>MJUT01060065.1:1565149-1593650 GCA_002080005.1 Gigantidas platifrons | reverse complement strand
CGGAAAAATGAGTATATACTGAATTTTCCCCCCGGAAAACCAAGTTTTCCCCCCATACTAGTTTTTCTCCCTCTCCATTTTTAATAAGGTTTTTCTTGTGTACACTTCTATACATGGATATGGTGGAAGACATAATAGTTAAATGTGGACGAAAGAGGGTATCAACAATGATGATAGTAATAACTAAGGCAAGTGTGAACATGGAGTGAGAACGGATAAGGAGGTAGGAGGAAAGGGTGGGAAAAACACTTTTGAGTGATAAAGCGATCTTCCTTAGTGCAAGTGAGAAACACTTAAAGGGGCATTAGCTACGATTTTGACCAAAAAAATATATGTTTTGGTAAATGGCTTTAAAATGATGAAATAAATGTAAACATTTCACATTAAACAGCTTATCGAACCACTTTCCGCCTTTTGAGAACGAAAATTACTATCGATTACTTATTTGCTTGCAAGCAAATAATTTGACCTCGTTTTTTCCGTATGCAATTGACCTTACTAATGACAGGTAAAAACGAATAATTTGTATTTCGTAGCTTATTAACTACCAGCTTGCATGATTCTTTGTCCGTAATTACCACCGACGAAAAGCAAATTCACAAAAAATAAGAAATAAGTGCATTGTTGTACTGATTTAATGACGATTCGACAAGCTCCGTAAACAATGTCGATAATTAATAAGATGACGTCCATTTCTTGATCGATCTCAAAACACGAGCAGTTGCAGGTTTTTTTTCGCGATGCGCGTACATTTCATAACATTTATAAGTTACACAAACACGTTTTATTAAGGCATCAATCATATATGATAGTTTTTATGGGTAACAAAAATTTACGATTTGGTAGATAATGCCCCTTTAAGTTTGCTAAGTGCTGGAAGGCACAACTGACAGGTATGAAGAAGATGGCAGGAAGGAATGAATATAAAGAGAAGGATAGAGAGGACGGAGTGAGAATGGTAAAAAGAGGAAGGAGAGATAGAGGTATAAAATAAGGAGGAGTCAATATGGAAAAGGATGGAGATAGTGAGGAGGATAATGATGAGGAAGTAGTGAAACAGATAGTGAAGAGGAGATTTGAAGAAAGAGGATAGAAAAGACGAAGTGACAAAGGTAAACGAGGAGGAGAGAAGTAGTGAGGAGGAGGTAATAAGGAGGATGATGATGACGGAGGAGAAAAGTATACGGAGAAGGTAATTAGGAAGAGGATGGAGAAGAAGGGGGAGAGAGGCAGTGAGGAAGAGTTAACAAGGAGGATGGAGACGCAAGAAAGACAGAGGTAATGAGGTGGATGATAATATTACAGGAAAGAGAAGAGAGGTAATGAGGTGGCGGATTGAGAGGAATGAAGAATGGAGAGGTGGTGATGATGACAGAGGAAGGAGGAGAGAGAGGTAGTGAGGAGAATGGATAGGAATGAATGAGAGGAAGCAGGGAGAGGAGTAGTGAGGAGGATGACTGAGAGGAAGGAGGGAGAGAGGTAGTGAGGAGAAGGAGATAGAGAGGTAGTGAGGAGGATGATGGAAAGGAAGGAGGGAGAGAGGTAGTGAGGAAGTGGATGATGAGGGAGGAGTAGTGAGGAGGAAGGAGGGAGAGAGGCAGTGAGGAGGAGGATGGAGAGGAAGGGTGAGAAAGGTAGTGAGGAGGACGACTACTTTAATTAATTTCCCCCGACAATGCCTTCAGTGGTTCTTGAATTTCGATCAATCAGAATGTTCAAAGTCTCATATCGATCTGCACCAAGGTAACAACACTTGTGTAGTACCTCATATTAAACACCCTCAAAGTTAAATTGGTTAAATTATGTTCAGTGGTTCCCAAGGGGATTACGAAAATGTAATTCATAGGTTTTCAAAGCAATTTTGACCTTCGCTGTCCACCATTTTGAATTTTCGATCGGTATAAAAAAACATTATCACCTGTAAAGGACTCTGAAATTTCAAGACAATGTTCACAACCATAATATGCAGGTCAAGTTCAATTTCAGCCAGATTCCATATACGGCTTGGAAGTTAGGCCCACTTTGCTGAAAGCAGGGAACTCCGTGTCCTCAGACACATTCTTCTTTTATTTATTTTTTTACGAATCGGCATGAAAAGTAACAACACTTGCGTAGGACATAATAGTGAACACCTCTGCCAAGTGTGGTTAAATTCTGTTCGGTGTTTTTTCAAGTAGACCATGCAAATGTTGCTTTACATATGGTTTCAAAGCAAAATGTGACCTCCGCTGGCAACGATTTTGAATTTCCGATGGGCTCAAAAAGTAACCAGACCTGTCAATGACATTAAAATGAACATACAAATCACGTTTCCATACCATCGCTTCAGTGGTTTTTGAAAAAAAGATTATTGAAAAACTAACAATGTTTCCAATGTCTCCTGGTGACCATTTTTTGACGAATCGGCATAACACGTAGCAAAATTGGTGTAGGATAGGACCTCATAGTGAACACCTCTGCCAAGCGTGGTTTAATTCTGCTCAGTGGTTCTCAAGAAGATCCAAATGTAGTGTACGTAATTGTCCTATCTTTCGAAACAAATCATAAAGTATAATGTATAATTTACCTTTGGGAGACGAATTTATATAAGCTCAATAGCTTGTTTTCGGATCCCTTTAATTAATTCAATTGCAGTTGTATTTGTCATACTATGTATGTAATTTATGATATGTCTTAATTCATAAAACATGTTTACATTAAGATCCAAATGTGAAATATTAACGGACGACGGATGACGGATGACGGTCAAGATCACCCTGACTGTTTAGTCGGGTGAGGTAAAATTTAAAAGGAGACCAAATGAACAATTTATTGAATAAAGAACAATGTATTTAACGTTTCTGAAAAAAAGAACAGAAACTAGTAATAATCAATATGCAAATAGTTATCATCAAATAAGATGTATACCTATTAAGTACCACTCCAGTTAAGAATTATGCAATAGGTGATTCATTGGTTGAGAGCTTACATATTTTTTGTGTGTTTTGTTTAGAATACAATACCATATGCATGTGGTTCTTTTTACAAATAAACCCTGGTCATGGGAGATAAGAATTTAATAGAATGCATTGTAAAAATTAGACAAATTTGTGAAGAAATACAATAGAACTTATTACACATTAAAGTTCGAGTATCTGACCAGTCACTTTGAAAGAATTGTTATCCATTTCGTTTTATACACCCAAAAAGTATAAAATACATAAAAAAAAGAAGTAAAAATACGAAGCCTTTCAAAAGATGTTTTGTTTTCTTTCAAAATTGCATGGTTCTTAAATGGACCGCTACTTAATTTGTAAAGGGTTTGACGAGTTATAAATCTAAAAAAAGCTATTAAAACTTGCGAAAAAAGTGTAATGTGATGGTATCTAAACACACACATGTATGAACCTCTTTATAAAGCTATAATTAAGCACTGGGATATTTTCATTCGCCTAACAATTCGAGAAAAAATCCTCTGTTTTAGTGATCCCGGGCAGATCACACGGGCTTGAATTCATAAGAATTTTGTGATTTTATTGATATTTACAATTTTACTGTTTTGTTTTGTTGTTTTTTTTGTTGTTGCAATTTTACTATTAAGGGTAATATTACAAAACAAATTGTATGTATACGGCCTTGGATAGTAAAAATGCAAAAATCAATAAAAACAACAACTTCTCATGAATTCAAACCCTTGTCTTCTCCTATAACTAATTGGTCCACCGACAAATCTCCTTGTAATCAAACATATATACACTGTACAATGCATTTATGGACAAAATTGTTTCAAATCCTTTCAAATTCGTCCATGCAAAATGAAAAAAAAGGTATTGTCCGCATGCATAAATTATAAAATATAATCAAGCACTAAAACGTTTTTTATACGACTTCAAAATGGATGGCAAAATTGATGGTAAATTTTAATTTTAATAAAAAAAAATTCCTTTGTATAAACTTTGTGGTTTTTTTTTTTAATTCCCGGATCAGTCATGTCAGTTGAACTACTTCAGAAATACAATTGGTATATGAATGGGTTTTATTTTTGAAAAGGTTAGTATATGAATGGGTATGGTTCCTCAAACCCGGGAGGTATATGAATGGGTAGGGACCTAAGGGTACTTGAATGTCCAGCCGCACATCCGTATAAAAAAATGTTCAAGTTATCCCCCCCCCGGGCTTCCAAGTTTAAGTCCTAAATTAAAATTATGGTTATGTGCCCTTTCCCTACCTACCCACGTAAACATGCCCCTACCAAGATTAGTTTATTGCAATATCTAAGAAATGTTTTATTTTTTCAAATTGTTTGCATGTATCTACTGAAATAACTTTAAACAATTCAAAATGATATAAAATAATTTGCCTACCACAATAAAAAAGGATGGGTCGCAAACGGACAAACATATTACAAACATGCCTCAGTAAGCACAGTTTTTTTCTTTCAAAAAGGCTACGAATATATATACTGGGTTGAGACTATTGGTTATATTTAATTAATTATTCATTCGCTAGAAAATCAATTGAATCCGAATGTCACATAGTTATAGTCCGTTTGAGTTCTATAAATCAACGAAAAAAATTCTTAAAAATCATTTTTACCAATACAATTGGCCCCGATGCCATAAAACCTTTTCTTTGCTGAGCAAACTTTTTTTGCTCAAATCTATGTTCTCAGCCAATCAAATTGGACGCAGTGGGTCCCTCAAAAGCCTCACTGTTCGGCTCCATCCCAATATAATGCTTGTTAACATTTAAAGTCTCAAAATATACACATTTGGAACTAAAAAAAAGTTTGGTGATAAGTCATAGATTCACCAAACCATTGTACAGTTAAATGAGGAGTTATAGACAGCAACACAAACAGACGGAAAAACGGACAATTAAGCTGAGTTCTAAATACCCAAAACTTATTACTTTTATACAAGGAGATGACCATTTGATTTGGAGGGGGGAGGGGTGGCTTGGAAGATTTATTAATCTAAATATTTATTTTCGGTATTTTCAGGATTAAATTATTTATTTTTTACATAGGCTGAATCAAAGTATTTATTTTCATTTTTGTGGCATTTTCGATTCCTGGATTGGAGTAAATCTGATGAGGGATTAAAATTTTTTTTTTTGCATCTTCGAGATCAAAATATATATTTTTTTTAAATCTTCTAACACCGGTTCAGCTCCAAACATTTGTACCAATAAAAAAGAAATGCTTACAAAATAGTGTTATTTGTTTTTAATATACAATAATTGTTGCACGTAACAATAATATACCTGTATAAACTTTTCAAGATGTCCGAACTCTCCCTATCATGATCCACAATTACGTCATCTGAAAAATCTACTAGCTTAAGACCACAAAACTGTCTCCATACATTATAAGAAGGTATTCCATGGTCCCTAGCTCTCTGTATGTTACGTGCAGGAAGATCATGACTGCTCCCATTTCCTTCATCAAATAATAAGTTCCTTACTTCCGGTTGAAAAAGCCTGTTACAGAACAACAATAACAACAACAACAATAATAATAATAATAATAATAATTGTAATAATAATAATAATAATTGTAATAATAACAATGATTAATAAAGTACAGAAATAAAATGAAAAAAAAATACTATACTGTAAGAACAGTTCCAAAATCGAAATAAGATAACTGGTGTTTAACGCACTTGTCTGTATCAAGTCAGGAGTGTTTAACGCACTTGTCTGTATCAAGCCAGTGGTGTTTAACGCACTTGTCTGTATCAAGCCAGGGGTGTTTAACGCACTTGTCTGTATCAAGTCAGACGTGTTTAACGCACTTGTCTGTATCAAGTCAGGGGTGTTTAACGCACTTGTCTGTATCAAGTCAGCGGTATTTAACGCACTTGTCTGTATCAAGTCAGTGGTATTCAACGCAGTTGTCTGTATCAAGTCAGGAAAGTGAATGGTCATGTATGTGTGTGTTAGTAGTGTCGAATTGGCTTCTTTCTACGGTTTTTCTATTGGGTTTTACAAATTAGCTGCGTGGTATTTTGTTGTTTCTTTTTCATTTATTTCCTTTGATATGTCTTCTATATCGTGAAGATCCGTACAAACTAGCAACCCTCCGTCAGTAAATAAAACTCTGTATCCCTTATAGGTTATAATAGGTACTGAATGGCTATCAAAGAGACGGACATCTAACTTACGAACAATGACAACAGAAGACTAAGTAAATATATTGAATATAATGCAAGAGGAATATATATCATTTGTCAGACTACAGCAGCTTTGTTCAGTCTCTAACATTAGATATATTGACTAGTGACTTCTTATTGTACTACAGTGAAACCTGCCTAATCCGAACCCCTTTGGGACTGACAAATTTGTTCAGCTTAGACAGGTATTTGGTTTACACAGGTTCAAATTACATGTACATAGACATACCGGTATAGTAGATGGGAATATACAGTTTGTTTGGTTTTCTCAGGGTTCGGTTTAGACAGGTTTCACTGTATCTGTACGAAAGTGAGTGGTCAAGTATATGTGGGTTAGGAGTATCAGTGAGCGGTCAAGTATATGTGGGTTAGGAGTATCAGTGAGCGGTCAAGTATATGTGGGTTAGGAGTATCAGGGAGCTGTCAAGTATATGTGGGTTAGGAGTATCAGTGAGCGGTCAAGTATATGTGGGTTAGGAGTATCAGTGAGCGGTCAAGTATATGTGGGTTAGGAGTATCAGTGAGCGGTCAAGTATATGTGGGTTAGGAGTATCAGTGAGCGATCAAGTATATGTGGGTTAGGAGTATCAGTGAACGATCAAGTATATGTGGGTTAGGAGTATCAGTGAACGATCAAGTATATGTGGGTTAGGAGTATCAGTGAGCGGTCAAGTATATGTGGGTTAGGAGTATCAGTGAGCGGTCAAGTATATGTGGGTTAGGAGTATCAGTGAGCGGTCAAGTATATGTGGGTTAGGAGTATCAGTGAGCGGTCAAGTATATGTGGGTTAGGAGTATCAGTGAGCGGTCAAGTATATGTGGGTTAGGAGTATCAGTGAGCGGTCAAGTATATGTGGGTTACAATGTAGGAGTATCAGTAAGCGGTCAAGTATATGTGGGTTAGGAGTAGCCACTTTTCCTTTGTTTCTACGATTTTTATATTGAATTTTGAAATTGTTCTGACATTGTGGTATTTTTTACCCTCTATTTTACTTACACATTTTTCAATATTCAGAAAACCTATCGCCAACAACATTTATTTGTGTAGTAAAATAGAAATACGCTACCTGTCAGTTTTCATACATCCATCGTATGTCAACCATCGGGCGTATTGTGTCATTTTCTCACCCCCGCCTTGCACAATCATATGTGTATTAAAAAATTGATCTGACAAACTGTTCTTTTCTATCGTGATATAGTTATTCTTCAAATAACATTGATCTGGGGGTATCATGGTGTGTCCAACTCGGAAGACACCTGCAGCAAACCCATTTCTAATGGTAGGGTCTATATCGGGATTGTATTTGTTCGAAAATCTTCTTCCTTTATACACACCCAAACCGGAACTTCTCACTAAGTTGTAACCAAGGATATTTGGCAAATATTCATTGTAGGTCACGTGTTGAATAATGGCGCCTATTATTTTGCGAGTCTCTTGAAATATCGTCTCATCGCTCCAATTCTGGTTAATTTCCTGAAGTCGCTTCGCCATTTTATTATGTTGCCTCACGAATAACAGATGGTTAGTGCCCAGATTTGGAGCTTCATCTGCTCTGGCGTCACCTGAAAAAGGACATAACGTGTTTTATGACATTTCCAGACATCAATGAACTCATTTTTTTAGTGACCACCTCTATAAAGCAATAACTTCTATTAAGTTACCTTGATTTTAATTTCCCTTCAGAGTGCATTTCATATTAATTAAATGTGCATTCAGCAACCACATGCCGTATGTGACCTTATTTCAATATAATCTTGGAAGGTCAAATAAAACAGGTTTGACTGTATCTGGAAAAAAAGTGGTATGATACTTGAAAATATATTAGGTGTGCATTGATGACAATGCGTGTACCAGTAGTATCAAAATGAAGACATTATTTACCAGGATCTTACTTCATTTGATGATTTCATTGAGTCATGTTAGGAATAATTTTTCTAAATTGTTATCATTAATTGTATTGACCGTTACGAAATATCCATTTCTCAAATGTCAAGATTTTTCTTTTTGCGTAGATTTATTTTCTTTCCTCTATCACCCAGAAGTCTTTTACTAGATTTGTCAATGAGTATCACGTCAGGTATCTTATAAGAAACGGTCCCGAACTGCATACCGTTCGTGGGCAATTTGGTTCGCCCCCGGTTTTTGTTGGGGTCCGTATTTCTCATCTTTTTAGTTCTCAGTGTATCGTGTCCGGTGTTGACTGTGTGTCAGGATTGCACAATCTAGATTGTCTTTCGGTTTTCTCTAACGGTGTTGACTGTGTGTCAGGATTGCACAATCTAGATTGTCTTTCGGTTTTCTCTAACAGTGTTGACTGTGTGTCAGGATTGCACAATCTAGATTGTCTTTCGGTTTTCTCTAACGGTGTTAACTGTGTGTCAGGATTGCACAATCTAGATTGTCTTTCGGTTTTCTCTAACTTTATTATATTACCTGCTAACTGGCAATAGTCGCCCGAGAAAAGTTTTTTACAATCACCATATTCATTCTCTGGTAGCATATTTCCTTCTTTCATTTTTAGTCTGCCTGTAAGAAGCACTGTACTGTCAGGTTGGTGTTGGTATACAAATCTTGTACAAAGAATGTTGGGTCAATGGATTATGATTCGACATATTCATCATATTACCATTTTGTTCATATATATATTGATTATGTAGAATAAAACACACATGACTCAAAATGAAACAACTAAAAACGTAGATATCTAATTTAGTCCGAAAATAATCATATACTCTTAAATTCAAAAGATTTGTAAAAGTCTTTGGGATCAGGAAAACCAACGGTTTTAATCGGAATAACAAAAATTGGCAAATGTTATTTATGCCTGGCAGGGTCTGTCATGGTCGTGATCGTATGGTTATTGGATTTACAACTACCTATGCAATCAGTGCCTATCACCACTAAAGATATGACTTTGAATCCCGCTCATGGCGAGGTGTACTCGATACAACATTATGTGATAAGGTTTGTCAGTGACTTGTTGCAGGATGATAGTTTTCTCCTTATACTCCGGTTTGATCCACCAATAAAATTGACCACCACGATATAGCTTAAATATTGTTAGAAGTGGGAGGGAGTTTGACCATTAAAACCATAGCACTAACCCTGTGCCTGGGAGGGAGTTTGACCATTAAAATGACAGAGTAAATATCAAGGACAATAAAATCCAGAAAACGACCCAACAGTTTTAATGCACAACAGGGACCTACCTCCATAAGATTCCCTCAATCGAGACGTTTCAGCATCAGTAGATCCATACACCATAGAAGCATCGATATAAGATGTCACTACATTCATTTGCTCTCTATGGTGTAAGTCTAAAAATACAAGCAAGTACCAGACATTGAGTTTAGAAAGTTATTCGCTTTTTATAAGTACATTTGTATTATAAATAATAACTCCGTTTTGTTTCAGATATACTTGACATATTTTGGACGTTAAGAAATGTGGATGACGTGATTGGTAAGGGAGTAATTCACTAGCTTAACTCCGTCTTTATTTGTTATTGAAGTGTCCGTACCAATGCAGGGAAGTGAGCCGGCATGTTTATGTCTTTGTAAAAAGTAAGTTTAAACAGTGATTAAGAAATAATTCATGGGGGCTTGAATATATACCGATTTTACCACGAGTTCGCCCTTTATGCCAAATAGTTTACCTCGAGCGATAGCTAGGGGTAAAATATCGGCATAAAGGGCCAACCCGTGGTAAAATCCATATATAATCAAGCTCCCATGAATTATTTCTATTCTAATAGGACAAATACGTTTTTGAAAAGCCAAAACAAATTATGATGTTACTGATCAGCTTTTAATTACAATGTACGCATATTTTACCACAGGTTTGGACCCAAAGCGTTTGAAGGACTTTACCACAGGTTTGGACCCAAAGCGTTTGAAGGACGTCATATTAGAATGGTAATTAATTCCACCAATAGCAACTAAACTAAATTTCAGTAATAAATATATCTGAGAAACCATGTCAGTACCGAATCACTGACTACTGGGTGGATGATACCCTCGGGGGAAAATAGTCCACCAGCAGAGGTATCGACTCAGTGATAGTAACACTGACTACTGGGCGATGATACCCTAGGGGACTAATAGTCCACCAGCGCAGGTATCGACTCAGTGATAGTAACACTGACTACTAGGCGGATGATACCCTCAGGGACTAATAGTCCACCAGCGCAGGTATCGACTCAGTGATAGTAACACTGACTACTGGGCGGATGATACCCTCGGGGACTAATAGTCCACCAGCGCAGGTATCGACCCAGTGATAAACTTTGCTGAAATCCGAGGATAAAACAAATTTCCATTTACAATTGACCATATCATTAATCGTAACAGTACCGCTCAACTGCAGGCTCGGGGCCGTCTGACACCAGCGCAGGTATCTACTCAGTGATAGTAACACTGACTACTCGTCGGATGATACCCTCAGGGACTAATAGTCCACCAGCGCAGGTATCGACTCGGTGATAGTAGCACTGACTACTGGGCGGATGATACCGTCAGGGACTAATAGTCCACCAGCGCAGGTATCGACTCAGTGATAGTAACACTGACTACTGGGCGGATGATACCATCAGGGACTAATAGTCCACCAGCGCAGGTATCGACCCAGTGATAGTAACACTGACTACTGGGCGGATGATACCCTCGTGTACTAATAGTCCACCAGCGCAGGTATCGACTCAGTGATAGTAACACTGACTACTAGGCGGATGATACCCTCGAGTACTAATAGTCCACCAGCGCAGGTATCGACTCAGTGATAGTAACACTGACTACTGGGAGGATGATACCATCAGGGACTAATAGTCCACCAGCGCAGGTATCGACCCAGTGATAGTAGCACTGACTACTGGGCGGATGATACCCTCGAGTACTAATAGTCCACCAGCCCAGGTATCGACCCAGTGATAGTAACACTGACTACTGGGCGGATGATACCCTCAGGGACTAATAGTCCACCAGCGCAGGTATCGACTCAGTGATAGTAACACTGACTACTGGGCGGATGATACCCTCAGGGACTAATAGTCCATCAGCAGAGGTATCGACCCACTGATAGTAATGGAGGTAACTCCTAATTTTGTTTTTTTAGAATCGAGGAAGGGTGGACAAATGGTATATTATCCAATTATATTACTAGTATTTGTTTATGACGTACCCGGAAAGCAGGTTGTGTTTGCTGTAGATGATCTCACAAACTCTAGGCAAGATTTATTGAAATATGGGTCATCTTCCGGTATTCTAATTGGATAACAATCTTCACTGAAAGAATATTAAGAATACAATAGTTCTGAAAGACCAAACTAGTACTGCATTATTCACAGAGGCTTGTTCAATATAACATATTCTACGATATATACATGTATATCTTTATGCTATATATATTTTTTTTAATATATATGAACCGCATCGGTGGCGTAATGGTTAGCGTGCTCGCTTCGACTGCGGTAGATCGTGAGTTCGATCCACTGTCGGGTCAAATAAAGGACTATAAAATTGCTATTTGTTGCTTCTTCGCAGCATTCAAGAGAAAGAACAAAGACTGGTTGACTCGGAATCAGAATAATGCGTCCGAGTGTAGCGACATGTCACCCGCAAACTGTTGTTTCAGTGAGCTAGCACTACAAAAATCCATCTATGGGTATTTTTAAAAAAATGTGCATTTTTCTGTCTCACATGATTATCTGATGGAAAATAACTAATTTCAGATATTTCTTTCAACAAATAGTTACTCATGCACATAATAAATGATTTACATAGGTACGAGTGCTGCTCAAGCTAATCTTTTGACAACTTTTATAAAATTGTATTGTCCAAATAGTTTACATTTCCATTGTCTCACGACCGCTTTCTTACAGAAAAATAATTACTGTTTTCTTTCTCTGAATTTTGACCTCAAATTATATTTCTGTATTAGAGGAAAATCAAGTAAGCATATTTCATAACAAAATACACATTTGTTATATTGCAATATAAATGTTTTTTTTTCACTTTTGCGCTTGTGTCACAAATGTGTGTCAACTACGTAACGTAGCACTATAATGCATTGTAAAAATATCTTTCCTTTAATCATACCAACTTACCTTGATGATTGCCACTAACGCCACATCCCGTTAAGAATAGGGCTGCACAAGTACTTTGAAATTCATATTGGACTATAAAGGGTTTTTTTTCACTTTTGCGCTTGTGTCACAAATTTGTGTCAACTACGTAACGTAGCACTATAATGCATTGTAAAAATCTTTCCTTTAATCTTGGTATAACTTACCTTGATGATTGCCACTAACACCACATCCCGTTAAGAATAGGGCTACACAAATACTTTAAAATTCAAGTCAAAGGAAAAATTTAACATAATTCGGTAAGTCATGCGTATAAATTGGACATGTCCATTTTGTAACAGGCAAAATAAAATCTAAATGTAGCTTTTCTAAAAAAAAAACCTTTCAACCAATAAAAACAGAATAAAGTTTTGTTTCCATAGTATAGAAAAAATTTCCGATCCAGTGGTATAAGAAGCAAATATTGATGAAAAAAGGAAAAAACTTCCACTACGTAACAGTCCACTACATAACAATCATTATTGTTACGTAGTTGACCAACATCGTTACGTAGTTGACAATATAATGCCGTATCGTCACCAGATATCTTTAAAAAAAAGTTAACTGATGTGATTGATAAATACAACATATTTTATTGTGAATGTCGTAAATTAGAAAAAAAACATATACTATTTTTATTCAAATACACTAGATTTAGTCCCCTACGTAACACTGACGTTCCACCACATTATATATTATCAGCCTTAAAATGGGAGACATAGACATTTAAAAATTAGTGAATCAAATGTACGGTGACAGCGAAGCTGGAACCGTACAATTGATTCACTACCTTTTAAATGTCAATGTCTCCCATTTTAAGGCTGATAATATTTTCGTACGAACTTGATTGCATAAAATTGTATTGTTTTGTGTGCTAAGCCCAATGCATTGACCGATATAAGTTGATCTGTGTGCTTATTGATTTTTTTATGTAGCTATAAATAAAAGAATTTGTTTAACTGCTTGGAGGCGTGGCTAATTACTATAATTTTCATTCATAATGTAGCTATATATAAAAGAATGTATTTAACTGCTTGGAGCCGTGGCTAATTACTATAAACTTCATTCATAACTACGGCTTTTAAAAGATTTTCCCATCCTACAACATATTTTCTGTATACTATAGTAGATTCCGGATATTCCGCACTATTACCGTCATCAGGGACTTCCTCTTAGCCTCCGACTACAAACAAAGAAAGTTCCACGTCAGCATCAGCAGCGACAGCTCCACACGTTTCTGCAGGCTTAGGAGCATTTGTACTCGCCAGTACCGGTGAGTACTACACTGGCGTCATCGACAAACCAATTTATGCATAATTTCCGTGTATGATATTTAGAAATATTAAATAAAATTATATTTCTATATCGTACACATTGAAATGTTCATTTAAGTATTCACACGTGCTAATTAAAGTTACGCTAGTGTTGAATTAATGTTAGGAAGTTAAAACCCATAGTAAAGTTATGATTTAAGGTTAACAAAGGAAACCTGAAATTCTATTCAGACGTTTGGGAAGTTTATAGTTCTCATTTAGAATTTTTTGTTTGTTATGGTGAAGTGTTGATTTTAAAATTATACTGCAACATCAGTGGATATTTTCTATTTCTTTACAATTTCTTTCTTTTATTCCCTTGATATATTGGGAGTTTACAATTCCAACAGCATACGGAAGTCCTACACTTCCGACTAATTATAGCAATATATAAAATTTAAAAAAAAGTTTTAATATTCTAATAAAGAATACATACATTCATATATATACAATTATATACATACAAGTCGTAAAATGCTGCAATCTACAATTGATATGCAGACAGCAACCGAAGAGGAGTTACAGCAACTACGTGGCATTGGGCCAATGAAGGCCAAAAGAATTTCTGCATTACAAAAACAAAAGCAGATTTAATTCGGGAAACCGAGATTGATAAACATGTTTGGGAAATTTGGTTAGATGAGGGAATAATAACAATAAGTGAATTTGAAAATGCTGCTAATGTGTTGGATCAACAGTGTCAGTCTCTAAGACACCAGCTTCAAGAGGCAAGAGATCGTTTTGCAGATGAGAAAGACCGTATGAATTAGAACTCAAAAGAAGAGAGGAAGATTTATGCGATGAAAAGAGAAAATTTAGAGAACAGCTAGTGGCTCAGGAAAAACGCATAACAGAGGAAAATAAGGAATATCAGACATATCTACAAAGAAAGCATCAATTTGATCTAAGTATGCAAGAGAAGTCATACAGGGCAGACAATGATCAAATGCTAGCTAAATTGGAATGTCAGCCTTCAAGTTCATTTCGTTCATTCCTGTACTCGGATAGCTCACCTGTTGATAAAGGATCAAGAGATCCTCATATTGACAAACTCTTAAGCGCTATGCCTCCTGATGGCCGATATACTAGAACTTCGAGGTCAATACGGGAGGAAATCAAAAGAAAAAGTAACGACAGAAAGTCCTTTGAGGTAGATCCATACGATTTCACTACTTCAAACATACGGGATAAATTTCATAGTACATCAGTAAATAAAAATGGCGATGATAGCAAGATAATTAGGAATGAGAGTGAGGTGGAAAAATCAACCAAGCAAAAAAGTTCAAATGAGATGGATCAAAAAGTAAAACGAAAGGGCAGGAAGACAAAAAGGGACAAAATACCTAGAACAACTGATACCTCAGTAGACTCATCTGTGTCTCCTGATAGAAGACATTCTCGCAGAAAACGACACCACATAAGACATACATACAGCAGTAGTAGTGAAAGTAGTGGGGGAAAGTTCAACATCGAGCGACTCATGTATGGAGAGACTAAGAAAAAAAACACGGAAACACAAAAGAAAAGAAAGGCAGCACAGCAGAAGCCCATAACTACCGCAGATGGCCACGTTTACATGTGACTCCTCAAAAAACAAGTTGGGAAGCGTTCATCTCTCAATTTGAGAGAATAGCAGAGAGAAGAGACTGGAGTAAAGGAAAGTGTGCCAACAGATTGTTTGATTGGCTAAGCGGAATAACGTTGGAGTATGCTAATAAGCTAAGCATTACCAGTGATTACAGAAAATTGAAAAAGGAAATGGGCAGAAGATTTGATAATAAAGATGCACCTGTTTCTGCAAGGAGGAAATTACAATTCTTGAAACAAATGGATAGTGAAACTCTTGAGGAGTTCTCGCAACGGGTACACTTTCTAGCTATAGATGGCTATGGCAAATAAGGCAAGCACACTATAGAGCAGATTGCAACTGAAACATTTTTAAGAGGGTGCAAAGAAAAGGAAGCAGCTAAAGCGGCCATGGAAAAGGGTCCTAATAGTATCCATAAAGCATTGACATATCATATGTAAAGGAATCTCCAGCAAATCAAAGAGCCATATTTGGAACAAAAAGTAACGCCTCCTACATTCAGCGACAAGTCTCATTTGCAGATAAAACCTATTTCTCTTCCGACTCTGAAAGGTCACCAAACCAAAGCAAAGATGGTACAAATATCACAGATCAAATCAAACAACTCACTGAATTAGTTGGCAATATGGGTCGTTTAATGAGTCAGTCACTTTACAAACATGACACGACTCACCAAAGACAATATCAAAGATCTGCAACACCACCCTACCAAAATAGAAATATTGAAAGGAAATCTACTGATTCTTATAAAAGATCATCATTTGGAATTAATCGGTCAAGGTCACCCTCACCGTATAGACCAAATACGTCACCCCGACAACATGAGGGTTCAGATGATTCCCGAAAGAGTAATGAACAGGCTTTAAACTTCAAGGGACCCGGTTCAGTGGCCAAAGCCTGGTCCGGAGAGAAATTGGCCAAAATGTAGAAATAGATCCAGTGCAAGTCAGAATAAATACAGGAATGAGTCTTGTGTACCGTGTACCTGTAATCATCCAAGGGTACAAAACGACAGTTGTTATTGACACCGCTGCAATGGTATCATTGGTTGACGATAATCTCTTTCATTCAATTGTGGGCAATAAGGTCGCTACAAAAAAAATAAAAGTAAAACTTAAAGGACTTTGACAGCAGGATGTCATTGCAAATTTACACAGCCAGATAGAAATTACTGTGGGTTCTAAGAAATACAAAACCAAAATATATGTTACTCCAATGGTTGACAACATGATTTTGGGATTAGATTTTCTGCACCCTCACCAATGCCAAGTGGATTTGAGGCGAAATACTGTGACACTAAGTGGAGAAGTTATTAACGCTACCCTGAAACGGACAAGTACCGACGCTCTGGCTCGCATCGCACGAGTTATTACAGATAAAACTGTAAGCATAGCTCCCCACACTATTGGAATTCTTGAAGTTACTGTGGAAGACCCATGGCCTGGACCATTCGTAGTAGAGCCATTTGCGAATTATGGTCCATTACTTTCATCGATGGTTGGACAAGGCAGTAAGGTGAAGCTGAAGGTCGTTAATGACTGTAACAAGAGCGTGCGTGTAAACACTGGCGAACACATTGCCAATGCAGAAGAAATAGATCACTTTTGCCCCATTGAAACCAATCATAGTGGGACTCACGAAATTAAGACAGTAAACGTCATGCCGCATGAAACATCTGTCAGGAGTTCTGAAATACCTAAACATTTGGAAGATCTTCTTGAGCGGTCTAGCAAGGGTTTGGACTAAAACCAGAAGGACAGCCCAAAAATTCTTCTACCAGAGTATAGTGATGTATTCGGAGAACATGATTTAGACATAGGTTACCTCAAGGGAATTTCACCCAAAATAAATACCGGTAATTCCCCTTCGGTAAAGCACAAAATGAGGAGAACCCCTCTAGGTTTGCAAGACAAGGAAGAAGAGCATATAAACAAGCTTTTGGAGATTGGTGTTATCGTTCCATCAACGTCCGACTGGGCATCAGCTCCCGTTTTGTTAAAAAGAAAGATGGAAGCATGAAATATTGCATTTATTATCGAGCTCCTAACTCCAAGACTGTCAAAGACTGTTATCTCTACCTATTATAGAGGATTGCTTGGATCTTCTTTATGGCACACAGTACTTTTCCACACTTGATTTGGCCTCTGGTTATTATCAGATTGAGATCGATGAAAATGATAGACATAAAACTGCATTTTGCTTTTTGAACATAAAAGAATGAGATTCGGCCTCTGTAATGCACCAGCGACTTTCCAGAGAGCTCTTAGGGGATTAACATGGCAAGATGCTCTGGTATACCTTGATGATGTCGTAGTACTTGGTAAGGACTTTGAGAATGCTATCTCGAATATCAGAAAAACTTTAGACAGATTTAGGCAACACAACATGAAGTTAAAGCCAAAGATGCTACGTCAGGAAGTATAATTCTTAGGTAGAGTAGTCAGTCGTAATGGTCTATCTATATCACCAGAAAAATTAAATGCGGTGAGGTCTTGGCCGACACCAACCGACAAACAAGGAGTTATGTCTTTCTTGGGATTTGCTAACTACCACCGTGATCACATACAACATTACGCAGAGATTGTTTCTCCGTTGTATTTTCTTGGTGAACAAAACGAACGATTTTGTTTGGACAGATGATCATGATCACGCATTCAATAAAACGATTGAAGTTTTAACAACGGCTCCTGTTTTAACATTTCCATCTCCGGAAGGTCTATTTATACTGGACACCGATGCCTCGCATGATACGACCGGGTCTGTTTTATCAAAATTACAGGAGGGCCAAGAACGTTTATATGTTACGCTAGTCACTCGCTACTGAAACAGCATAGAAAATAGTGCACCACACGTAAGGAATTACTAGCAGTCGTTAAATTTTGTCGGCATTTTAGGCATTATCTTCTTGGTCGTAGGTTTATTGTTCGAACAGACCACAACAATCTGACTTGGCTGATGCGATTCAAACACGTAGAAGGTCAGTTGCCTCGTTGGCCCGAAGAACTTTCACATTTCGATATGGAAATTATACACAGAAAAGGGAAAGATCATTGTAATGCAGATGGATTGTCAAGAATTCCGGACACAACAAGTTCCAAATGTGATTGTTACCAAGCCGGTAGTAAACTTGAAACATTACCATGCAAGGGCTGCCCGCATTGCACAAGAGCTCATCACCAATGGGACCGCTTCGAAAATGACGTTGATGATGTTGTTCCACTGGCTGTCCGGACTGTTGAAACGCTGTCTTTCTCGATTCGTGCAATCGAAATTGACAAACTCGAAGATAGTGATGATGACGTGATCAATTCTTCAAATGTGAACTTTGCAGCTTATGAGAATAACTGGATCCTAACCCTAACCCCAACCCTAACCCTAACCCTAACCCTAACCCTATGCCATCAAAGGAGAAATTGAGGGAAATGCAGTTGGAAGATCTAGACATTCACCCAAATTATTAATTGGTTAGAAAGGGACAACAATCCGTCTCCTAATGAGCTACAGCTACATAGTCCGGTTACGAGAGCATTGTGGATGTGTCGTGGACAACTTTGTCTTCAACAAGGAGTTTTATATTATACTTGGAAAAACAAAATAGACCGATCACGATGCCTTGTCGTACCAAAGACGATACGAAATGAAGTTTTAAGATACTGTCATGACTTAAAGACATCCGGTCATATGGGACACGATGAGACCTTGATGCGCCTTAAGCAGTGATTCTATTGGTATGATATGAACCAGGATAGTGACGATTATGTTAGATCATGTGGGGTTTGCAATACCAATAAACGACCAAATGTGAAGCCATGGGCATCTCTTCAGTCATTTCAGGCTGAACATCCAATGGAAAGTGTACACCTAGATATTTTGGGGCCATTTAATACCAGTGCATTAGGGAACAATTATGTTCTAGTCATGGTAGATCAGTTTTCGAAATGAGTCGAGTTAGCAGCTCTCCCTGACCAATCCGCAATGAAAGTAGCCTGGCAATTTGTATTACATTTCATCGTTACCTTCGGTTGTCCGTTAGAGATATTTACTGACCAGGGGGAACATTTTGATAGTAATCTACATGTATTTAAGGCTTTGTGTGATGTTTTACAGATAGCAAAGCGTAGAACAATCACATATCACCCCTCATCAAATGGCCAGGTCGAACGTTACAATAGAACGATTCTACAAATGATACGGTGTTATATAGAAAAGAAGGCCGAGTTCTGAGATAGAGATCTTTCATTGTTGGCAATGGCCCTTCACTCAACAGTTAACCGACAGACGGGCTTAACACAAAACCGGATAATGCATGGACGGGAGACTATTCAGTCATGTCATCTGATGTTGGGGAATGCTGAAAGGAATTAGAAGAAGACCTGACAGAGGCCCATGAATTTGCCAGAACCTCATTAAAAACTGTATTAGCTAGACAGAAAAGTACTTACGATCTACGCCTTTCCGAATCACATTTTGAGGAGGGAGATTTGGTTTATGTCCTCGACTCTTCTACTAAGATTGGTCAATAAAAAAAGCTCAGGTGTTCATGGAAAGGACCATTTTTGGTGATTGATTGTCGACCGCCTTTGTATACTGTGAAGGATCAAAAGAAAGAGCAAGTTCTGCATCAATACCGGTTGAAATTATATCAGGATAGATCGATCCCTGTGTGGTTAAGAAGAATGCGGAATGAACATTTACAAGTAGAAACACCTCATACTCACAATCTTGTAACTGTGGACAGCGCAGATCTGATGGAAAATATTTCAGTAAATGAAAGTTTGCAAAAGGAAAAAGTCGAAAAGGGTGACTGTTCATCGAGAGGAATAAAACCTAAAATTCCAAATGGGCCCACAGACTCAGAGAATACAACTATTTTCCGTAAAAACCAGGAATGGAAGAAATTATCGTCCTCCAAAGAGGTGGGAGGACTTTTTCAACAGATAAGTTCAAAATATTTGGTGTATATTTGTGTAAATACTTGTATAGACTGATTCATACTTAGATTGTTTTGTTTTATGGATTTTTTTTGGGGGGGATGCTGACGCCTCCCATGTTATTTTGTATTAACCGTTTGTTCCGTATATTTTCAGTGATTTGAAAAGATGTCAGAGTCTAGATTTAATGTCATCACTGCTAGGTCTGAAGGCAGCGCCGGCACCAATACGGAAGACTCTGAAGACAAGTGCTGGAAGAGACGAGGCCGACGTCGTAAGCTTGGCGATATGTACGAAGACATATCAGATGACTCTTTTTCGACTATATCAGTAAGGTTTTTCCTTGAACTTAATGGACAAAATTGAAAACCCCAACTTCACAGACTCCCATGTTCATCTTGATCAAGTTCTCGCCAAGTCGAAGTATGACTCATTGAAGCCCATTGAGGACGCCAGAGGAAGATCAGATGGTTGTCTCTCGTACGCTGTAGCCAACTATGTTTATCCGGATGCTTGGGACTTACACAAGAAACAGATAGCAGGAGATCCAAGAATATTTGTTTCATTTGGAATCCACTAACATTTTGTTCTAGATTGGCCTTTTCACGCAAATAAACTTCGTAGGCTGCTAACATCGCCTATCTGTGTTAGGATTGGAGAAATTGGAATTGATTCAACATCCAAATGTCGACACAAACTATGCAAGCATCCGAAAGATTGTAAAAACTTAATACAAGCTGAACAAGTGGAATTTCTGAAATACTGCCTACCCTTAGCAGAATCTCTGTCAAAAGTGATAATTCTTCATTGCAGGGATTGGGGATCAGGCGAAGCCACAACGAAAACCTTAGAAATCATCCAAGAATCAGGCTACACTAACTTGCATATCCATCGACATTGTTTCGTGGGTACTGTGGAGGAATTGAATATCTTGAAGCAAGCTTTGCCAAACGTGTGTTGGTTTCCCAGCAACTATCTTCCGTGACCAAGAAACCCGAACAGCTGTTTCACAAATCCCAATCAGCAGGATAATTTTGGAGAGTGATTCGCCCTATCTAGCACCGGATGAACATTGTCCAGTCAACAACCCTTGGTCCGTTCTCGCAATTGCTAGTGAAATTACAAAGATTAAAGATATTCCCTTGTCCGCTGTTTTACAAACAACAAGCGACAATACAATCCAACTGTATCAATTCTGGAATCCAAATATATATATATGTTTAGTGTACATAGACAGACAATTTTATATATCTTAGCTTAGGATAAAATACATATTCCTGTAACTATGTGCGTGACTATTTTCAATTGATTAGTATAGCCGTATTTATGTACATTGGTTTGAATATTGTGGGATGCTTTAGGCCTCCCGATGTTTTTTTTTAAATTCATGGTTGGATGCTTAACCGTAATATACCTCATATGTCTATGCTTAATTTGGTTTCTATACTCCGTTGATTTAAAAACTGGAAATACTATGGATTGAAAAATTAATTCAGTGCTATGGAAACCTGAACAGGATCAAATAACATTATATCCGGAATCTACAAGTACTGTGGAATTAAATTCAGAATACCGGGGAAAGTGTAGATTCCGGATATTCCGCACTATTACCGTCATAGGCCAGGTACTTTCTCTTAGCCTCCTACTACAAACAAAGAACCACGTCAGCATCAGCAGCGACAGTTCCACACGTTTCTGCAGGCTTAGGAGCATTTGTACTCGCCTGTACCAGTGAGTACTACAATGCACATCGGCTGTTAAAATGCCGACTATAACCAATGAAAAGATCTCATTTGAGGTCAAGTTCGTACAAAACTCTATATCAGCTACGTAACAGCCATATCTTCACCAGATATTAAAAAAAATGTTTAACTGATGTGATTGATAAAAACAACATACTGTCATCTGTCAAAAGTATTGGGAAATGTAAAATAAAATCCCTATATAATCAACAAAACCTTATTTTTTTTTAAATTAATGTGTAGTCATTTCTGGATAGATTTTAACAAATTTTAAGCCAAAACATTCGGAATTCTATATTTTATTTGTTTATTTGCTCATTATCTTTATATGAGTGGTTTTTATTTGTACATAATTTTTCCATGATTGTAAATTTTTAGGATTTATTTTTAGTTGAAATATAAAACGGGCATCTGAAGGAGAATCTATATTTATTGACTTCTAGACTTTACTTAGTTAAAGTACGGATATTGACAGTCATTATGTAATTACTTACTGCTTCATGTTGTTAGTTGTGTCATTACAACAGTCTAAGGCAGCTTGTAATAAAAATGCAACTCATATACATGTCAAATAAGTAGAACAACAACTGGTATTGCGACATCGAAGTTTCCTTCTTTGTACAATCTTTAGTTTTCTGTGTTGAGTTTTGTAGATCATGGTTTGTCCTTCTTTTGTAGGGCTTCTGATTACTAATTTGGTATCTTCAAACTTATTATAGGAGTCATACAAATGAAATGTGAAGACTGTTGTGTGACCGTATGCAAATGTATCGCAGATTGCTTGACACAATGACAATATACATACAACAGAGTTTACAATGGAAAAGATCGGATTAGTGTCTGCGTAGTGTTGGCTTAATATACCGGTATCATTAGACAATGAGACGAAATAGAACTGACTACTTTCAAGTGTCAACACAAGCAACGTTATGTCGTGGGAGCTGCAAAGTCTTCTACCTAGCCTCTTTCTAAACTGTTAAATTCTTTTTTTTACAGCTGTCAAAACGGGTCTCCAGAAATATCATGATATCTACTTTTCTAGAAATGGTGTTAATGAAATGTTGATATTAAGCATCTCAAAAGACTTGCCGGAGACTTTACGTAGATTTGTTTCTTTTCTCTATCACTTCCAAGACTTTTACCAGACTTGACTGTATTTATGAGTAACACAGATGGTACTTTATGAGAAGCAGGAAATGCTTACCCTTCGCGAGCACCTGTGTTCACCCTAGGTTTTTGGTGCTGTCCGTGTTGCTCATCTTTTTTAGCTTTCTGTGTTTTGTTTTGTTTGTCTTCATACTGTGTCTTATGTACCCAATGTTGCCAGTGTCTCAGTTCTTCATCGAATTACAGTATCTGATTTCTCCTGTGGAATCTTCAAACTTTGCTAATGCTGTCCTGTATATATTTGACTTACCGCTGTCAGCTGGTGTTGCTACACAATCGTGTGCTAAAAACTGACCCCATGCCATTAACTGTACCGTATTCGCATACGAGAACAGTTTACGGCCCTTAGAACTAAATAATTCATTACTTATTCGTCTAGGACTAGGTAAACTTGGGTATTCTCTCGGAGAATCTTTTCCTGGAATAAATAAAATACGTACGAATTTTTACATTCCTGTAACATAAAGTTTCCTTTTAATGATTATCACCATATGACGCCGACATCCTGACAACATTTGTCACAAGCTTTTTTAATATATTTTAATGAAATTCCTGTAAATTACAGTTAAAAGGAACACATAAACAAAAATATTAGCGTTCGCATATACAATATGAATTCCTATCTTATTCAAATAAAAATTATAGATGATACATTTTATCAACAGAGTAAATAAATAAATTGTCTTCTAAATTCTGTATATTGATGATTTTTGTTTGTTCCGTTTTCAATATTTTTATCCTAGGAACTTTATTTATAATAATATTAAGTAATAGGACCCTATTAACATTTTTTTTTTTGGAATACTAATATAAAATGTTATTCATTCTCTATATTATCATATGACTATGGTTAATATGTTTAACAACAGTCAAAAGTTACAATATGTTTGCTTGTTGTTTATTGCTTACAATATATATTATCATCCTTATGTGAGGGTTGGAATTTTACTTGCATTTGGAAATCACTTGAACGCATCATTTCACTAATAAGGAGTGGGCCGTCGTGGTGGTGATCGTATGGTAGTTAGATTTACAGTTACCTATGTAATCAGTGCCTACCACCACTGATGTAGGGACCATCGTGGTGGTGATCGTATGGTAGTTAGATTTACAACTACCTATGTAATCAGTGCCTACCACCACTGATGTAGGGACCATCGTGGTGGTGATCGTATGGTAGTTAGATTTACAACTACCTATGTAATCAGTGCCTACCACCACTGATGTAGGGACCATCGTGGTGGTGATCGTATGGTAGTTAGATTTACAGTTACCTATGTAATCAGTGACCATCACCACTAACGTTGTGAGTTCGAATCCTGCTCATGACGAGGTGTACTCGAAATAACACTATGTCATAAAGTTTGTCAGTGACTTGCGACAGGTCGGTAGATTTGATTTTGAATTTGTTCCGACGGTGTGGTATTTCTTGTTTTTCATTTCATTAGTCTTTGTTCTGATGGTGTTGCATTTTTTTTTTCGTTTTTTTTTAATCTTTACTGAAATTTGTTTTTAGAAGTTTAAAATTTGCTTTCCAATTCTATTGATTCACATTCCTTTTTATAACTTGAAGCATCCCAGACATCAAGATCCAATAAAGGAAAAGGTCAGATTATTTTATGATTACCAATTTAAAGTAATGTTCATTGAGAGCCTGCTATTACTCACCTGGGTCACTTTTAATTAAGAGCCAACTTTTTAATAGTACTACTATGCTATTAGTTGAAGTTGGGCTAGAAAACCAGACCCTTTTTCTTATGCTATAAAAATCAGTTTCAAGAACAATCTTAACTTTGATTTTTTATACAATTTTGTTCCCTTATGATGTTGACATATGCAATTCATAGCATAGCATTTTCATAGATAATTATTTTCCACACATTTCTAGAAAATGAAATATCTTTTAGTGGAAATCTCCAACATTTACTTACCGTTTCCATAATCTGGTTGAAGGAATCGTGCTTGTGGTCTGAATGACATTCCAAGAGAAGGAGTCTTTATGTTATTACAGGAACCATCTGCAGTACGGTGTCGTGCTTTCGGATCACAGACAAATGTATTAGTAGGGCAACTTGTAGAGGATGTTTCTGACCCGCCCGACTGACCTGGGGACATTTCATCTAGCAGTAAGCCATGCCTATATAGTAGATACAGAATTGTGTTTGCTTTTAATTGGAGAATGGATAAAAAGCAAACAACATTCATAACATAATACAGCAGTCTGAAAAATATAACTATTACTTAAAACAGACAATAAAAAATAACAAGGTAGTCAATTTCATCAAAATCAAATCAATCTTTACTACAACTTTCAGTAAACAAACATTTTATCATACGTCAAAGGTCTATAAAACTAGCTTAACCCCGTCATATATTATTGAAGTAGTTGTGTGTGTGTGCGTGTGTGTGTGTGTGCGTGTGTGTGTGTGTGTGTGTGTGTGCATGCGTGCGTGCGTGCGTGCGTGCGTGATTTTAATACTGGATATTTAATTTTGGAACTGTTCCGACAATATGGTATATTTTGTTTTTCATTTTATGACTAAAGATAATGTCGTGTTTTCTTAATTGATATTAAATATTGTGTTCTGACCAATTATTCTAAAGATATTCAAGTTGTTCATAAATGAGTTATAGGCAATGTCTATTGAACGCAACTTTCAACAATACTGCAGTTAAATCATGATGGTATATTCTATTGCTGGAGGAAACCCGAGTACCAATACAAAACTACAGGACTGTCACATCTTACTGGAGGAAACCCGAGTACCAATACAAAACTACAAGACTGTCACATCTTACTGACATACTTGTTCATGTAATGGTATATGTTGCATGGAGTACACATCGACATGTGCTGAAATCGAATTCACAACGTTAGTCACTGTTTGAATAGGTAGATATAAATCCAACTACTACACAATTAAAGAATGAATGAAGTTAATAGTAAATATTATGTCTGTGCATATCATACTTATATTTTAGCAATGATTATATACAGATTAATACATGGGCATTTCCATATTGTCCTGGTTATCATCCCGAGACCCCCATATTGCCCCGAAACGCAGTCGAGGGCCAATATGGGTCGAGGGATGATAACAATATGGAAATGCCCATGTATTAAGCTATTTATTATATATTTCTGACATCTAGAAAAGAGACACCCATATTGGCCTGAGACGAAGTCGAGGCCCATATTGGCCCTGGCAAATATGGGCCTCGATATGGAAATGATCTTGTAGTAATCCAATAATCGGTTATTTTCCCGGGGTCTCAGGCCAATATGGGTGTCTCGGGATGATAACCAGGCCAATATGGAAATGCCCATGTATTAAAGCATTTATTATATACTTCCGACATCTGCAGACGTAAACATCGGAAGTTGTTTATTTTGTCTGAAACGCAGGAGGGGCACCTAATAACCGGTTATTTTCCCGGGGTGTGAAAATATGGACAGTTTACTTCCGGTCATATTGGTCATACAAAAATACCTTTATTTTAACTAAGTATGTAATAAATATGCACATAGATTGTGTGGACATTTTTATTGCTTTATTTACAGACATGTAGAGGTTTTATTGTTCTTGGCTTGAAGAAAACTTCTGTTGTTGATGTTGTAGCAATCTTTCATCTATGTAGTTACTACCAGAAGTTTTAGATGTTATATTTATAGAAATACTCACGTTTTCGCCCATAAAGCTAAGCATATTAATACAATGGCTTCTCTCATTGCTGAAAATATGATTTGATTTAATACTGATAAACATATTTTCTTAACTACAAGCTACAAGGAATAGAAATGTTTAATTGAGTGCGAACGGCCCGTTTGTTTCATCACTGTACGCTCAGTCAAAAGATTAGAATGCCAAACAATTTAAATCATTTGGGAGCAAGTTGACCAAAAGATCTAACCAAATTCGCGGAATGCAACAATTCAAATCTTAAGGTGGTACTTAAAACTACAGGGAGATAACTCTTTAAAATTAGTTGAACGTTTTGATCATATGATGTTTGTATGCAGATTTCAAGCATCTCGGTGATCAAAACCAGAGAGAAAAGCTGCTATGTGGCTATTGAATTTATAGCTTCGAGTCTGTTGGTTGGAATTTGTTAAAATTTTGATATTATTACAATGGATATATTTAAACACACTGCCAAAAAAATAAGAAAATTAAACGAGCAGATCAAATTTTACCTGAAGTGTATGGTACCACCTTAAACAGCTAGATTTCCTTTACTCGACGATGCATCATAAAGCACAGTATAAATCTGTTTGGCTTCTACTTGTTTTACAGATATTAATCCTTTCACAATGTCCAATTTATCAGTCCTTTGTTGAACAAATAACAAAACAACGTTTAAATATATAAAGCTGCTCCACCTGAACAGCAAGTTTGCTATAAGCGCAAGTATTTCTGGATAAATAGATGACAAGAACAAGTTAACAAAATGAATGAACGTACAAATGTCACCACAAGATTAACCAATTAAAACGTAGACATCTAATTCAGTTCTCACGACTCGTTTGTGGAATGATCGTCACCAGGTACCTATAAGTCGAAAGATTGGAAAGCCAAATAAATTAAAAGTTTTTATGAGCAGGTAAGCCAAAGGGTTTTAACAGAATATCCCAAATTTTCTAAGATTACATATACCTGAGAGAGGTTGACTTTTTTTTTTAATATATTATTATTATTATTATTTTTTTTTTTTATGAAATGCATTATTTAGAAAATGTCAATTTCAAACATAAATAGTTTGTCAGTGACTTGCGACTGGTCGGTGGTCACCACCAATAAAACTGACCGTAACGATATAGCTGAATTACATGTGTTGTTGAAAGTGGCGTTAAACACCATAAACCAAAACCGTCAAACATAAATGCGTCTAATAAACCATGTCAGAAGCACTGACCACTAGATCTAAGATACCTTGTGGTATTAATAGCCCATCAGCAGAGGTATTGACCAAGTTTTGATTGACAAAGATATATTAGAATAAAATATAAATATATGTTGATAAAATATTGTCTTGTATTAATCTGTTAGCAACCACTCCTAACGATATATTACTTATAAAGAGCTGTTACAATATTGTTCCTAACGGATGAAGGTCATATCCCTCAATCTAGAAAAAAACCTTCTCTTATTTCTACATTTACACGCAAGTTAAATACATTTCAATATTTGTCATGTATTAATAATTCATAAAGTAAATACATACGTGTCAACAATCAGAGCAGTTTTCTTGAATATTGAATATGATATGATATGATATGAATATGTACGTATTGTTCATTTTGTCCAATCAGTGTTTTCACGTGCTTATTGCAGTGTTGCGATATCCACTACGATTTTCGCGCAGTGGACATGTTGGCTTTGTCTATACATTCAGTTGTTTTGTAGGAGGGCTCGTGTCTTGTGGACATGTTGGCTTTGTCTATACATTCAGTTGTTTTGTAGGAGGGCTCGTGTCTTGTGGACATGTTG
>MJUT01060065.1:1546574-1561575 GCA_002080005.1 Gigantidas platifrons | reverse complement strand
TGTTCACATCTGAGAATGTTCAAAATATACCTGATATAGAAGATAAAGACTTTCAGAACCCACTTGATCATTTTATTTTATCTGAAGAAACTGTGAAGAAATGTTTACTTGAACTAAATGGTAGTAAGTCAATTGGTCCAGATAATATTCATCCAATGATAGTAAAGAGTATGGCAGATGTATTTGCTAAACCATTAACATTAATTTTTCAAAAATATATTGATTGTGGTAAAATTCCATGCGCATGGAAAGATGCTAGAGTCACACCTTTGTTTAAAAATAAAGGGAACAAGGCGGAAACTGGAAACTACAGACCCGTGAGCCTCACTTCGGTAATCTGTAAATCTTTAAAAAAGATTATTCGTAAATATTTAGTAGATCACCTTGTTATCAATACATTGTTATCTGAGTCACAATATTGTTTCCGTAATGGAAGATCCTGTATCTTACAACTATTAGATGTAATTGGTCAACATATATTGACAATGAAATATCGTGGGGCACTATTTACCTCGATTTTGCAAAAACATTTGATAAGGTGCCTCGTAAAAGATTCCTGAAGAAAATTTCACCATATGGTATACAAGGTAGAATTCTTTCGTGGATATCTGACTTTTTATCTGACCGTAGACAACAAGTTGCTGTAAAAGGTAAACAATCTGATTGGCAAAGAGTTATCAGTGGAGTTCCGCAAGGTAGTCCTGGGACCAATTCTTTTTATATTATATGTTAATGACTTGCCTGATGTAGTTAAAAGCATCACAAAATATTTTGCTGATGATACAAAGTTGTATGCGCCAACCAGTGAAACTGATGTTCTTCAGAATGATTTGGATGCACTTTATACTTGGTCAGATTTGTGGGAAATGAAATTTAACACTAATAAATGTAAAGCTATTCACTAAGAAAGGACAATCCAAACATTATTTATTCTATGAATAACACCGAACTTCACGAAGTAAATGAAGAGAAAGACCTTGGTATACTTTTTCAGAAAGACTTGAAATTTAGTCAACATATATCCAGTAAAATTAATAAATCCAACAGTATTTTAGGACTAATTGGTCGTTCATTTTCTTATTTGGACCGTTATACATTTGTAAAGCTTTATACAGCACTTGTTCGCCCGCACTTAGAGTATGGAAACACTATATGATATACTCCTCTTAGGAAAGATATTGAATCAGTTGAAAAAGTCCAGAAGAGAGCAACAAGGCTTCAGTCAGAAATCAAACACCTTAATTATGAGGAAAGATTGAAAACCCTCAATTTACCTACTTTAGCACATTGCAGGCGTAGAGGTGATATGATACAAACTTTTAAAATAATTAAAGGATTAGAAGATATTCCTGTGGAAAGATTTTTTACTATTGTCAATTCCAATACACGTGGTCATATGTGTAAACTAGCTAAACCTCGTTGTAATACAACATTTAGATTACGACATTTTTCTCAGCGAATTATAGATGATTGGAATGAATTGCCAACAAATGTAGTCTGTGCCAAAACAGTCGATGAATTCAAGATTCTTCTAGATCGCCACTGGGACAGAGAAATGTATTTATTTTAGTACTCAAATTTGGACATCACTACTTTAATTCCAAATAACAATAAACTACTGAAAATGGGTGGGCTGAAAAAGGATTTAGTTCCTTCCCTATGAGCCCGTCAAAGATCCTACATGTATCCTACAGGTATATTATCGTTTTATATTCATTTTTTATTGTTTTTGTATTTTTTTTTCCTATTTTTTTTTTTTATTATTGTCAATGTGTCGTGCGAGGTCCTATCGGAAGATGGTCAAATCACGTAGCATGTCAAAAAATAAAAACAGACTCTATCCTGAGTAAAAAGTTATAAAAGTAGCTTTACCTTACATAGCGATGGTAATTTAAAGTCTATAATCCATCACATTCATCATTATTCCAGTGAAATATTCTCAGTGTTTTTGACAGGAAGACGTCGATATTCAAATATGGCGGTTAAGAAACTTTTAAAAATTTTGAGCGAAACGAACCTTATATTAACGAGGATTAGTTCCAATGAAGAATACAGCGATAACTTCAGAAACTAAGAGTTACTACTCAACAAATACATCATATTTAACAAATTACAATTTTGACGGTGAGCGAAGCAATCCTCATTCACAGTGAACAGCCTCCCAAATTACAATCTTAGTTCGTTTTGTGACATATTTTTTCTAGAATCCGTAAATTTAATTACACTGATTTTAAACTATGGCGGCGGGAGAATGAGTTCGCCTTGGAAAAGTAATTGTCAGTTCTAATGGGATTAACGATTCTACAGATAAGGTAAGTTAATTATTTATTCATTTTTATTGTTAAGGGGTGTAAATTACATGATTCGGGGTGTGTGCAGTGGATTAACTTGTGAATCTGCTCCCGAATTGAAATGACATTGGAGAGTGCTATGTAAATTTTGACATTTCCGATATGACTTCGCATTTAAAAAAAAAAAATGAAAAAATCAGCATGAAAACGTTAAAATTAGACTTTATAAATGCGCAGTCATATATTATAGGACTAGCCCCGATCTAGGTACGAAACGACCAGGTTACGAAACGTCCGCATCCGATTTTCTGCACAGATTTAACCATGTATTGACTTCCGGTATGTCATTTCCGGTGCATGAAAAGTTAGTCATTAGTATATAGAAAAAAATTGCTATTTCTACCATAGTTGGGACTTCGTCCCATATAAATCAGTACTAAACATAAACAATAACTAGAGCAAGTCGAAAATGGCATTGTCGGAAGGGCCCCACAATTTGGACCCTGCAACTCAGGGGCATAGGTGAATTGAAATGAGTGTGGAACACACCAATGTGTTGGACACAGTATTTTTTTTTTGACACTATAATATATAAATAACACATATCTGAGAGGGTGGTAGAGCAGATTGTTACCCCTAGAAATTTCATTGTCAACCGAGAGCAGATTGTTACCCCGAGAAATTCATTGTCAACCGAGGTTGACAATGACATTTCTAGGAGTAACAATCTGCTCTACTACCCTCTCAGCTATGTGTTATTTGTTTTATTATACTGAATGTTCTTTTCTCCTGTTTTCATTCTTTTTTATGATTTTGATGCCCTGAATTTCAATTGCTATTGTCTTTAAATGTGTTAAACTGTGATATGATTTTGATGCCCTGAATTTCAATTGCAGTTGTCTTTAAATGTGTTAAACTGTGATATCGATGATGTGTAATAAATAAGATTACATACATTTTTTGTATTTGTTAAAATTTTTCTGCAATTTTGGTGTACGTTTTATACAGATGGGTGTTCTTAAATGAAAAGTGAGCAATTTTGTCAGCTATGCCAAGTGAATCGATGTGATAGACTAAATTATTACCCTCTGCCATGTGATAGACTAAATTATCACTTTCTGCCATGTGATACAATATATGTAGTATACAGTTATTTAATGGGAGTGCAGGCAATAGATCAAAATATTTTTCCCGAGGTATTGGGAAAGACCAAAGTGTTCTATTGCCCGAGGTCAACGACCGAGGGTGATAGAACACTTTGTTCTTTCCAAATACTGTGGGAAAAATTGTTTGATCTTTTGCCTGCACTCCCATTAATAACTGTTTTATTATAATTTTTTTAGACAGATTAAAAAAAAACTACTGTTTTCAATATCTAAATATTGTTTAACAATTTTAACAAAAAACACAAATTACCTTTTTTATAATAAACATGTTCAAGACTCTTAAAATTTTTAATCTGCACTTGTTTTTAGACTACACGAGGGACATATATGTCCCTGATTGATAGACTGCGCTAGGGACATATACCCCCTTGGGAAAGAAATGTATGTTTATTTCTTTAAGAATAAGTTATGCAAATATGTTATAATTGGATTGCACAATTTGAAGTTAGATACAGATATTGTACATATAGAACCTCTTTAAAATTAAAAAGAAACGGTAAGTAACGTCACATTGCTGTTAAAATGGCGTCATGAAATAAATGACGTCATTCTGCTGAAAGAGCAATAGCGTATTTTACAGCACACGAAGTAACGATTATGCATGAAACGTCGCAGTCAAAGGGTTAGATCGTGTTAGATTATGACACTTTTATACGCTGTAATCCGGTTTGGATTTTTGCTGTTTAACGCCACTTTCAGCAATATTTCAGCTATATCATGGAGATCGGTTTTAGTGGTGGAGGAAGCCGGAGTACCCAAAGAGAACCACTGATCCTGGGCAAGCAACTGGTAAACTTTATCACTTGCGGCTGCGAGAGTGCACTCTTTTTTGTAATTTACAAAGCCGGGCGCGAACCCACACTGTATTGGTGATAGGCTTGTATGTATGAGTTGTTAGATCCAACGACCTAACTAATTGAGCCACCCGGGCCCCCCGGTTTGGACTAGACAAGATTTCGTATTAGTAATAAATATTCATGAGATTGTTTTAACCAATCACAGTAAAGGTCAAAGGTAGCCAGGCAATAGAACACTAGCAAGTCAAAACCCCTAAAATAGTTGGAAATAACAAATACTTTATAAAACATGTAAGACTTTACAATTAGGTAATAAACTAAATTGGCACACGCTACTTAACCAATGAGAAGACAGGAAATTTACATGAAATGTAATAAAATAATGTGCTGGACATACTCATTTTGGTGCCTCTTCAGAGCTTTTACCATTCAGGAAAAGTACCAATTTTAGCCACTTTGACCCCTTCTTTGCAACAATTTTTAATACTCTAGTATATTTGTATACATAAATATTAATTTTCATGTATGACTATGTGTAATAATATCTTGTGAAAGTAATCATCTAAAACCATCTGTTTTTAAAATGTAATATGTTTGATATATCATTTTTAAAAAGTGCACTTAAAACTGGAAAAAAGTATATGTAGTGGACTAATTAGGGTCTCCAGGGCTCGAACCTGGTGTCTTTTAAAATAAAAGACAGCACCAATAACCCTTGTTTATGTACATCTACATATTATAAATCTCAAATAAAAGTATACAAAAATTTAGTTCATTTTGTATGATGTAAAGTTTTGACTGAATTTGTTGCTCAATGCATACAACCTTACTTTAAACTTAATAAATATTACCATTCTTCTATCATATGCACTTCATCAATTGCAATGCAACAAACTCCTTGTACACATCTGATCTAAGGATTTTACTGATTTCAGCTGTAAAAAGGGCCTCAGGGTGACTGTATATAATTTCCAACCCTCCACTTTTAATTGCTTCCATATCTGTAACCTAAAGTATTATTGAAAATTGTCATGAAGGGATTCAATTCAAATAACATACAAGTCCTTCCCACACTGTTCATGTATCATATATCAAATATGATTTGATATTTTAGATTTTTGGTGTTTTAATGCCACTTTCAACAATATTTCAGCTATATTATGGCGACCAGTTTTAGTGGTGGAGGAAGCTGGAGTACCTGGAGAGAACCACCAACCATGGGCAAGCAACTGGTAAACTTTATCACTTGCGACTGCAAGTCGAGTGCACCCTTTTTTGTAATTTACAAAGCCGGGCGCGAACCCACGCCGTATTGGTGATAGGCTTGTATCCAACATCCTAACTCATTGAGCCACCCGGTCCCCTGTATTAATTGAAGAAGAACCTGAATATGAAAAAGGGTAAACATGTACATGTCAGTACTAAGTACTGTTTGTCACATGCATGGATCCTATATGGATCTTTGAAAGTTGTTAATTAAGGATATTTCTATCTTGGTTTTTAATTTCACACAAAAAATAAGATACTCTACCTTTATTTTATTTACAAGGGATTATTGGAGATGTGTCAGCTTATGTGCATGCATTATTTCAGCTATAAAAACCTTTCTACAGCAAGTACAAGCTGTGAAAATCTTACCCTTTCAACAAGAACATGTATTATAAAATACAGGTAATAACTTTCAACAGTTAAATGTTGGAGAGTTATTTGGTTAGAAAACACTGGTCATAGCATGTATGGGTATCCCCCCCTTTTTTTTTGGTTTTGGTTACTCACCCTAGGGGAACACTCTCCATCTTCGTCCTCGTCGTCACAATCAAAGGTGTGTCCATTATTGCCACTGAGGTTTATAAATGTTGTTCTGATTCCTTTCTTTGCAAGAGATGACACCTGATCCTGCATAATTGCGGACATACAATTAAAGCAATCCCTTGTCGGTCAAGGTCTTTCTGTAAAAACCAGGGCATCATCTGATATATTATGCTCTTTCCATAACCAGTTGGCAGCACACTTATGCAGTCTTTCCCCTCGTACACGTGCTGCAAAGTTTCCATTTGCTTTTCTTTCAAAGGGAAAGTAATTTTCAGTTTCTCCCTAGCGATGTTAATTTTGTCTTTCATATTGAATTTTCGTGGACTATATTTTTGTGCGGCTTAACTTCCTTTTGTGCAGCTTAACTTCCGGCAAACAATTTAAGAAGAATTTTTACCATCTAGGAGGCTGGGGACAGTACGGCAATTGACAGTGTTTCTATTTATTGCTATTATTTAGTCAAGGACACTACAAACCAACAAATGAAACCGATATGAAATTGAAATAGTAATGAAATTGTCAGTCAATATACCAAGGTTTACATCTAGAAATTTCAAATTCAAAATACCGCTAAAATGTACGGACGGTACTACACTTCCACAATATTGAATTTGCAAAAAGCAAAACACAGGGACAAAACTGAGTAAAAGCATTTCATCTGCACATAACATCCTACCAAAAAACCCTTTCAACAGCCCTAATGACCATGAACATTTTGTGCATTACCTCTTTACATGGGGGCTGCCATTATTCAACTGGTATCCTATGTCGAAAAACACTGGGTCAATACAGGAACGTCCCTGTGCGGGTAGCAGCTTATAATCTCAAATCCAATGTACTTTTGCAGAAAAGTTTTTAAAGAAATGAATCACCTTTGAAATTATACTGAAGAATTGTCAGTCATTTTAGTTATAAAGTCTCAATTTTTTTTAAATGTCACCATACTGCTCTACTAATAAAAAAGGCAGGGGGACAAATAGAGGCTACTGTCCCCTGCCTCACTACTTACGAGGTTATTGGAAGGGTAGCGAGAATGGCCGAGTAGTTACGAATGATTTAATCGAACTGTCGTTCCTTACGAAATCTCAAAAGTTAACTTCCACGTAGAAACAAAAATTCTTGTCAGTATTTTAGTGTATTTTTCATGAAAAACGTATGAGGGTTTTTTTTTTTTTAAAGGTAAAGAAAAAGTTGGGTTACTTCGTTGGGTTACTTTTTCATAAAATAAAAATGTTCCCCCAAAAAAAGGTGCCTACCAACCTATGAATATGAACCCATATCTTGGTTTTAGAAAGGCAGTTAACTTCAAATCTTTATTTTTTTTCAATTATTCAGATGTTGTACAAAGAATTAAAGTGAAAAAATATTAATACAGGAGCGTTAATGGTGTAAGTATGTAATAGGTTACGTACTAATGCACTTCAAAATGTTCAACAACATGGCTTCCAACCGGAAATAAATTAAAAGACAAATTACAACATGTACTGGTCGGGGAGTAGTTCTCGCCAAGAAGCAATTCTCGCCAACTGCCTCATTTAGCGCGAACGCTCGCGAATTTTCATCTGATTTTTTCACCACCATTACAGGACGTCATACCAATCCTTCACATTAATTTTTATCGAATTTCATTGTGAAATATCGTTAAAATCGGGTAATAACCCTACTGCACTCCACATTCTGTCATAACATCAACAGGGGGTCACGTGTGTTGGTACTCTTAAAATAGAAAAACACATGGAATGATCATCGGAGAATCTAGTGACACCATAATTCCAATTTATCTCTACTAATCTTTAAGGTCTTTCTAAAGTGTCACACTTTGCCTTATTACTCATCCCTACAATCCAAAATACGGTTGCAGAATAAAAATTGATTCCATGTGAATGCAAAGGGCCGCCTGCGCATGCACTGATTACGTCATCAATTACCTTGCACCGCTAATATTTATACATAGATCCTATATTATCACATTGGGCATGAAACATGGACAAAATATTAAAATTAATTCTAGAAAAACTGGAATTATTACTTTCCATCAATAAAATGAAAATTATCAGATAAACCACTGTTGAAAAGGATATATTTTACGGAATGCCGGGGGAGCAGCGTGGGGATGGACATCCTTTAAAACAGTGATGAATAATTATCAGAGTTTTCTACAAACTAACACACAAACCGGTAAACTTTTTAAGAAAGGGTTTTAATTTTCTAAAATATCGTTTTTCTTTCCTTTTGATGCTTTAGCTTCACAAAGAACAATATTTCTGAAAGTTGGCGAGAATTGCTTCTGTTGCGGACATTTTCTGTTAAAAAACGCAACATCGTAATAATGGATCCCCGATCAGCGTACGCTCTCCTTTATGAAAATTCATTTCGTAGATAAATAGTTATGGTTCATGCATAATAGTAATGGGGTAAAGCAAAGGTTTCTCGACTGTTTGTTAAAAATATTGGGTAAAAAATGGCGAGAACCACTCCCCGACCAGTATACATGCAAAATTGATCCAAAAAAAATCGTACAAAAATAAATTTCAATATGCTTGACTTGCACTTGACTTTCATTTTCCAGGCATGTGAAATTGCTTTGCTTGCTTAAATATGGAGTCTTGTCATTTATTGATTTAAATAATCCGCAACTAGCGTATGATTGGTCACGTGACCTAAACTATCTCCAATATAAACAATACGCAAGTAGCAAATAAAGTGATCGATGCAACAAGAAAAAAGAAGAAATACAGAACAATACACCTCTAGTCGATTTTTTTTTTCAAATAAAAATGAAACAATGAAACGGAAAATCCCGAACTCAAAGAGAATAACACCGAATCTTCCATTTGTAACTGCGCATTCCCATTCATTGTGAACGTCTTCTGCAAGAAATCCACTGTTCTTCAGGAGCGTTTAAGGTTGCACCTGCCTCATATTAAATATGTTTTAATAGGAAAATCATACCAGTCGCTAAATTATAAATCAATATCATAGTTTACATTAGTTACGTTATTGATGTTAGCCAAGGAGTTCCGAAAGTAATAACTGATAGAACACATACGCCACCTATTAGCGAAAAATCGTAGGCGGACCAAAAGCTGTAATTTATCTCACCCGAATAATCCAGTTGTTATATTACGCTCCCACTGGTAGTGTTTCATCTATGGCAAAATAGCAAGGCGCCGAGTCTTGCAGTCTTTGTATGGCGCCCTGCCCTTCTTCTGTGACGCCCTGCCCTTTTTTTCTTGTCTGCTTGCCTTTTTATCGGCGTTTTCATAAACATCTGATGCCTCTTGTTTATTATTTCTTTACTACAATGACAATTTTATTAAATGTTACAAGCCAATCAACGGATTATAGAATTTTTGTTTTGATTGCGTAATCCGCTTTGATCTCGCCTGGCTTGATTTACCTGGACAAAGAATTCAATCAACGATAATAATTTTTTTTTATAGTTATGACATGTACTCAAAATTCCACAGTATGTATTTAAAATAGGCACAATTTCGCATTGGGAAAGTTGCCGTCAAAATATATAATTAATAGTCATCGTCATTCATTGCACGATTCGTCTCAATGTCCGCCATAACGAACTATTTTTGCCAAATTTATGAAAATGTCGATATCATGTTTATTGAAAACTATCGTATCCATTAAGTATTTTGAAAGTGATTTTCTTGAAAAGTCATAAATTTGGTTAAAGAAACTAAAAAAAAATAAAAATGGCACATCAACAGGAGTTCGCAATCCACCGAAGCTACTTTTAACCAAACGAACTTTTGATGTATTTATTCTCATTTCTGTGAACTGAAATCTTAGTTCTCATATTTAATATGGTCATTTATATGCAAAGGTTGGCCATTCAATTGTTGAAATGCACTGCACGAAGATGCATAAGTTTTTTATCGATCCGCATCCGGGTAACAATTGCGTTCTATTTATAGAACTATTTACAAACAGACACGTGTCTGCAATTAAAAAAAATAACTACAGTATCTTTATTCCAATTGTTGCAATTTGATTATGAGGTCTGAGAAATAATTATTTATTTACAACTTGCTTCAGTTTTTGACATTTGTTCTATACTGGTTTCCTACAAAGAATCTATACACAGGGGCCAGATGAGTTTTTTCATGTACCTATATACCAACAAGGGTATGAACTCGGCAGTAATCAAAATTTAGGTATGTCTTGTTTAACTGAGTAGAAAAAAAATACCAGGAATTTTATATGTATAAATGTGATATAGACTGAAAGCTGAATATTTTTTCTTTAAAAAAAATTTATTTGAACCCCGTACGTCCAAAAATAAAAAAGTTACAGCAGACCAAGACCATACTTTCTGCTAAAAATGGCCAAGTCGGACAACGACGTCTCTTCCAATCGATAAATTGAATAAATGAAAGCACCAACGATCGAACTGCTTGCATGTAGATTTTTTGTATGCTATGCACAATCGCAAAATATCAGTATACTTCTAGAAAAAGATGTCAAACTTTGAAATAGTAAATTGAGAGCAAACTCCAGAGACATCAATGTTATTCACATAAAACAGCTTTTTATCCAATGTTCCAGAATATGTTACATTTTCTTGCATATACAAATGTATATAATAGTGAAAATTTTGTCAGCATGGCCAAGAGTGAAAGACCTTGGTAAGACTGCTATTAACAGGAAACCTACCTCGTCTGAATTATCGTTTACAACTCCTTTACAAAACTCATTCCCACAATATAAAACATAATGTAGATGTTCCTTTACCAAAGAATCTAATGGGATTAACTTTTTTAACCACAAGCAAACCATTGCTTGTAGTTTTAAAAGTTACAAGCATAATTCAGTGTTATCTAATATTTAAGAAACTACTAATATAATTATTGAATAGTGCCAAAAATGGAAAGAACAGTTGGTGTAGGAGCTATTACTATAACATGCAACAACCCAGTTTTATATTCTATTACATTATTATTTTATTTCCCATCAACTGTTTACCAGACACTACATCTGTTTTGAAGGGGCAAGCAAATCAATGTGACAGTCAAAGTTAAATATAGTGCATTCAGAACCATTTGTGGGTTTAATTTTATACCTTGGAAAAGGAAATATTTTTCTATATGACATAATATGGGGTCTTTTTCGCAGAAGGGGAATGTGACTCTTGAAAAAATTTACAACACTTATTAATAGATTTGACGATGAACTTTTATCCAATGATATATATATATAGCCTTCCGAAGACAACATCTGTGTCCTTTCCATTTTCATCTTTTTTATTTCGAAGCCAACATCAACATTCAATTACCTCATCCATTTACGTACACCTACTGGAGTATTATACAGGTTTTTTTTCATTATTTGTGTCCAAGTTTGTTTGCCGGTCATGTTTATTTTTAAGTGGAACATACTTTAAAAGCATGTATTGTTGACATAAATACGTCAGCAGTGAGTCAAGGTTAACAGGTCAAAACTTCTTCGGGATTTTCTAGACTTTTCATTAGATAGTACGTCAAACATTAGAACATGTGTTGTCTAAAGCACTGGTTCCCAATCCTGAACAAAACTACGATGGTCGAGAACTAACGACACTGACAAACCAGTTGAATTGTAACCCCCAGGCAGCGTAGGATATAAATAGACTGTTTTAAAATTTATTCTAAAATTAAAAACAGAAAACACACATTTTGGAACAGGACAAAAGTAGAAAGGTACAATTTTTGTACACTTGCTGAAATATCCACACGCATTTTTTGTTGTTCAAATGTCAATTTTCAGATGCAATACGAAAATCAAAGTCTCTTACATAGTAAAAATATCAATTTCTAGATATTGAAATATCCATCCACAAAATCCACGTTGCAACAAAGAAATACTGATAGATGAGCAAACGTGCATATAAGTACCCGATTTTAAGGGGGATTTATAATATATAAATGTTGCATGCATGCACTTTCTGATATTTAAGTTACTCGTCCTCTTACAATTGACTCTATATATGGACTATATTTTTGTCCGGGCGGAAGGTTGCAACACATGTTGTGTAAAGCAGTGTCTTCCGGTTTGTATTTCTCATGCATGAGCGCTAGCATTAAATGATATCTCACTCCGTTCGATCGTTTAAAAATGTTAAGTCATTTCTTATCCAATTTCAATAAAATGTTCACCAATATTATTTAGTTTTATTGTTTATTTGGACATAATCTGCAGTTTTAAAGAATCAGCAAGGTAAATTTTAATGTAATAGTTAATACTTAGGTATATGGAATTGTGACACAAAAAATTAAAGTTTGTGATTAAACCATTGATCATTTTAAAACTGCACCTAAAATATGTCCAAATAAACAGTAAAACTGTACATGTATAATATTCTGTGTTTAATGGTGAAAATTTCGTTTGAAATTGTATAAGAAATGAGTTAAAAATATTATTTTTTTTAAACGTGGTTTTAAGTGACGAATAATGATGTTCACTAACTGCATTTCATAGTCAACATCATCATTTTGGTTTTATATCTGGTATCATGTTATCATCCAAGTACATTATCTTTTGGATTTGTAAAATTGCAAATTGTAATGTTATTAAAATACTTAAATACAATGTATTATGGAAGTCTTCATTGGAAATCTTTGTCACTCTAACAGCCAAGGGCAGTAAGAACTACTGATATACATGTACATATGGAACTTTCTTTAATAGTAAACTTTTGAATTTCATACAAAAATCTTAATATTATCCAGTGACAGGATTGAATCGAAGTTACAGCTATTTTATGGTCACCTTGTACCTGATATCAGTTGATCAATATCTTTTAAATATTTTAAGGCTATTGGCTAAACTGCATCTGTTTATCGTCCCCCTCGCTTTTGGGGTATTGTCCTTAAGAGGTGTTCCTGTCCGTTTTTTAGTATTCGGATGAATTGCAGTTCGTATGCGTTTTGGCTTATGAAGCGTTTTGACTTATGAGGCCACAAGCTGGATCTTTTTCGGGTCATTGCATCATCTGGAAAAAAGAGAGAGAATTTAATTTAAAATGATATGTTAAAATTGTTTTATTTGGTGTGACAAAATATCATATTCCTGACTGAGCAGCTTTTTGTGACAGCAGTTGTACTCTCTCTCTAGGAAGTCATTTGAGGGTGGAGTTGAGTCACGGGGGTTAGTTCAGTCACTGGCTATTACTTGCGTTTGAAGTCAGGTATGCAACAGTGTGCAGTCTAATTTAGCTTTTCAAAAGGATCTAGTATCATAAGCGACTTTAATCAGCATCGATATTGCGGACTTCATATTTGACATCAAATGTAAGTATGAGCCAGTGTCTTATCTTACTCCATGGAAAAACGAACCCAACTCCACCCTATCAAAACGATCTAAATGGAAGACAACATGATATCTTTACAGTGAAATAAGTTGCTGTCGTAAATGAAACAACACAAAAGTTCAGTGTGTCCTGGGACTAATAAACAAATTATTCTATTAGTCCCAGGTGTGTCTTATCGTGTTGGAAATGGAATACACATAAGAGGATGTAGTTTTAATGCTAAATGATGAAAATTTTACTGAAATTACACAGGCAATATTCATACAATCTTATGTTACTTTTTCCTTATTTTAACTTGTTCGTGTCAATATTCATACAATCTTATGTTAACGCATGTTAACATAAGATTGTATGAATATTGACACGAGCAAGTTAAAATAAGATAAGATTGTATGAATATTGACACAAACAAGTTAAAATAAGGAAAAAGAGATGAAATAATAAAGAAATAAAGAAATTTTATTGAAAATAAATTTGTAAACAGAAAGTTAGAAAAACTAGAGGCTCAGATGAGCCTGTATCGCTCACCTGACATAACTAAGTCCTCTTAAGAATGTGTCTGCATGCCGAATACATCTAAGTTACTATTCAAATCCCATAGGGTTTTATGTTAAAACTATGTCTGCTCATGGCAGTCATCTTGGATGGAGGTCGTGGTCACCGGACACAATTTTAAAAGTATACTACCCAAGGACCATCCATGCCATGTTTGCTTTAAATTGATTGACTGGTTTCAGAGGAGAAGACTTTTAAACAATTTTCCCATAGGGTCCTATGTTAAAACTATGTCCGCTGATGGCGGCTATCTTGGATGGAGGTTGGGTTCACAGGATATACTTTTGAAAGTTGACCACCTAGGGACCATTCATGCCATGTTTGCTTTATATTGACTTGCTGGTTTCAGAGGAGAAGACTTTTAAACAATTTTCCCATAGGGTCCTATGTTAAAGCTATGTCCGCTGACTGCAGCAATCTTGGATGGAGGTCAGACTCACAGGACATACTTTTGAAAGTTGACCACCTAAGGACCATTCATGCCATGTTTGCTTTATATTGACTTGCTGGTTTCAGAGGAGAAGACTTTTAAACATTTTTTCCATAGGGTCCTACATGTACAGTACAGCTCAAGGCATAGTCTGATAAATACCTGGCATCCAATGCCAGGTATTTATTGCTTTGTGATTTAATTAAGAGTACAGTATCACCTGTGGTTCCAATATACAACAGCAAATGACTAATTACCTGTACAGGTAAAACCATCACTCACAGGTGACTTACCTTTGTATTTTATAAGTTATATGTAAAATATTTTCAGATGAATGTTTGCATTGAGAATAAGATTGGAAAATTATGCACAACATAAAAAAAGTTAGGGCTTATATATAAATTAATTACATAAAAAAAATAAAGCATTTGAAACAAATTTCATAATATAAAGAATTTTCAAAATCCCATGAAGCTTTCATGTGGACCTTTAATATTTTTCAAGGATTTTGTAGGTGTACTTATACACAATGCAAAAATACCACTAATGTATTTACAGGTGTTGCAATTAGGAAAATTTTATAAGTTTGTCTTTTGTACATTTTTGGAACATAGGAAAAATGTATACAAATATATTTGTTTCTTTGC
>MJUT01060065.1:1534571-1544651 GCA_002080005.1 Gigantidas platifrons | reverse complement strand
AATACTTGGTGTAGAGAATAACTACTTAAAACATATTTTATTGTCATACAAAACAAGACAAATGGATAAGACACAAGTTGTAAACTTATGAAGTCTTCTCTGGAGAATAACTATAAGTGGTATCAGACCAATATTTGGCTTAGAGAATAACTATAACTAGTGCCAGACCAATACTTGTTTAGAGAATAACTACAATTGGTATTAGACCAATACTTGGTGTAGGGAATAACTACAATTGGTATCAGACAAATACTTGGTGTAGAGAATAACTACAATTGGTATTAGACCAATACTTGGTGTAGAGAATAACTACAATTGGTATCAGACCAATACTTGGTGTAGAGAATAACTATTATTGGTATGGGACCAATACTTGGTGTAGAGAATCACTATAACTGGTGTCAGACCAATGCCTGTTTTAGAGAATGACTATAACTAGTGTCAGACCAATACTTGGTGTAGAGAATAACTATAGCTGATGTCAGACCAATACTTGGCTTAGAAAATAACTATAACTGGGGAAAGACTAATACTTGGTATAGAGAATAACTATAATTGGTGTCAGTAGGTACTTGGCCTACAGTTAATTGTATGTGTTCACTTGCTATAAAGAAAACAAATGACATGACATAGTTGTGAATTCTAAAAATAAATCATTTACTCACTTGCATACATTTTTATAATGCATCACACTTTTTTTTAGCTCACCTGACCCAAAGGGTCAGGTGAGCTATTGCCATCACTTGGCGTCCGTCGTCGTCGTCGTCGTCCGTCGTTAGTTTTTCACATTTCAATCTTCTCCTCAGAAACCACTGAGCCAAATGGAACCAATCTTGGCAGAAATGTGCATCAGGAGGTCCTCTATAAAAGATATGTTTTTTGTTTCGATCAGGAATTCAACATGGCGGCCAGGGCCAATAATGTGTTTTGATTGGCTAAATTTTCAAAGATCTTCTTGTCAGAAACTACACAGCCAATGGAATTGTTTTATGATGTGAAGGATCCTTGGGTGGTCCTCTACCAAAATTATGTTTTTGGTGCAGATCCAAAATCCAAGATGGCCGCCACAGCAGGATGAAGTTTAACATTGGACCTTATGGTAAATACCTTCAAAGATCTTCTTCTCAGAAGCCACACTGTCAGTAAAAATGAATCTCTTGCAGAAATGTTCCTTGGATGGTCCTCTACCAAAATTATGTTTTTGGTGCTGATCTGAAGTCCAAAATGGCCGTCACTGCGGGACAAAGTTTAACATTTGACCCTATGGGAAATACCTTCAAAGATCTTCTTCTCAGAAACCACAATGTCAATGAAAATGATCCTTTGCAGAAATGTTCCTTGGATAGTCCTCTACCAAAAAATGTTTTTGGTGCAGATGCTGAATCCAAGATGGCCGCCACCGCTGGACAAAGTTTAACATTGGACCCTATGGGAAATATGTATAGAGATCTTCTTCTCAGAAACCATGGAGTCATTAAAAATGATCCTTTGCAGAAATGTTCCTTGAATGGTCTTCTGTAAATTTTTTTTTCTTTTTGCTGATCTGAACTCCAAGATGGCCATCACTCCAGGACATAGTTTAACATTGGACCCTATGGAAAATATGTATAAAGATCTTCTTCTCAGAAACCATGGCGTCAGTGAAAATGATCTTTTGCAGAAATGTTCCTTGGATGGTCCTCTACAAACTTTAAGGTGTTTTTTTGCCAATCCAAAATGGCCGCCACTGCAGGACATAGTTCAACATTGGACCCTTCATGACATAGTTTAACATAGGAGTCTATGGGAAATATGTGTTAAAATATAGTTCTGTAAAATCACTGAACTGATTGAATGAGAACTCTTTGTGAATCATTGTATTCTTCTTACCAAGTTTGCACGTATTAGCCGTCAAAAGTAACGTTTCGTTTTGTTTGCCGAAATCCGTAATATATATTACCGTTATATATATTACAAGAACGATAACTCCACATCGAAAATTTTGTTGTCGGTAGGTCATGTAGGTGCACAGTTATGCCTAAAATTCATTGCTTTGGATGTTTCTTTGTTCTTATAGAGAAATAAAACCAGCAGATCTGTGATAAATACACATTTATGTTTATGATTGCGTAGAAAGAAACATGGCGACCGATGTTTTCGTTGTCAACTGGCGATGATTTTGCAGACCAGTGGATGTAAAATCACGTTTTCTGGTCGTATGTAACATTAACTGACGGCTCATAAATTGATGTTTGGTTGGTCGTTAATCCGTAGTCGTTGTAAAGATTAGAATACACGTAGTGTAGAACGGATCTTAAGTCTGAACAAAGAAAACACTTTGTTTACACTCTCAAATCGTAACATTATTTTAACTTTTTTATCCGTCCACTTACTCTTCACAAAATCAGACTTGGCACAAATTTAGTTCCGTTTCACACTTACACCAGGAAATGTGTTTTTGCAAAGAATATGGAAAAATGCAAGTTAGGGAACGACCATTTAATTTTTATGGGGAGGCAAGGAAAGAATTCGAAATAAAAATCCAGGCTCCAAATTTTGGTGAAATAAAAACACAGGATCAAAAACTGGCCAGAAAATTAAGGCAGGATCGGACTTGGGGGAAAACAATTTTGTGCTAATTTGAAGCAAGAAATCTTTGTCAAAAGTTGAAATATGAACAAATCAATAATAACAACCTAAAGATATTAAACAAATTTCCGTTTTAATGGCCTTTTAAATAATAGGTTCTTTGCTAAAATGGTTTGCCACGTTTACCTCTTCTTTTCAAATATCATGAATTTTATAATATTATGTATTACATTTCTTCCTTTGCGCAGTACCAATAGCCAATGAGGATTATCCGAGGCAAGGTATTTGCAATTCCAGTTCCTCATAGATGTTATGGGATCAATGCATTGGTCTTTATAGCACTCTGTGTACATCTGGTGCCCTGAATAAGGGGAAGTGTTAAGGGGGATGGGGGAAGGGTTAAAGCATACTTGCCAACATCTTTGAGTGACCAAGAGGAACAGCGGGGGGTCAGGGGGGCACATTTTTACTTTGTCGTTCGAGGATAATGTGTCTATAATACATGATGTTTTTGTTCTCCCACTTGCATATTTCCCAGCAATTTTTGAATCTGGGAACATTTTTTAAAATAATTTTCCAGCATGGTCAGTAATGTTGATTGGCAATGAATGTTTGATGATGAACTCGTTAAACAAGACCTCTGCATTTGTAATTTCAAAAACATCATTTGGTGTATAGTAAAACGAAGATATTTTCTCATTTTGGGCATCAGTAATTGCACAGCTGTTGTGTTTTTTAGTATTGATATGTCTAGCAATTTCAGTTACACCGCCGTGGGAAATGGTAAAGTCGCATTTGCAAACATTACAAAATGAGGATCCGGTCCCTTTCCTGGACTTTTCAATAACTCCCTTGAATTTTTTCAGGTATTCTTCCCGAAAATGTTGTTTCCTTTTGACCGATATCTTTTTTTGGGCGAAAGCTCTTCATTCTTATCGCTTTTATAGCTGTCTGTGTCATCAGAACTGTCCATGATCTGCCATTTTAAAACACATGTTATAATCGCGATCTCGTCTGCACTTTACATTAACTTCTCATTCAATTTGATTTCAAGCGTCTTCCGGAAAATAATAAAGAGAAAAATCGGAAGCGGAACGATCGGACCCGAATCCGGAACGCGGAATAAAAACGTAAAACCGGGAACAATTCCGCGAAATACGGAACGGTTGGCAAATATGTTAAAGGGGGATGGGGAAAGGGTTATAGAGGATGGGGAAAGGGAAGGGGATAGGGAAGAAGGATGGGGGAAGGGGGAAAGGGAAGAAAGATGGGGGAAGGGGGAAAGGGAAGAAGGATGGGAGAAGGGGGAAAGGGAAGGCTTAAGGGGATGGGGGAAGGGGAAGGGTTAAGAGGGATGGGGAAAGGGAAGGGTTAAGAGTGATGGGGGAAAGGGAAAGGTTAAGGGGGATGGGAAAATGGTAGGGCGAAAGGGAAGAAGGATGGGTTAAGGGGATGGGGAAAGGTAACTACTCGGATAGTGGTTAATTTTTTTAAATTTAACTCTCTTGAGTGGAGAAATATCGTAACCCACGGGCAACTGAAGGAGAATCTATATGTACCCTTTACACTTTTTTAATTATTATTTAATATGGGAGCAAATCTCCCAGGAGCGGAGATCGCTAGGCAAACAGGGGTTAGGGTCCACTACGAAGTTATGCGAGCACCAATGGCCCGAGTGTTCGTACTAAAACTGTTCGTGCCATGGGTGAGGGTCTATTCTTAACAGTTAATTATATACTGTAACGTTTATGGGGTCAGCTCTTTACTATTTACGCTGTTTCTTTACTTTTTTTAATCTTGCCCTACTTGGCCTCTTGATTTCCGAGACGTTACATTTAAAACAACCCGTCGAGAACCCCTAGTATATTCGGAAATATTTAATTAGCCATGTCAACCAATCAAATGAAGGGGATTTCTTTAGTTCAATAATTTAAATGGGAAAGCCTAGAGAGATCGGAATATTTCGCGCCCTTCTTACTATCTCGTGCGACTCGGCTAAAAGAATATTCATTCAAGACTGGGGAACTGAAAGTAAAACATCTGTGGTAGGAAGGAGTTCAGAAACATTTTTCTTCATGGTTTAAAATTTCGTGTAATTTTTTGGTTAAAAATCAGTCGGAGATGGACGACGCGCGGTTCGGTATTTTAATTCGCTAAATTTAATTTAAACTTAAAATCGTGAGTGTTGTTAGGAATATTCTAGAAACACTCAAACAGACGCTGAATATGGTTTTATGGTAAGACATGCATACATCTTCCCTTGAAAACGAGTGTCAATATTATTACGAATCCAGTCAATCCATGTTTCGATTAATTGAGAAATTATCTTGATTATTTGTAAAAGAAAAGATTTGTAGTCATCATAATTTTCTTTGTTATCGGTGACATGTCAATGTAAATTTCACTTTTGACATGTTGGAAATGAACATCTAAGTTAGGGTGGTAGGGTGATTTTTTTTGTTTCAGTAAACCAGAGCAAATTATATATCATTGGATAAGGCTTTAAAAAAGAAGTACTATGCACTTTATTTCAGGTCAATATCAAAGATTGACAGAGTTATGACATTTTTAGGTTTCAAGGGGTTTGTTCCGGCTGATGCCAAAATTTCAAACGCATAAAAATAAGCTACAAATGCTATTTATGATAACAAAAATGAGACATTACAGCTACATATTTAGACATGAATGCCATGTACTAGAGTGTGATATATCAATATCTCTCTTTTTAACAAAACTATATTGATATACATACATGTACATGTATAGGTTGATTTATTCGGAAAAGTATTATTTATAGTCATTTCCTTCATCTCTTCAACAGAATATTAAGTTGCTACATGTTAATTTATTTCAACACTTTAGTACTTATTTATTAATAATTGAAAAGAACATCAAATGTCTAAATGAAAATGCTTTATATCTTGAACAATAACTTCTAAATCTTTATTTTTTTCAGTGTCCAGCTATTTATATGTATAAACTGTCTCTTCCTGGCCTTCCTAAACAATATTGTATCATTGTGCAAATCCTGGGATATAATATTTTTTTAAATAATTTACATCTTTTTATTACCTCAGATTTATGGGAAACAACCAGACAAATGTAATATGACATTATTTACATCATTTGCAAAATTGACTGAGCCGCCCCCCCCCTTTTTGTTTTACCAAAAAAAAATTTCAAGATACAATGCAACATTTTACAAGTTTGGGCAGGTCTATTAGACTATTTCATTTCATTATTAAGCACTCTGAGCAGTAATAAACAACACTAAGAACTACTACTTCGTTTATTTGTCAAAACTCTCCAGCAAAAGAAACCGGAAGTGACGAAGGGGAGGTAATTGAAAAAAAAATTCAATGGAATTGTGTGGTACCACTTCCAAAACGTGTGACCGCGCTCGTTAGCGCCAAACAATGCTTGGTCCATTCGGACATTAAAAGGTTGAAAAATGTGTCTTCTATCAAAAACACATACCGTATGCCATTCTATGCCAAAGCTAAAGAAATATATAAAACATTGGTCTGAATATGTCCCTATTTGGCTATGAAAATATTCAACCAAAATTTTCAAAATATAGACCGCAACCTGTTTGCTTCTGCTGCTGCATCCATTTTCTATCAAATTGTGCCATGCGCATGTTCAGGGCTCTTTAATTTAGAGGTAAAAGAAAAATTTAATAACGTGACCGTTCAGCTGTTCAAAATGGCGACCTCCATATATTTCTTTGAAAAGAACTTCAGTGTTCAAAGTTGAACGCCAATTTCGAACCTAGAACTACGCTACCAGGAATTTCCCAGGAATGTATTTACTTGCAAGATATTATTTGATTGTTTTAATTTGTTTTCGTACGGAAATAGATGAACATAACTCAGATATCGAATTGCAAAAATACCGATATTTACATTGCCGACTCATATCCAAGCTTACTGGAAACGAGGCTCTGACATGTCTAAGTATCTGAAAGTTTGGGGTTAACTGGTTCCCATTTTTGTTCGTTTATGATATGCGAAATTTGGGTACATTTAATATGGGGAAAAATTTGAATGAAAAACAAACACGGAAAATGAGTGAATAGTTCAAGATATATAGGTGGTATAGTTTCCAGAAATTTACGTATAAAGAAACGCGTGATATGGGAAATTTCTATCTAGAGGTTAACAGAGGTCAAATAGTGTACTATTAGAATTTAGGTTGTGTAATTTCAATATTAGTCCTTGTAGTCGGGAATATTTTGAGATTTCAATCTTGAGGGGTGATATAAATACCCAGAGACCAGATAATGATCAATTACGACCAATTAGTGATAAGATTCCTAGTTTGAGAAATTGGGTCACAAGTCGACATCCGTGTCTAGTTTTATAGTTGAGATACGTTCAGACACAAAGAAGAAACTTATTAAGGATCAATTAAAGGTTGGAATGAACAAGATAAATACTGCCATATTTTAACTGTTGATTTGTATATGTGAATTTTGTGTAATAAAATATAATAAATGTAGAAGTATTGATTAATAGTTCCGGAATACAAATACCGTTATTTACTTCTGTTGTAGATGAACATACAGGTGATATTCGGTACCCTGGTTTCCTTACATAAATAAATTAGATTGGCGATTGTTCGCCTAGTGGTGATATATGATACTCTAGTTTCCCTACATAAATAAATTAGCTTGGCGATCGTTCGATTGACGATGATACCCGGAACTCTGGTTTCCTCACAGAACTAAATTAGCTTGTCAATCAGAGGATACCCTCTGATATCCAATATAGTAGTGGAACTCTTCCATCCAATAGGGTTATTCGAGAGTGACTTAGTGGTTTCAACTCTCATACACCAAACCAGGACATAAGAAGCGATTAGACCTAGTCACATAGCTGACTTAGTCTTGGAATAAATCCCAAGGTTACTCTTTACCTCCTTTGGTCAAATTTACAAGTGGTGAGAAGATACCCTGAATGTGTACATTCAGTCCAGTCATACCTGATCACCAAATCACGATAAACTGGTTGACATAGAACCTGAGTATAGACCCTTATTCTTGTGATTGATATCGATACATGTAGTGTCCATAAGTCCTGGAGCGAAAGCACAGGCCGAACCCTGTTATACGAATTTGTTGACATTAATTGGGACATTTGAGCTAGCCGAGGCATTTTTATTCATGAAACTTGTGGTTGAAGTAGAACCGATTTCTGCGTTACAGACCCGATTTTTGTTACAATACTATCAAAGAGGAAGGTCGATTGACGTCACCCAGCTTGCTTATGACGTCACTGAGAAGTTTGAAAATACCATATATCGATAGATAAATGAAAAAGCTCAAAGTTACGAAATGTTTCGAAAAAGGTACGAAATGTTACGATATGGATATGAAGTTACGAAGCCATTTGGGTACGAAGTTACGAGATAGTAACACCACCTAGCGGGATACAATATAAACACATCCGGGTTTAAATGGCGCCCCAACATCCTTAAGTCTCGTGATTAGTATAGACGCGAGACCGAGGCGAGAAATAGAGCATCAGTATGTAGTCTACCTGGGGTCTACCGGTGTGGTCTACAGTAATGAGGACTAAACGTCCTCTATTAAAAACAGATTGGTGGACTATTTATGGTATAATTTAATATGTATTTGATGTTCAAACTATACAAATTAAGATCACATCTGATAATGGAAATTCATTTGTTCCAAGTCGGAATTTAAATTTCATGAAAAAACGTATTTTAATTGGATTATACTTCTTGTATATAATATGAAACAGGCACGGCCTAGCATGCTCGCGAATCTGAAAATTATCTGGCAATTTCACACTCATCCAGTCCATCAAAAAGTGTCGAGATTTTTTGGGCCGAGATATATCGGGGCCGGGACGACTTTTTTTTAGGACCGAATCTAATCTCATTCAATCGAGTTGTCGTTCCTTACAAAATCTCAAAAGTTAACTTCCGCGTAGAAACAAAAATTCTTGTCAGTATGTCAGAAGAGATTTAATCAATTAAAAAATATCAATATAAGTAAAACAAGCTAACAAAATGACTTTTATTACACACGGATTCAGGGTTTCAGTAGTATCGTACGTACGAGCTCTTAGTGTAAGGATCGACAACTCTGGGTAGAGATTAAACTAAGAATTATATTTTATCCGTCAGTATGTGAGGCCATGTTTGTCAAAAAAAATTCTAAGTACACATTCTATACCATAAAGAACTCGCTGACGCTCGCATATTAATTATTAATCACAATTTTATTATTTCTAACCGTGTTACTTTGTTGATTTTTTTTGGGGGGGATTGATTGATATATTGTTAACGCCACTTTCAGCAATATTTCAGCTATATCATGGCGACCAGTTTTAGTGATGGAAGAAGCCGGAGAGAACCACCGACCACGACAAGCAACTGGTAAGCTTTATTACATGCGGTTGCAGTCGAGTGCACCCTTTTTTGTAACTTACAAAGCGAACCCACGCCGTATTGGTGAAAGGCTTGTATGAGTTGTTAGGTAATCCAACCAGCTAATTTTCATGGACCATGCAATGAAGGAATGCGAGGTAGCTAATTTTCATGGGCAAGCTTCTGATGCTTATGCTTCTGCTTGAATGGTGCAAGGTAGTTTATTGTCATGGATAACACTTTGAAACCTGTGCCATACATTCAACAGATGTAAGGTAGCTTATTTTCATGGAAAATGTCATGCAAGGTAGATAATTTGCATGGACAATCTTCTGATGCTTATGCTTATGTTTGAATGGTGGAAGGTAGTTTACACTTTGAAACCTGTGTCATACATTGAACAGATGTAAGGTAGCCTATTTTCATGGAAAATGTCACGCTCAATGTAAACAAGGCTTTATATATATAAATCCTTGATGTAAATGGAATGAATAGGAGTTTGCTATCCATTTCTGGGATAGATCTATCTAATTAAATAGATTTCCTCGCCTACATCCACCCCACCCCTCCCCCCTTTTTTTGTTCAAAAATACTAATTGCCAAGAATCTATCAAAACATGGTAAAAGGGGAATAACTGGACTAGTATTTTTAATGTATTAAGGTAGCTAATTTTCATGGCTATCATTTGGAATACCTTTGGGGTTTACCAAAATCTAGTTCCGAATGTCAAAAAGTAGCTAATAATTATGGTAGCTAATAATTATAGGACACCGGAACTACTTTTGTAAAACTATAAGTGTGGTGGTTACGTCCCTTGTTGTGCAACGGTGAATACACATTCTCTATCCAGAGTTGTCGTTACTTGCTACGCTACACAACATCTCTGTCAACGCCCATTACACAAGATTTTTGTAAAATTTAGAAACAGTAAAAAAAATCTACTTAAAATTGTTCTAATTATTGTAAATATCAATAAAGATGAAAATAAATCACTCATTTCAAATCAATTCTCTCTTAAAAATGATTTGTGATCGTTTTTAACCTTTTTAATTTTTACCTCCACAAAATAGTTCTTCAAGAAGTGGGGGGTAAAATCATTTTTAAGAGAGAATTGA
>MJUT01060065.1:1515634-1529672 GCA_002080005.1 Gigantidas platifrons | reverse complement strand
CTGACTCTTTACACAGACGCCTCCCTAACAGGATGGGGTACCTTCCTAGAAGGGAGAACAGTGTCAGGGGTGTGGGAAGATTGTCATTTAGAAGAACACATAAATCTTCTGGAAATGAGGGCAGTTCTATTGTCATTGAGACACTTCCAAGAACTGATTCAAAGACAGTCTCTGTTGATAGCCACATACAATACGACAGTGGTTGTTTATCTTCAGAATCAAGGGGGAACTCACTCCTTTTCTCTGTATCTTCTATGCAGAGAAATTATGTTTCTATGCAACAGTCTCCAGACAGTGTTGACAGTGAGACATATCCCAGGCAATCAGAATCTAATAGCGGATGCATTATCTCGATTCCGTGTTCCAGTGAATACGGAATGGGAATTACATCCAGTAATTTTTCAAGCAATCACTCTGATATGGGATCGCCCCCTGATAGATCTGTTTGCCACCAGTTTGGATTACAAACTGGAGACATTTGTCTCTCCAATCCCAGACCAGAAAGCTTAGAAAGGGATGTTCAATTACATCTTCCCACCATTTCGTCTTCTCCACAGGATTTTACACAAGATAAGAGAGGATGGTTGCAAGACCATTCTTATAGCTCCGGTTTGGCCAAGAAAATCTTGGTTCCTGGATCACCTACTACAAAATGTATTATCGTGTGCAAAACCGCTGTCTTCCCTTGAGAGTGGACCTTTTGTCTCAATTCAAGGGAAAGAAACTTCAAGGCCTGGAGAAACTCCATGAACTTTTGGTTGCTGTCAGGACGTCTATCAGACAGAGAGGCTTTTCTGAAAAAGCAACCAAGCGCACCTCTGGAGCAGTTAGACAGTCAACAGGGGCAAAATATGACTCAAAATGGTCAATCTTTTGTTCTTGGTGTCTGTCAAAACAAATTGACCCTCTCAGTATCACTGCTCAGCAACTAGCTGAGTTTTTTCTGTACCTTTTTGAAGACAAAGATAACCTTTGTCTTCAAAAAGGTACAGAAAAAACACCTTCTACCATTAAGGGTTACAGGTCAGCTATTGTAAGGACAATCCATCTCTCAGGCGGTCCTGATTTTAGTAGTGATGAGTTTTTATCACTCATGTTTAAAAACTTTTGTATTGCACGTCCGAAACAGAGACGTTTGGTACCCGCTTAGGACTTGGGAATTGTTCTAAAAGCTTTACAGCTTTCACCGTTTGAACCTTTAGACCTTATTTCTTTTAAGTTTTTGACTTATAAATGCTGCTTTCTTTTAGCTTTAGCTACAGGTCGCACAAGAAGTGAACTTCATGCTCTTACTGTTTCGGAGTCCTGTATTCGTTTTGCCGCAGATAAGTCTTCAGTTACCCTTTTGACTGACCCAGCTTCTTTTTTTTTTTTTAGCTAAAAACCAGTTATCAAAAAATGGTTCTGGGATAATTGTTATTCTAGCATTACCCAATTCAGGTCCAACAAATTTATGTCCAGTTCGTACTTTATTAAAGTATTTGGACACAGCTTTGGGAGTAAGGTCTAAAGATTCAAACAGGCTTTTTGTTCCTATTTCTTCATGGATTTGCAGTACTGTCATGTTAGCATATAAGTCTTCGGGAATTACTTTACCAAGCAACCAAGTTAAAGCCCACGAAGTTAGGGCAATAGCCTCGTCTTGGAGTATTTCTAATTCTGCCTCCTTGACAGAAATTTTATCTGCAGGATTTTGGAAGTCGGATAATACTTTCTATTATCATTACCTTCGTTCCATGCCACAACATACTGACAACCTCCATTCTTTGGGGCCTTTAGTTTAAGCGCAAAAAGTAATTTTTCCTCCTACTAGTTAATACTTTTAGGGGATTCAGCGCTACGATAAATTATGTTATCTAAATTTTATTATGGTAGCGTATTTATTGTTATAAAAACGTAATTTTTAGAATTAAAATTATTTTTTGTTAAATAAATACCTACCATAATAAATTAGAGCCCCCCCCCCCTTTTTCCCCTTCATCTCCTTTTTTAGTCTGCTTTTGGATTGGAAAAGTGATGAAGGAATATGGTGCGCTTGCGCCAAGTTAGGGTAGAGGTCATCAGTTTTTTGTTTGTTTCCGGTTCATGTCAGCTGCTAGTGGATGTTATCTAAATTTCATTATGTTAGGTATTTATTTAACAAAAAATACTTTTAATTCTAAAAATTACGTTTTTATAAAATATTGACGTCACGTTTGTTGATGGCTGCTTGAAAGTTCGAACTCCGGATTTTCCGTCTTTTCTGGTGTTTTCGTCATCTCAGTCATGGAATGAATTTCTAATGGTGTAAAATAGTTATTTGGATGAACATTTTGTTGCAGTCTACTAACTTTTAGTTTATATAGTACATTTGGTGAAAAAAAACTTTTGGAAGCGTTTATGTGAAAAAAACTTTTGGAAGCGTTTATATATATTGCTGTTAGTCAAACGGGGTATTTTTACATTCCTTACTTTCACAAAACCAGCATTATACTACAATTACAATTACAATTACATGTATTTTGGAAAGTACCTTACCAAAGTAATGCATTATATTACACATTACATTTTATAAATTTTATTATCAAAAGAAACATATATACAAAATTTTATACTGAAATCTTGGTAACCATTAAATAGGGTGAATCTGTAGCTTCTTTTTGCTTTGGATCATTTAATTGATATTTCTGACTACCAGTTGGTTTTACAAAATTTGCCAAGGTTGATTGTTCTTCTGAGTCAGGCTTTTTATATTCTAAGGGATGTATTCTACCATTGCATTTTTTAATTATATTGTTAACTTAATCTCAATGTTATTTAATTACTTTTAAACCATAAATCCACTTGTCAAAAGAAAGGAATTGATTGATATTAGTGGTTTTTGACAGGTGTCAATTATCGATCATTCAACTCATTTCTTTGATCTTTAAATGTATAGGTTTTTCAATGACTATAATGGTATATGAAAATGATTGCAAATAAAAAAAACAATATCTGATAAAAATAATAACAATTGTTTTCATCACATGTTTTCTTAGTTAAAGCATTAATATAGTAAAATTTAAGTTAATTAAAGCAACTTTTTAGTTTAATTCAAATCTGAAGTCTATTTAACAAATTTCTAATATTGTATGATTTTAACTTTTACACATTTAGATGTGTTGCAAAGTTGGAAGTTATCTTTAGGCTGCCTGATATCACAGAAAAGCAGTGTTTCAATTTGCCTTGAAATTTGTATTTCTATCTTTAATATTTGTTGGAAAGTCAAAATGATCTAATGTATTCGACGTCCTTATTCCAAATAACAAAATCTACTAAGAAATGATTACTTCTCACACAAGTTAATAGAATTTTATTTTTATCCCTGAAGTTTAAACCTTGGGGCAATAAAGCTATTTTATTTTCTCACAGGTGATCAATGTTAAGAGAGAAAGTAAAAGGTTATTTTTGTATGTTTAAAAAATACAATGTATATCTGTTTTAATTATTAATATAAATGTTTTAGTATTAAGGTTAGATGAAGAAAATCATTAGTTTGACGACAGTTCAAAGTTACACTTTTTGTTTTCATTTCATTTCAAATATTTTATTGATAAATCAATAGGATTGGACAACAGGCTATGCCTATACAAATCCTCTCCAACAAGATGGAACAATTAGAAAACAATTTACATAAGACATAGAGCAATCTACCCATCATGTATACATGCGATTCATCTTAATTACCAAGCATAAACACATATATAGTAATGGCAGAATCATAACCCCCAAAAAATATATGTTTTTCTTTTTTCTTACCTTGTTAATAGCTATGATATAATTTGGAATAGCCAAATGACTTTATATTTAAGTTGTTATCATTTATAATATTAATAATGATGAATTGGCATAGCATGATGGATAGACTGAACTTACATTTAACACACAATATATACAACATTGAACATGTAAACTGAAATTATGAAATAAAAATCACTAATTAAGTGAGGTCCACCATATCAATATGAATTAACTCTTTTTCAGTATATATATTTATAATTGAATAAAGGAAATTTGGGAGCAATATAGGAAGAAGAGACAATAAGTAAATAAGGGGGGAAATATCTAAATAAAATAGTGATTGAGATAAGCAAGTACAAATTGGGAAAAAGAGGGGAGATGAATAATTGAAAGATGTACAGCTATTAATTAAACTGAAAAAATTAAAGTTTTGGAGCTATATATGGGAAGACTTTTCAATATTATATAACCAAATACAGAGAAAAAGATGCAGAAAATTTATTGAATCATGCGAATCTTCTACTACCAGTAATGAAATGGTGAACATCATCGAATATCTCAGTATTCTCCTCTACAGTAAGGATTGGTGAGCCTTTCAATAATATATCCAAATTTAAAACATCTTGAAACTTTCTTAGAGAATTAAAAAGTTGTATTCTGTGTCTAATGAACAATGGACAAACATAAAAATAATGGAAATTATTTTCAATTGCATCCCCACAGGTACACTGGGATTTGTCAGACAGATGAGACTGAAACAAGTGGTGATTTAAACTGCTTGCTTCATTACGAAGTTGGCAATGCCAAATATTTAAGCTGCGAGAACCAATAGTGTAGAAGCTAGGAGATTTAACAATATCTTCATTAAGTTTAATCTTGAATGAAGATAATGACTGAATGTTCCTAGTATCATTATCTAGTTTGTTCCATAAATCCAGAACAGTTGGAAAAAAGCTATCCTTATATGACTTGGTGCGATATTGGGGAGGGGTGAAGAATCTGGGGTTTCTAACCATGTAGTTAGGTTCAAAATTAATATAAGAAATAATATTATTCGTTATATAGTTGGGTAGCTCTCCTTGCAGAGCTTTGAACATTAGAATAAGTTTTTGCTTCTTACGTCTGTTTTGCAAGGAGTCCCACCCTAATTCACCATACAACTTAACCCTTGAGGTACCCTTTCGAAGACCTGTAACAATTCTGGCTGATTCATATTGCACTGATTCAATAAGATCAGACTGTTCTCTTGTGCAATTATCCCAAACTACACTTCCATATTCTAGTATAGGTCTTATAAAACCAAAATAAAGCTTTTCTAGTGAGTTCCTATCAAGATTATGTTTCATCATGCGCAAAATATTAAGACGAGAGCAAGCTTTTTTATAAATTTCATTTATATGATCTTTCCAGGTACCATTAGGACAAAAATTTATACCAAGATGTTTATGTTTAACTACATCTTCTAAGACATCATTATTCATATATAAGGGGGAGGGATATTAACATCATGTTTTCTAGTAAACAGCATAGGCTTAGTTTTTGAGGCACTGAAATTAACACACCAATCAGATGCCCAAGTACTAAGGCTATTCAAATTAGAATTCAGGGATTCAGCAGTTTCATTCTGGTCATCAACAATACAATAAAGGGATGTAACACTTTTTGTTAATCATTTAACTAGACATTGATTTGTTTTTAATTTTCCTATTTTCTTTTAGGAAAGAATAAAATAGTAGGTACTTATTATCCCTGAAATTTGTAGCAATATATAGCACTTAGCAGACAGAAGTAATGCTATGTAATGCCATGTAATGCATAAATTACATGCATTTTTGCTAATGTAATGCATTACATTACAATTGCATGTAATGCCAAAATTGGGGCATTACACATTACATGCATTACTTGGAAAAATGTAATGCATTACAGGGCATTACAATTACAAATTAGCATTATCCCATGCCTGGAAATGACATGTATTTTATATTGAAGGATCTGAAATTCTTACATGGTATAGGTATGTCACATGATTTTTTTTCTTTGAAATAAAGGCCTTATCCTTACACAATATACCACAGTGCTTCTCTCAAGACAGTGCCAAACGCCTTTTCAAAGTCGACAAAAGCACAAAATAATTTCTTCTTTTTACTTTTTAAAATTTCGAAAAATGAAAATAATGTAAAAATACTGTCTGTGGTCGAGTATGATTTCCTAAATCCGAATTGGTTTTCCTCTAACAAATTAACATTATCCAAAGGTTCCTGATTTAAATGTTCTTCCTCCCGAGTTGGCAAATCGGGCGCCGTGTTTAATTTTTTTTTTAATTAAGCAAATCTTCCATTGGTGCGTATCACCACTGAAGTTGTGAGTACAAACCCCACTGATGACGAGGTGTGCTCGATACAACATTAAGTGATAAAGTTTGTCAGTGACTTGCGATGGGTCGGTGGTTTTCTCTGGCTAGTGGGTACTCCGGTTTCCTCCACCAATAAAACTGAACGATATAACTGAAATATGCTGGATGTTTTTCATTTGTAAGTAAAAAGAAGGTGAGGCATGGCTATATAGGAGGTGGAGGTCGTGTATTCTTTGCTAATTATACCTTAATTGTATCCCATATTTATCCTATATTCTAATATGACGGCCTATATATCGTCAACCAGTATACGTCGGTATATATCTACCTTTAGCACATGCGCACTCAAATTATCGATTGGAAAAAAAAAAAAACATAATTTAAAAAGTTTCTGTAATGAATAAAATCCTATAAGGCCGTTTCTCTGGGGTCATACACAACAACTACACATTATATTACTTTGTTTACATGTATACACAAATATGCGATGAAAACGCACTCGTCTGGGGTTTTCCCCGACGGGTTTTCCGGCCACCTTCCACGTGCAATTTTATTACGAGGGGGCACTTATTAAATCTGTTTTGTGTCATTAAAGTAATTGAAATAAATATTTGAATATATTATTACTCACACAATAGGAGTTTGATTCAATATATGTGCTCAAATTGCGCTGATTCCGTCATCATATGTGACGGGGGCTTCTCAATTAAGTATGCCATTTCTGTGTGGCTACTTTCAATAAAATGAATTATCTAAATATCCTCTAATATTTGTGTTTCTTTTAAGAAAAATACATCAGTAACAAACCTGTAAAATTTCAATAGCATATCTTTTACCATTTTGAAATTGTGAGCATAGACGGAAGGGGACCATTTTTCTCTTTATTTTATACAGGTTTCCTACGTTACATTATGCTTTAAGCATGAGAATGTTCAGCTAATTTTTGTATAATCATGTCGTTTGGTGTTTTTGTAAAGTGCTGAGACTGGGGATGGAATGAAAATAATAATAATTTTATCCGACCGAGAAAATTTTAAACATCCGGTATCGTAGGAAACGGTAACGTTGGAAACATTTATGATGATTTGATGCAATATTTTTTTTTATATTTTACTCCAACTTCAAATAAATTATGTTTTTTATAAGAAGACTGCATGTGTATAAAACCCGAATCGGCTTTGGAAATCAAAACCATACCATTAATACAAAACGTGAGTATCGTAGGAAACATTCTTATTTTGTATTTAACTAAGTATCAGTAAAATCTATTCTTATTTTTAGGAGATGATTATGAATAGTCTATAGATTATTCTCTGATCATTTTGATATAAAATCAATACGCAGCACTGTTTAACATAAATTTATATTCGTGTGATTTTAATATGTAATGCTTAGGAGAAAGTTTGTAACGTAGGAAACGTGCAAATCAGCGACAAAATAAAAAGGCAAAAATAAAGGAAACGTTATTGTGCAGTACCAGGCTTATTATGAAACGTAAATAACTCCATCTCTGACAACAATTTAAATTCATTTTCTTCAGAATAATTCGGTTCCGTTGGAAAATAAACGGCAATTTAGTTTGTGATATGGACTGGCGACATGTATATTTTTCTATTTTGGAGTCATTTGTCGGAGTATAAAATTTTAAATACCGATGTGGATACAAAAAGTTGTATACGATTTTATCGAGAAGTATATATATGGTCTTTCATGAGACTAATAGGTTCTTACACGAGTCCCTATTGAAGATCTGGGATTTCTCCCACGAGTGTGAGAAATTCCGTCTTTTCACGAGTAGAGCGTAGTGAAACGAGTGGAAAGACGCTGAATTTCTCTCACGAGTGGAAGAAATCCCAGATCTTCAATAAGGACGAGTGCAAGTACCTGTTTCTTCCGTTTCAACTTAAAAACAAAGCATGTCGATTTCATTCATTCATTCGCATGCCAATGTCATGTTTACTACACAAAATATTAGAACGCCACGTGCAATGCAGTTAACTACACACTTATTTAAAACCGCATTAAATCTATTAGGGAAAATCAGTTAAAATTCAGGTAAAATTGATATTTGAAGCTTTTTTAGATCTACTAAGACGACAATTGATATTACTATTTATTGATTATACTCGGCCGATTTGATTGGCCGACAATGCCATGTAAGACAAGGTCACGCGCAGCTGTCTTTATGGCTTGTCTTACATAGAAAACGCATCAAAACGAAGAAAATGGAGTCCTAGATATCGCCCATCTTTACAAAAACTATTAGCGACACATGTTTTCCGGAATTGGCAGACTTAACTGAGAATGACTGTAAAACGGAACATCCGTTGTGTGGCGGATTCTAAGGTGTCCTAGGGTCATAAAAATTACCGTATTTGTCATATTAGAAAAGAAATAATTCATGGCAGCCGTAGATTTGTGTACATTTAACCATGGGTTGGGCATTTATATTCGTATTTTACCCCTCGCTAGCGCTCGGGATAAAATAATCGAATATAAATGCCCAACACATGGTTAAAAGAGCACAAATCTATGGCTGACATGAATTATTTTTAAAAAAATCCTATATTCCTATATAGTTTTTGTCAGAAGTAGCTTGACACCCTGAGTGTGTGATTGTTGTTTAACACCAATCCATAAATTTTTCAGCTATATCATGGCAAGCACAACTTAATTTTCAATGAGATGATGATGAGGTCCGTTTTGTACTAGACCAACACGCTTATTTGGATTTTCATAGTGCTAGCTCATTGAAATCAGGAATGATTCCAGCTACATTGTATTTTAAAATGGGTCCCCTACACAGAATTGGGATTTTTTTTTTACCAAATTGGGAAATTTTGTAATGGGTCATTTTTTTTTTTTTAATCAGAACACGATATTTTAAACGCTTGTACTGCTAAGATTGCAGTATCTGTAGACTTACTTAAAAGAATTAGATGGATACAATTATATCCAAGTCCATGATAATGAGTGTTAAAAAGTCTGCATTTACATTGTATATCATCAGTACACGGGAAATAGCTACTATGGAATGGGCGATAATATTTTACATTCATAACAGGTAAGAAATATTAGAATTTTAAGGATTAAAACTGTATATTTTAATAACATAGCGTTTATCATAGGTCCGGGAATAGTATTTCGTGACATTTAACGAACACTTTACAAGATCAGTCCTGTAATTGATTAAAAATCGAAACATGTGTGTCACTAGTACTTACGAAACTTGCTCATTCCTGGCATTTAAAGATGATTCTAAGAGTAGCTAATACATTTGTCAATCATAAACTACGAATATATGGTTCAATCAACATAAACAACTAAGTGTGACCGGAAATTGATATAATTTTTGCATCATTAAAGAGAAATCGGATACTTTTTACGATCAGAAAGTGTACGGGTTTTAGCGATCGTAGCTATAACCCGTACACAAACACATTATTTTCGGATAAAACCCGTACACTAACGTCGATATTAATGTTGTTATATTTCCAAATCCAATTACCAGTGTATCAAAGGGGATATAATTTCAGATGTTTCGTCACTAAATTTTACTTTTCCAGTTACGTTTTACTCATGGAAAGCGTCTACATCATTTTATTTCATAAAATTTTGTGAGGGAAAGTTGTTTTCTTAAGTACTAGCTGAGCATTATCACGCATCAAAGAATTTTGACGAAGTTCCTTTATTATATGAGCCCAAAAAGTATAAGCGGTATTTATCTGGAATCTGCCATATTAACAGTTTCAACGAAAACGTTGAGCTTTCGCAGTAAAACGTCTTCTTACTTACCTTGACAACTTGTAAATCGGTGTGTTACGTTTCAGTAGTAGCTATTTCCTGTGTACAGATGATACACAATGATGATGGTCATGTCAAGAACCAGCTTTACTTTGCGACTCTGAACATCGTGATGATAAATCAGTCAGTGTTACTATTTTAACAAAACAGTGTTTCCACAGGCACTTGACAAACCCTGCATGGATTTTGTAACATGTTCTTCCCTGAGTGAAAACATGTTTGCTTTTAAGAGACACATTGTGACAGTATCTGGACATATTTTCATTTTTAAAACAAAATTGTCTGCATTTAAGAGACGTTCATATGACCTGTAACTGTTATCACAATCTTAGCATTGGGCACTGATCAACTGGGTGTGCATATAAATGAGATACTTTCAAACTTACAATCAGTATTGAATTATGTGGATCAGGGATAAAACTTAACTATTTTTACCAGGGGCCATTTGGGTTACTGACTTTTAATTTCTAGGGACCCAACAGAATTTTTAGGGGCACAAGGTTTTTTCAGTTGATGTGAAAGAAAAATCAAAACATTCGGACAAGAATGAATAATTGTTCATTTATAAAACCCATTTATTCAGGTAATTTATACATGTATCCACAGATATGCACAAATTGTGTGTATGGACACAAACATCCGGAAACCATGATATATGCTCATTGTAAAGAGGACAACTTATACAATATACCACTGTATTTAATTCGCTATGAGAGAGACGATATTCTGAAACATTGTGGACAGACGAAACAGAAAATAAACAAAAGACCCAACAGAAAATTATACAGTTTACAGTGGAAATATGGACTGACTGACGACAGAGCCATAACCTATTACTGAACGAAATTATGTAACATAACAACATATTTACATTTCATTCAAACTATTTAATACAAAAACTAAAACTACATACATATAAAAATGACAAAATTAAATGGCTTGCACATTTCAAACATGTACCAAGTTAAAACCTATACACTCTTTTAATACCACTCTATGTATCATTTGGCTTCTTGGGGGCTACTCACTTCTATACTATGACAACCTAATTCTAGGCTTAGACTTATTACAATTTCTACCTCTAATGAAAGAAAAAATATATACAATAGTGGCATAAAATATGAAAAACTCAATAAGATTTAATAAACTACCTGTGGTAGATCCCAGCAGATAACATGTGTGACTGAGAAGTATGAAGCCAGTGGTAGACCCCATCTGGCTAGAAAAGTCAGTGGCAATATTGGATTAAGTCACCTGTGGTAGAACCCAGCAGGCAAAATAACCCTGTCAATGACATCTAAAGGCTAGAACTCTGAAATGTGATATCCAGAATATAGGGCCAAGTTACCTGTGGTAGAGCCCAGCAGGCAATATAACCCTGTGAATGACATCTAGAGGCTAGAGCTATGAAATGTGATATCCGGGATATAGGGCCAAGTCACCTGTGGTAGAACCCAGCAGGCAAATTAACCCTGTGGTAAAATCCACCCAAGTACTTTTAATCGCAACTAAACTGTAAGATGTATTATTGACTTGAGATGAATAATTTTATAAAAATTATCCCGGCATTGGAAATAAAAGAAAAAAAATAATAATAAAAATAAAAGCAAGTAGCCCACTAAATTAAGGTGACGAAGGGGATGGTGGGTGGGAAATTTTAACAAATGCTTCCTGTGACTGTCCGATAACGCTAACTTATCTCAAACTGATGACCTCACATCTGCTATCTCAATTTTCATTGGTTCCCATCTTTCTTCTAAAAATAGTGCACCCCTTCCTGGGAACTGCCAAGAGGAACTTCTCAGAATTACGCATGCATAAACTCTAATTTAAGTATCTAAATTCCCATTTATACATGTATCAACAGATATGCCCAAATTGTGTGTATGGACACAAACATCCGGAAACCATGATATATGCTCATTGTAAAGAGGACAACTTATACAATATACCACTGTACTTAATTCGCTATGAGAGTGACGATATTCTGAAACATTGTGGACAGACGTAACAGAAAATAAACAAAAGACCCAACAGAAAATTATACAGTTTACAGTGGAAACATGGACTGACTGACGACAGAGCCATAACCCCATAACCTATTACTGAACGAAATTATGTAACATAACAACATATGTACATTTCATTCAAACTATTTAATACAAAAACTAAAACTACATACCTATAAAAATGACAAAATTAAATGGCTTGCACATTTCAAACATGTACCAAGTTAAAACCTATACACTCTTTTAATACCACTCTATGTATCATTTGGCTTCTTGGGGGCTACTCACTTCTATACTATGACAACCTAATTCTAGGCTTAGACTTATTACAATTTCTACCTCTAATGAAAGAAAAAATATATACAATAGTGACATAAAATATGAAAAACTCAATAAGATTTAATAAACTACCTGTGGTAGATCCCAGCAGGTAACATGTGTGACTGAGAAGTATGAAGCCAGTGGTAGACCCCATCTGGCTAGAAAAGTCAGTGGCAATATTGGATTAAGTCACCTGTGGTAGAACCCACCAGGCATAATAACCCTGTCAATGACATCTAAAGGCTAGAACTCTAAAATGTGATATCCAGAATATAGGGCCAAGTTACCTGTGGTAGAGCCCAGCAGGCAAACTAACCCTGTGAATGACATCTAGAGGCTAGAGCTATGAAATGTGATATCCGGGATATAGGGCCAAGTCACCTGTGGTAAGAACCCAGCAGGCAAATTAACCCTGTGGTAAAATCCACCCAAGTACTTTTAATCGCAACTAAACTGTAAGATGCATTATTGACTTGGGGTGAATAATTTTATAAAAATTATCCCTGCCAAATGAACAAATGGAACAATAGTGAAGTGAGTGAAGCCCCCAAGAAATGATACATCTATTATGATGGTATTATAAACCAATATATATTTATGCTGTAGTATGTAACATACATTGTATACAATAGTGTGTGTTATGTTAACACCTATGTAGGAAAACAGGTAATACAGGCTTTTTAAACACTTTTGGTAGTATGAAATTCTATCTTCCTCTTTTGTGGAGGTTTTATGACTGATAAACTCCCTCATTTTCTAAACAGGAATTAACTACCTATTATTAATTTTTAACTCTTGAACAGAAATGGGTATGCAAAAAAGGGTTACAGAGATGTTGAATTAATTTGTATGTCATACAGTAAATCCAGCAACAATTAAATTTAATCCTGATCTATCTGACCTAATTTTGTTAGGAATGTTTTTTTTTTGTGAAGTCAAACTTGTCTATAATGACGTTTGATGGCAATTTAGTAAACAGTTGAATTTGACAGGGAGTCTGTATGTGATTGTGAGGAAAGAATGTCAGTCGGCATACATATATTGCATAGTTACCAGTGGATGTATCTGAATATATGTAAATATGTGTGTTTTACTTATTCTTTACTGTATGTTGTATGTACGTGTATACAGATATTGCATTTTTTTTCTTATTTATATAGTAGAATCTTCCCTGGAAATAACAGCCCGTGGATAGACATGTCGCCCCACTCTGACACATTATTCTGATTCCGAGCCAACCAGTATTTGCACTTTCTCCTTAATGTTGCGTGCTAAGCGGAGAAGAAACAAATGCCAATTTTATAGACTGAATAGTTTGACCCGATCGGGACTTGAACCCACGGTCTACCACACTCGAGGCGAGCACGCTAACCATTACACCACCGATGTAGGTGGGACAGAACTGACAAATAATTACAACATAATTTTCTAAATGTGTAGATATAGGACCGTGTAAAAATCACAATTTTTGTTTATCTCCAATAGAAAAAGCGTTATTAAACATAAAAATTATATATATTATTTTCATTGAATTTTGTATGAAAATGAGTGTCTAAGTAAACACACAATTTGTTCACGCCACGATATAGCTGAAATATTGTTAAAGTTAGCGTTAAACGCCAATCAACCAATCAATTGCATGAAAATGGATATGTTTTGCTCACATTGAAGGAGAATAACTCGTACAGAAAGGGGTATTATATTAGAATCAAGTCAGAAATATGCAAATGAACTATTGTCTTACTTAGTAGTTGTCTGTTGCAAATGTAATTGATCACCCAAACCCCCC
>MJUT01060065.1:1498795-1515616 GCA_002080005.1 Gigantidas platifrons | reverse complement strand
AAATAGAAAAAAAATAATCATACTTTTTACAATATTTTGAAAAATATGTACGATGAAGTTAAATACTCAATTAAATTTACAGAAGGAGAAACAAGTTCGTTTTCGTCAAAAATTGGAGTTAAACAAGGATGTATTTTAAGAACCTACACTTTTTTCATTATATCTAAATGATATGGTCAACATATTTGATAACATATGTGATCCCATTACAATAAACAACATAAAAGTATCTTGTCTTTATGCAGATGATATTGTTTTGATGTCTGAATCTGCCAAAGGTCTACAAAATTGTTTAGATAAGTTGTCAAATTATTGTGATATATGGAATTTATCAGTTAATATAGACAAATCTAAGGTTATAATATGCAATAAATCTGGAAGAGTCATTAAGAAAGATAAATTTAAGTACATGGAATATGTACTAGAAATTACTCAGGAATACAAATATCTTGGAGTATTGTTTAAACCTTCAGGTAGTTTTACCAAAGCAAATGGATATTTATGTAAAAAAGCTAGAAAATCATTATTTTGCATTTACAAAACACTATATTCAGACAAACTAAACATATTACCAAAATTTAAATTATTTGATTCATGTGTTAAACCTATGCTTCTTTATTGTAGTGAAATTCTGTGTTTAGATACTCTGTTGAAAGATAATGTAACCATGGAGTCTATATATTTTTTATTCCAACCTGTAAAGGTACAAATTAAATTTGCTAAATACATTTTAGGAGTTAACAAAACTGCACCAAATTTGGCAGTACTAGGAGAATTAGGTATGATTCCATGTTCAGTTGATGCTATTAAACTTTGTGTATGTTTCTGGCATCATGTAGTCAATTCAAACCCAGATAGTTTAATAAATAAAACTTATTTATCAAGTGTTAATAATAACTCTGACTGGTATAGAATAAAAATGAAATTGTTATTTGATAAAGTTGGAAAATCAAAATGCATTTAGTAAAAATCGTTTAACTTATGCTATATATAAAAAACTGAGAAATTATTTCATTAAATTTTGGGAGGAATCCATTAAAAAAATATCACTGAAAAAAAAGGAAACAAATTAAAAACATACAAGGCTTTGAAGAAGAAATTTGAGATGGAAAACTTTTTGAAATTAGATATTGACAGATCTGATATTTCAAATTTTGTAAGACTGAGAATAAGTAATAGTATCCTTATGATCGGAACGGGCAGGCACAGAAAAATAGATTTAGAAAACAGATTATGCCCCCTATGTAAATTTGAAGTGGAAGATGAATTGCACTTCACTATAAAATGTACCAAACTCCAAGAGTTGAGAAATAAATTTTATCAGAAAATTTCAGATAGTTTACCCTCTTTCTACAATCTTTCAGACAGGTATTAGTGAGATGTACAAATTTAAATGTTCATTAACTTAATTTATTCCACTATATTATATATATCATTAAAATATATATTCATACATATTAAGATTATGTATTTTATTAAACATTATTTACTTATATTATGATAGGGACAATGATAACTGTCTGTAAGCCTGTACCTCCTCAGTCAAATGGAAAAAAAATGCAGTGTTATTTTATATGTTTAGAAAAGATAAAGATAAAAGATATAGAAAAAGTTTCGGAGACACACTGTGACTCTGAAGGTCAAGGGGGAGACAACCCATAAAAGCATAATAGTCTAATGTATTTATTATATTATTATTATTATTATTAGCTCACCTGACCCGAAGGATCATGTGAGCTATTGCCATCACTTGGCGTCCGTCGTCGTCGTCGTCCGTCGTAAGCTTTTTCAAAAATCTTCTCCTCTGAAACTACCAAACCAAATGGAACCAAACTTTGTCTGAATCATCACTAGGGTGTCTAGTTTCAAAATTGTGTCCGGTGAAGCCGTGCACCAATCAACATGGCCGCTGTTACTAAAAATAGAACATACGGTAAAATTGCGCGTTTTTGGTAATAACTCAAAAACCTTTAATAATATCAGAAATCTGACATGGGGTAAAAATGATCAGCACGGCAAGATCTAACTACCCTGAAATGTTGAAGAAAATCTGATTACCCATCTTGGAGTTATTTCCCTTTTTTCATCAAATTTTGAAAATTTTAATACTTTTCGCTCTATACATGTACATACATATAAGGATTGTTAATGTTTGTTATTTTGTATTGTGTTTGATGACAATCCAGATTTTGGATTTTAAATCAATAAAATCTTTGACTTTGACTACTTTATTTTTTCAGTTGCTGAAATGGCATCACTAATTATCGGACTTATAATATTATATGGAGGTATGATATACAATGTAATTAAAACAAATTAGTTAATTGAAATTAGCATGCAGTGGATACGTTTTATGTATCCTAGCTTAACCGCGCCACTTTTTATCTATATGCCTGACTGTACTGACCCGGAGGGGCTGGTTGGAGGGGGGACGTTCAGCGTATCGATTTTGCCCGTTTCAACGATTTACCGATTGAATTTTCGAACTGTTCTAATGATGGGGTAATTATTGCTTGTTTGTTTTTCGTTGTTGTATTTTTTCATTTTATTATTAAAATTATATACTAAATAAGTTGATGCTCCACTTTAACCAATTTAACCTCGCTACATTTTATTGAAGTGCCTGTACCAAGTCAGGAAAGTGACCGGTCATGTATTTGTTTGCTAGAGTATCTATTTTGTCTCTTTCTACATATTTCTGTTTGGGGCCGTCGTGGTCCTGATCGTCTAATGTAGCTCCGGTAGAACAAATAAACACAAATCTTGGGGAATAACTGTATTAATTTTGGATGACAAGTTTTACCAAATGTCTGCTCCTTTCCCGCACCAAAGAAGAAAAAAAATAAACATCGGAACTGTCCGGAACGCCCCAGCGATTCCGGACAATTATATTATTTTAACCGTGACTTCATCAGCCAGAATTTAGGAATATAACAATCGTATGATAGTTGGATTTACAACTACCTATGCAATCAGTGCCTTTCACCACTAAAGTTGTGAGTATGAACCCGTTCATGGTGAGGTGTACTCGATAAAACATTATGTAATAAAGTTTGTCAGTGACTTGCGACAGATCGGTGGTTTTCTCCGGGTACTCCGGTTGCCTCCACCAATAAAACTGACCCCCATGATATAACTGAAATATTGTTGAAAGTCGCGTTAATTACACCATAAACCAAACCATAATTCTATTGGATTTTGGAACTGTTTCCACAGTATAATATTTGTTGCTTATCATTTTATTACACTAACGGCGAAACAAATTTAAGCTAATGAAATTAATCTGTTTTCAGTGCTTAGTCAGGCTACAAACGTAATAGTCACATTAACGGTGAAACATCACGACCAACGTCATTTCTTATTTGAGTGTAAAACTGATGGTGATCCACAGGGATGTTCAGTGGAATTTTTAAAAAATAACAGAACAATAGATACCCTTAGAGGATCTGCTGACAAGTGTTATCACATGAAGAAGGGGTGTATGGGAGATGAATGCTCATGTTCGTCAGATTGTAGGAACTTTACATTGAAAGTTGACAAAACAGAGTTCAGAACCGATGACACCCTTAGTTGCAAAATGAGGATGGAAGAACAAGAAGGAAACTGGACGGATATTTATGATTATGTAGTCTTTGATGGAACAGGTAAGATAATTCTTCTTTACTCCATTCGTCATTCATGACTTATCACCGGGTATGTAACAAGAGTAACACGACTGGTGCCACTAGTGGAGCAGGAACTGGCTACCCGTCCAAAGTTCACCTCCGGTTTTTAGTGGTGTTCGTATAGCTCATTCTTTAGTTTTCTGTGTAGTTTTTGTGGATCATTGTTGGTCCTTTTGCCCTTTTTTCTTTGGCTATTGTATTGTCATCGCTACGCACAAAATTGGTCCAACCGTGTCTGTGGTGTAATGGTTAGCGTGATCACCTCGAGTGTGGTAGATCATGGGTTCGAGCTCCGATCGGGTCAAACCAAAAATGGGTAGTTGTTGCTTCTCTGCTAAGCACGCATCATTAAGGAGAAAACGCAAAGACTGGTTGACTCGGAATCAAGATAATGTGTCCGAATAGGTCTGCATGTCTACTCGCGGACTGTTGTATCAGTGATCAGTGAGCTAGCACTATAAAAATCCAACTAAGCGTGTTGGTTTAGTATAAAGCGGACCTCATCATCATCATCTCATTGAAAATTAAGTTGTTCTCGCCATGATATGTCTCACAAATTGCTGAGTTGGCGTTAAACAACAATCACTCACTCACTCACTCACTTACAATATACATTGTTTACATTTCATATTTCCGGATTCATAATTTAATATATTTTTGTAGAGAACCATTCATAATTAAATAGATTTTTCACAGAATATGACTGAATGTTATTGTGGTCAGTGCCCACGGCAAAATCAATTGCTCATAAAAATGTGTTGAGATTTAAAAACTGGGACAAAGACAATGATAACCAAACCTGTTCTCAGTGTTGCATCGAATACAAATAAACTTTATACTTTAAGATGCTGCATTAATATTGAGTTTATCCTTTATTAAAATCACATAAATTCATCTGTGAATTAAATAGTAAAATTATACAATTATACCTTGATTGCCTCTTGAAATTTACTGTGAACAGGAAGCCAACTGTTTTACAACTGGTTTCCGAAAGGTCAAACTCGTAAAACGTGACAGGGATACCAGACAATTCAGACATTGTATAATGATATAAATAATTGTATTAAAATTGCTAAATTCTGTAAAATAATCTTAATAGCAATCAACTAAAAGTTTTGCAACTTTGTATAATGAATTTGCCTTCCACCAATAATATGTATTGTTTATATGTCATGGTATTGTGTTTATATTGTTGTATTGTTTGTATTCACATACCCCATTTGGGGTCTTTGAGAAATACATGTAAAAAGTTTCAAGTTTCAACAAAAGTGTATCCAGTCAATGCAATTTTTCTGTTCAAATAAAACCAGTGTAGCTTAAATGGCCTTACATTTGAGTATTCAAATAAAACAAGCATAGCTTGAAAGGGTTTAAATTTGACTGTTCAAATTAAACAAGTGTAGGCTTTAATAGCCTTAACTTTGGCTGTTCAAATAAATTAAGTGTATCTTCAATAGCCTTAAATTTGGCTGTTCAAATAAAACAAGTGTAACTTTAATGGCCTTAAATTTGACTGTTCCAAAGTAAAACAAGTGTAGCTTTATTGGTCTTAAATTTGACTGTTCAAATTAAACAAGTGTACCTTTAATAACCTTAAATTTGACTGTTCAAATCAAACAAGTGTAGCTTTAATGGCCTTAAATTTGACTGTTCAAATCAATCAAGTGTAGCTTTATTGTTTAATGGCCCTAAATTTGACTGTTCAAATAAAACTAGTGTTGTTTAAAAAGCCTTAAATTTGACTGTTCAAATAAAACAAGTATAGTTTAAAAGTCTTAAATTCGACTGTTCAAATAAAATAAGTGTAGCTTTATTGTTTAATGGTCTTAAATTTGACTGCTCAAATAAAACAAGTGTAGCTTTAATGGCCTTAAATTTGACTGTTCAAATAAATAAGTGTAGCTTTAATAGCCTTAAATTTGACTTTTCAAATAAAACAAGCATAGCTTTAATGGCCTTAAATTTGACAGTTCAAATTAAACAATTGTATAGTATTAATGGCCTTAAATTTGACTGTTCAAATAAAACAAGTGTAGCTTTAATGGCCTTAAATTTGACTGTTCAAATAAAACAAGTATAGTTTAAAAGTCTTAAATTTGACTGTTCAAATAAAACAAGCGTAGCTTAAAAGGCTTTATTACCCTCCTTCTTTCAGTAAGAATATTTAACATATTATCAATATAAATCTGTTTTGTATATTCTCCACTTCAATCATCCATTGATCTTACTGTTTATTTCAGGTTTTGTTTCTAAAAGTAGTAACGAGACAACGGTTACGCAATCTGGGGTAGACAAACCTACTAGTACTATAAAGGAATCAGCTGATAATACAGGTAAAATATGTTTAAAATTAATGGTTTGAAAATGTTTTAACGGATTAGAATTATTGGTGTTTAGCACCACTTTCAACAATATTTCACTTATATCATGGAGTGACGTTTTATTGGTGGAGGAAACCAGAGTACCCTGAGAAAACACCCGACCTGTCACAAGTCACAGACAAATTTTATCACATAATGTTGTATCGAGTAATCCTAATAATACATGTAAAATGTGTTTAAAATAAATCATTTGAAAATGATATAATGGGTTAGGAGGTTAAGAAGTTAGCACAATTCTTTAATTTCACGTTCTGTTATATATATATCATGTCCTTTCACTAAATAATACTAGGTTTGGTGATTTCGTTGATCTCATCTAATCCAGTGGGCTTGAAATAAAGGATACCACAGATACAGATACGTCTGCTTCATACCTTGATATACACCCCGAAATTGATAGCGGGGGTCGGTTAAAAACAAAACTTTACGACAAAAGAGATGATCTCAATTTCCTCCTCATTGTGAACTTTCCATATATATATATATATATATATAATATCATTCCAGCACCGTCTGCTTATGAGGTATATATCTCTCAGTTGTTCCGATATTCAAGAGCTTGTGTTTCCTATCAGGTTTTTCTTGAAAGAGGGTTTCTGCTCACAAGGAAACTACTAAAACAAAGGGTTCCAATTGGTTCAGTTGAAGTAATTTCGAAATTTTAGCTGTCGCCACCATGACCTGGTTGGCCATTCTGGAATATCTATGTCACAAATGACCACGGATATCTTCCATTTGGCGTAAGCACTTTCCAGTCCTTTCCTCATGTAAGACTTATCATCGGGTTTGTAACTAGATTAACACAACGGGTGCCACTAGTGAACCAGGAACTGCTTACCCTTCCGGAGCACTTGACTTCACCCCCGGTTTTTAGTGGGGTTCATATTATTCGATCTTTAGTTTTATGTGTAGTGTTTTGTAGATCATTGTTTGTCCTTTGAATTACGGATTCTGATTACCCCTCTTGTATCTTCAAACTCTTCTAAACATATAGCACCATTTAAAGTTTAAAGTTAAGGCCACGATCAGCTTAAACATACTGTGTAATGCCATTTAAAGTTTAAAGTTAATGGTGTGAAATGACGAAACATAATTTGTAACGACATTTAAAGTTTTAATGCCATGAAAAGTTTTAAATTACTATGTAAAACCAGTTAAAGTTTAAATATAATGCTGTGAGATGTCTTAAAACTTATTTTGCAACACCATCTAAAGCTTAAAGTTAATGCTGTGAGATGATTAATGTACTTTGTCGTTTCATTTAAAGTTTAAAGTTACTGTCGTGAGACATTAAATGTTTTTGTAACACCATTTAAAGTTTAAATTTAAAGCTGTGAAATGTTTATCTTACTTTGCAACACCATTTAAAGTTCATGATGTGAAATGTTTAGCCTAATTTGTAGCATCATATAAAGCTTACAGGTAATGGTGTGAAATGTCTTAATGTACTGTGTAATACCGTTTTAACATTTAAAGTTAATGAAGTGAAATGTCTGAACGTACTTCAAGTTTAATTCACGTTCTTCTGTGGTCATACTCCCTTTTACCAAACTGGTAACCATGCTCCGTAAATTGAAGAAGGACAGACAATGTAAAGGCTAAAATAACAAGGGTGAACAGGAAAACAACGGACCACAAAACATTACACAGAAAACTAATAATTGAACAACACTAACATATTAGATTGATTTTATACCCTAATATATATATACATGTAGATTTAGTAGAGATGTTAAATTAATTAAACTAGTTTATTTCTTTTCCTAATTTATGTCACATTTAAAGCAATTATTATTTTGTCTTATAGCATACCTGGTGAAGAATATCCCAGAGACTCGTCGACCCAACTAAATTAGATATACCGTATCGGTGGTGTAATGGTTAGCGTGGTTGCCTCGAGTGCGGTAGATCGTGTGTTTGAACCCCGGGCGTGTCAAATCAAAAACAATAAAATTGGTATTTATTGCTTCTCCGCTAAGCATGCAGCATTAATGAGAAAGGGCAAAGACTTGTTGGCCCAGAATCAGGATAATGTATCCGAGTGGGGCGACGCGATGTGTCTATCCGTGGACTTTTGTTTCAGTGAGCTAGCACTAGAAAAATCCAACTAAGCTTGTTGGTCTGGCAAAAAGCGGACATTATCAACATCTCATTGAAAATTAATTTGTTCTCACCGTGATATAAAAATGTAGCTGAAAAAATGCTCAGTTGGCGTTAAACAACAATCACCCACTCACTAAATTAGATATATACTTTTTTTGTTTGTCTGATGGTAACATTTCCTATAAGTCCGAGTAATAAATGTATTGGTTTGTATATTTCCAGGTTTAATAGCAGGAATTGTTGTTGCTTGTCTTTGCATTGTTATTCTAATAGTAATAGCAGTTGCAGTGTTCTTAAAAATGAGGAAGAAAGTAAGTGGATATGATATTTAATCTAATGATCCTTTCGTGTAATCTTTTTATCCCCCCGCGATAGCGGCGAGGGGATATAGTAATAGCAGCTGTCTGTCCATCCGTCACACTTTCTTGTTTACGCGATAACTTGAGTAAACATGGATAGATTTGAATAATTTTTTGCATGTGGCTTGTAATTATCATTATCTTGGATGGGTTCTAACATGGAAATATTTGAAGCAAGGATTTTGGGGGGAAATCTTAGTTTTTGGTTGAAAAATCACCAATTTTGAGAATTGTGTCTTGTTTAGGCGGTAACTTTAGTATACATGGATAGATTTGAATAATATTTTGCAAGTGGCTTGTAATTATCATTATCTTGGATGGGTTATAACATGGAAATATTTGAAGCAAGGGTTTTAAGGGAAAATGTTAGTTTTTGGTTGAACAATCACCAATTTTGAGAATTGTATCTTGTTTACGTGATAACTTTAGTAAACATGGATAGATTTGAATAATCTTTGCATGTGGCTTGTAAGTATGTTATACATTAAGACTGCAAGGCTGCTTTTTATAAATATATAAAACTAAATATTATGCAAGTGCAGGGGGATACGTTGCGCATTCATGCGCTAGGCGGTTCTTTAATTATAAAAACGCTGAGATTAAGACAACAACCATTTTCTTTTTTTTTAGTGGACGGAGTGGAGGTTGGGTTGTGTGCGAGAGGGTTGTAAAACAAATACTAGGAAAAAGAAATGCTAAAGCTTCATATGCATTTCACACATCTTTCCTTATATATCCAAACTATAAATACCACCCCACCCCACCCCACCCCTGTTGATTTAATAGTAGGGATTGTTCTTCCTGTTTTATTCCTTTGTATTATAATGGGAGGTGCAGTGTACTACAGCATAACAATAAACAAAGTAAGTACATATAGCATACATCAAAAGGTACTTTTATGTAAGGGGCCGACATGTTCATCATCGTATGGTAGTTTGATTTACAACTACATTTGTACCTGTGCAATCAGTGTCTATCACCACAAAAGTTGTGATTTCGATTCCCGCTCATGGGAAGGTGTACTCGATACAACATTATGTGAAAAAGTTTGTCAGTGACTTGTGACATGTTGGTGTTTTTCTCTGGTTTCCTCCACCAATACAACTGACCGCCACAATATAACTGAAATATTGTTGAAACACCATAAACCAAGCCAAACATTTCGTGTAATCTTTTTACAAAAACATTCAGATTTAGACAACAGTCATTTTCTTATTTGCGGGCGGGGTAAAAAGAAATACTAGGACAAAAGAAAGTTTAATGCTTCATATGCATTTCATGCAACTTTTCATATATTTTTGAAACAATAAATGCCATCTCACCCCAACCCCTGTTGAAAAGAATGCGATTGATCCCTTCTACATAATTATATTTTATATATATTGCTCCCAAAAACTCATATTTTTATTTTGGGTTTCAAATTTTTTGGCTTTGAACGTACCTGGTGAAGGTGTGCGAATCGTGTTCACTAAATTAGATATCTACGTTTTTAGTTTCTAGTGAACTATTGCCATCACTTGGCGTCCGTCATCTGTAAACTTTTCACATTTCAAGCTTCTTCTTCGAAACCACTGGGCCAATTGGAACCAAACTTAGCAGGAATGTTCCTTGGATGGTCCTCTACAAAGTTTCTATTTTTTGTTCCAGTCGGATATTCAACATGGCTGCCAGGGCAAATAATATACTTTGATTGGCTGAAATTTCAAAGATCTTCTTCTCTGAAACTAATGACCTGACTGAACCCAAACTGTAAATGAATGATCATTGGAATGTCCTTTACCAAGTTTCTGTTTTTAATGCCGATCGAAAATCCAAGATGGCCGCCACCGCAGGACATAGATTAACATTGGACCCTATGGGAAAATGTTCAAATGCCTTCTTCTCAGAAACTACAAATATGATTAAAGCCAAACTGTACATGAATGTTCATTGGATGGTCCTCTACAAACTTTAGGTTTTTTGTTCCGATATGAAATTCAAAATGGCGGCTACTGCAGGACTTAGTTTAACATTGGACCCTATGGGGAAAATGTTTCAAAACGCTTCTTCTCTGAAACCACTTGGACAATTGAAACCAAACTGTCCAGGAATGATCATTGGAAGGTCGTCTACAAAGTTTATGTTTTATATGCCGATCGGAAATCCAAGATGGCCACCACCACAGGACATAGATTAACATTGGACCCTATGGGAAAATGTTCAAATGCCTTCTTCTCAGAAACTACAAATATGATTAAAGCCAAACTGTACATGAATGTTCATTGAACGGCAGGACTTAATTTAACATTGGACCCTATGTGAAAAATGTTTCAAAACGATTCTTCTCTGAAACCACTTGGACAATTGAAACCAAACTGCCCAGAAATGATCATTGGAAGGTCCTCTACCAAATTTATGTTTTTTATACGGATCGGAAATCCAAGATGGCCACCACCGCAGGACATAGATTAACATTGGACCCTATGGAAAAATGTTCAAATGCCTTCTTCTCAGAAACTACAAATATGATTAAAGCCAAACTGTATATGAATGTTCATTGGATGGTCCTCTACAAATTTAGGATTTTTCTTCCACTATGAAATTCAAAATGGTGGCTACGGCAGGACTTAGTTTAACATTGGACCCTATGGGAAAAATGTTTCAAAACACTTCTTCTCTGAAACCACTTGGACAATTGAAACCAAACTGCCCAGGAATGATCATTGGAATGCCCTCTACAAATTTTATGTTTTTTCTGCCGATCGGAAATCCAAGATGGCCGCCACCACAGGACATTCATTTGTAGATTAACATTGGACCCTATGGGAAAATGGTCAAATGCCTTCTTCTCAGAAACTACAAATATGATTAAAGCCAAACTGTACATGAATGTTCATTGAATGGTCCTCTACAAGCTTGAAGTTTTTTGTTCCGATATGAAATTCAAAATGACGGCTACGGCAGGACTTAGTTTAACATTGGACCCTAAGGGAAAAATGTTTCAAAACGATTCTTCTCTGAAACCACTTGGACAATTGAAACCAACCTGCCCAGAAATGATCATTGGAAGGTCCTCTACCAAGTTTTTGTTTTTTATACCGATCGGAAATCCAAGATGGCCACCACCGCAGGACATAGATTAACATTGGACCCTATGGGAAAATGTTCAAATGCCTTCTTCTCAGAAACTACAAATATGATTAAAGCCAAACTGTACATGAACGTTCATTGGATGGTCTTCTACAAACTTTAGGTTTTTTGTTCCGATATGAAATTCAAAATGGCGGCTACGGTAGGACTTAGTTTAACTTTGGACCCTATGGGAAAAAATGTTTCAAAACACTTTTTCTCTTAAATCACATGGACAATTGAAACCGAACTGCCGAGGAAGGATCATTTGAAGGTCCTCTAAAAAGTTTGGGTTTTTTATGCAGATCCAAAATTCAAGATGGCTGCCACCACAGGTCATAGTATTAACACAGGACAATATGGGGAAAATACAGAAATATGTTCTTCTCTGAAGCTATCACACTGATTGAACTGGTACCTAAACTGTGCATCAATCATTGGAAGGTCCTTTGCAAACTTTGTGTTTTTTATGTTGATCGAAATTTAAAGATGACTACCACTGCAGGACATAGTTTTTACATAGGACCAATTGGTTCTTTTTATATCCAGGTGAACGATACAGGCTCTTGAGAGCCTCTGGTTTCATTACAACAACGCATTTCGTTCGGTGTTGTGTGAGGCAGTGCCGTCTTAACACATGGGCACGATGGGAAGTTGCCCGGGGGCCCAATGAGCATAGGGGCCATGCTAATCTAGGTATGTTGTGCATAGTATGTTTATTTGTAACTTGATGCGAAAATTAAAAACCACAACTGAATTTCAAACTAATTACAATGTCTATGTAATAAAATCGCAGAGTATTGTACAATATTAATGTATTTGTCAACACTATGTTAATTCTTGTTTGAGCTTCATTGAATAGAAAGATGAATTATGTAACTGATCAAAAAAACGGAAAACTTTAAGCATGGCACCCCTACAATGTCATTTTGATTATTCCCGTTCCTCCTGGTATCCGAAGCCTTGAAAAAACATATTACAATTGGCACAAAGGAAAACAGTTTGCTTTATCAAAATTATGGGCACAATAACTATGATTAAACATGTGAGGGTTTGTATTTTGCTCACATTTGGAAAACGCATGCAAAACCGCATCAATTCACTAAGACTGGAGCCTTTTACTGAAATGTCTGTACCAAGCCAGGAGAGTAAAGCACTTATGTATATGTGTTTGATTCTGCGATTTTGTAGCTGTTTTCACTGTGCTGTATTTGTGTTTGTTTTTATGCCCCCGCGACTATTGGTCGGGGGTCATATTGTTTTACCCCCGTCCGTTCCTCACACTATAGTATGCATAGTTTGTTCCACTAACTCCTCCTAAAGTTTTGGAGCTACAGCTTTAATATTGTGTAGGATGTTTATACACATAATGGAGGTGTGCATGTGCACAGGATTTTGATTTTCATCAAATATTCTCAAAATGACAGGTAGTTGGACTTAGTCATTTATTTCGTACTAGCTGCATAAAGGGGACATGGTTTGTCCCGCTAGCTCCTCCTACAGTTTTGGAGCTACAGCTTTAATATTTTGTAGGATGTTTATACACATAATGGAGGTGTGTATGTGCACTGGATTTTGATTTTCATCAAATATTCTCAAAATGATCGGTAGTCATTTTTTGTACTAGCTGCATAAAGGGAACATGGTTTGTCTGGCTAACTCCTACAGGTTTTGAGCTATACCTTTTATATTTTGTAGACAGTTAGTACCAACACTGAAGGTGTGCATATGACATGGATTTTGATTTTCAAGAATTTTTTTACAAAATTATGCTTATATGAACTTGGTCACTGAAACCTGTTAACGTGTAAACAACGCTCCGTATACTTGCGGGTCCCTACGGGCACTCCGGCTTCCTCCGCCACAAAAAGAGACCGCCACGATATGGCTGAAATACTGCTGAAAATGGTGTTAAACCCCATTCAATCAATCAATCAATCAATCGAACATCACATTGTTAGGTACATATTCATTTATTTCAGTCATTTCTGCTTGATGCTGAATAAGCAAAACATTGGTGTACCCTTTTGTAATTATAACCGTGGGGGCATTGTATGTGTCTTACAGACACAAACTAAGACACGAACCCCTCTTAAAGTCTATACATAAGTTTTCTACTTCATACCCGATGAATAATATACCATTCCTTCAAATTAAGTTATATTGAAAATCTATTTTGGCTCTTCAAGACGTTTTCTTTGCATTATACCCCTACACATTCCTCAGAACCAAGCCAAAAGTTAAGGTAGTAAATTGTAATTGGGGTGAGATGGGGGGTGAGGGTTAGAGGTGGATAAGGTTGAGACGGGGGCATTCAATTTTCTAGTTTTTAAATTAAATTCGTCTTCAAATAATTTTATAATTATCAATTAGGGAGAAAAACAACAGTACACTGTCCAAAATAAATAACTCGAGAGTTGAGTAAAAAGGGCCAAAGAAAAGTTTGAAGATACCAAAGGGGTAATCAGAAGCTGTAAATCGAAGAAAAACAGACAATGCAATTGTTATGAGAAAAATAACTAAAGGACAAATAATGATCCACAAAACACTACACAGAAAACTGAAGATTGAGCAATAATAGGATGTGAATCCAGGTGCTCCGGAAGGGTAGGCAATATGTGTAGGTATCATATGTATCACATACTTATTTCTAATATTGCAGAGAGGGAGGATAAATACCGGTAGATCTTATCAAAGTGTGAATGATACAGAGACGAACACCAACAGTGGAAATCAAAATCAACAAAACAATACTGAGAAAGGTTAAACAGTGATGGTCAACAATTCCATCAATATCAATATTTGAATACAGTCAAAGCTGCTTCAGTGACCACCTCTATTAAGCAACAACTTTTGTTATTTGACCTTAATTTAAATTTCCATTTGCAATGCATTTCACATTAATTAAACCTGTACTAAGCAACCACCTGTTTTATGTGACACTATTTCAATATTCTCTTAAAAGGTTACACAAGACGTTTCATTGTATTTGAAAATATTTATTTATTATATCGATAGGTGTGAATTATGGAGATTTATCCGTGAAATAAATTCCGATATTTCACATGTGAAATATCAGTTTTTTCCCGCCAGAACTACTTTTATACAACTTTAAGTGTAGTGGTTACGTCCCTTGTTGTGTTATGGTGAATACACACATGATTGTAAACTGAAACAATTAAACAAATGAAAAAGTTTTAGTACTTTTATAAATTATTTTAATTGAATTATTTTATTGATACATTAAAATCGAACACTTGCTTATTCTAAATCGAATCATTTCACTAGCATAACACAACAGATTTAAATATAAATAAACAACGGCATTGTTAAAAGTGCATTGTAGATTGTCAGTTTCCTAATTCCTTTCACCACCCCTTTTCAATGAAAAATCGTCTGCTTTGAACAATCGTAAAATAAAAAAAAATGTCTGATCATTTTGACGCATATACGGCAGCTGTAGTCTCCAAATTTTTAGAAGAAAATGATTTTGACTTGGAAAATGTGGAAATGCAAGAATTTAACAGGGATATACACTAACTTTTGAACCATGGTCGCCACCTGGTCTCCTAACTTTCATTTTCAAGGAGCCCAACAAATAATTTAGGCACCCAGCTTTTTTTCAGGTAGATTACAGATNCGGTAAAGCCCAGTCGGGTAGATTTCAAAACGTTTCATTTGAGGACATTGATTCATTCCTTAGTTCGAATTTTGTTACACATGAAATACACACGACTCGGACAATAATAACACATCGTGCCCACTCGTTTAAATCCTTATGCGTACTTCGGTCTCTCGATGGTCTTATTTTGATATTCAAAATCTACGATTAGTTATACTATATATATTGAAAAATGATAAAACAATTATNGTTGCGGATATATGTTATATGTGTTTTAAAGTTAATCACCAATTTTAATCTTATACTGTATACTGTATTTATGAATATGATTAAAACAAAATCTGAAAGAATTAGAAAAATGATTTTCATTCTTTTAATTTTCAATTGTGGTTTGCTTAGCCATAGGCTCTGAAATAGTTGAAATATATTGCCAACAAACAATTATGCATTGTCATTTGGCCATGTAAAATTGATTGTTGGTTTCCCCTACCATAATTTTAAGGACAGGCTTGCATGCAGGGTTTTTTTCTTCAAGAGATGTTAAACCACAAATTCAAAATGAACAAACATGTGTCTTATGGGATGTAGAATATGCTTACCACCAATGGTACACCTGGTCTCACTTTTGGTCCTATAATGGTATAAAGGAATGTGTTGTGTTAAATTTTTTGTTTTTTTCTTGTTTCTGTCAAATCAGTGTTTTGGTATCTTTTCTGTGAAGGTCACAAAATAAATCATAAAGGCTTTTGCTAAGCCAATAAAATTGCATCACTCATATTTCGTTGATAAATGCGTATATTTCTGTAAATAGTCAGAACGGTTCCACTGGGCACATCACCGGTAGCCATTTTATCCATAATGTACGTCACGTACAGGTTTTAAATCATGATCATTTTACCGATATCCTAAGCGCTTTGGCTTTCTTAGAGCTAGAATAGAGGGCCGGTGTGTTCATTTTATTTTATTTTATTGTAATAGTAATAAAAGATAACGACCCGGCGGCAAAAAATTGACTTGGGGAAACCGACAATCATTTTTCAGAGATAATTCTACTGACACCGCTGATTTCGATATACCATTACCAAAATATGTAAAATAAAAATCGGAAACCAGTCGCAATTTTGGTACGTCTAAAAACCGGTGCGGGAATTAATAATTCTTGACATCGCTCCCAAAATTTTCAGTCGTCACCTGGGCGAGAAGTAATCAAGTTTTCACTCGCCCAATACAATTTTAAGTCGCCTTGGGCGACTGGGCGACTGTTAGTGTAGATCCCTGATTTAATATTCTAGATGTCCAAACAAATGTTCCAAATTCCAATGGCAATACAAATGAAAATGTATATCAAACTAAAGCCCAGTTGGGTAGATTTCAAAACGTTTCATTTGAGGACATTGATTCATTCCTTAGTTCGAATTTTGTTACACATGAAATACACACGACTCGGACAATAATAACACATCGTGCCCACTCGTTTAAATCCTTATGCGTACTTCGGTCTCTCGATGGTCTTATTTTGATATTCAAAATCTACGATTAGTTATACTATATATATTGAAAAATGATAAAACAATTATTAAATT
>MJUT01060065.1:1479461-1490036 GCA_002080005.1 Gigantidas platifrons | reverse complement strand
TGTGCTTGTCACTGCCATGGCATTGCATATACTTCTGTGCTTGTCTCTGCCATGGCATTGTCTGTACTTCTGTTTTTGTTTCTGCCATGGCATTGTCTGTACTTCTGTGTTTGTCTCTGCCATGGCATTGTCTGTACTTCTGTGTTTGTCTCTGCCATGGCATTGTCTGTACTTCTGTGTTTGTCTCTGCCATGGCATTGTCTGTACTTCTGTGCTTGTCTCTGCCATGGCATTGTCTGTACTTCTGTGTTTGTCTCTGCCATGGCATTGTCTGTACTTCTGTGTTTGTCTCTGCCATGGCATTGTCTGTACTTCTGTGTTTGTCTCTGCCATGGCATTGTTATATCCAGGTGAACGATACAGGCTCTTGAGATAATAAAATGATGTGGTTATATCAGTGTTGTTCTCATGTGTCTGTTAAATTTTTTGTTTTAGCGCTATTAGGTTATAAGATATTATCGTCACTTTTCAGCTCACTTGGCCAAAGGCCATGTGAGCTTTTGCCATCACTTGGCATCCGTCGTTGTCCGTCCGTCTGTCGTACGTCGTAAACTTTCACATTTTAATCTTCTCCTCAGAAACCACTGGGCCAATTGCAACCAAACTTTGGTGGAATGTTCCTTGGATGGACCCCTTCCAAAATTGTGTCCGGTGATCCCGACTTCCAACCAAGATGGCCACCAAGCTAAAAATAGAAAAAAGTGGGGATGAAATTTTAATTGTCCATTGCTGCTTAAGTATAAGTCAAAATGAGCTCAATTTTTAACTGCAGCTACATGGCAAGGAGTAGTTTAACATATATTCTGGGTTTTTCTGTGAAATTTTTCTTTCAGCCGATTTATACCGATTGTGTTATATTCATTTAACCATGGGCTGGGCCTTTATAATCGAATTTAATCCAGAGCGATAGCTAGGGGTTAAATTAACGATTACAAAGGCCCAGCCTTTGGTTAAATGAATATAACACAATGGCTGCCATGGATTATTTCGATTCTAATATGACAAATACGGTAATTTACTTGCAAAACGCCGCCTATATACACAGCAATGTATTTGGCTGTTCCGGTACCCTCCCGAACACAAATATACGATTTCTGTCATTTCTAGATACGATTTCTGTCATTTGAGATTACTAAATGTTTTCATTTATGAACATCAATTCAAAAGAAAGGGAAAATACTACAAATCCCACTTCAACAAGGAGGCGTACACGAAGCCAAAAAACGTCAGGATCTCTATGTTCTAAACTGGAAGTCTTCATATGACGTCATGTTGTTTACGTGCCAAAATTGTCAACAACATTTCGCGGAATTTTAATTTTCTACGGTAAATGTATAACGTACACCATTTCGCGGGAGGGTACACGGAATAGCCGAATTGACAACATTACCGCGTTTGCGCTAAAAGTGTTGTTGTTGAGTATTATATAAACTGACGATAACACGGCGTCATATTAGAATAAAAGATCACATTTAAATCTTCTCCTCTGAAACCGCTGAACCAAATTAAATCAAACCTGGCAGGGATGGCCCCTTGGTGGGTCCCTTCCAAAATTGTCTCCGACAGCCCCACCCTCCATTCAAGATGGCTGCTGTTGCTAAATATAGAAATTTCTTCAATTGTCCACTGCTGCTTTAGTATAAGTCAAAATGAGCTCAAATTTTAACTGCAGCTACATGGGAAGGAGTAGTTTAACATATATTCCATTTTTCATCTGTCAATTTTTTCTGCCAGCCGATTTATACCTATTATGCAAATTAGGCATATTTTGAAATAGAAAAACGGGGGGATGAAATTTTAATTGTCCACTGCTGCTTTAGTATATGTCAAAATGAGCTCAAATTTTAACTGCAGCTACGTGGCAAGGAGTAGTTTATCATATATTCCGGGTTTTCCTGTGAAATTTTTCTTTCAGCCGATTTATACCGATTATGCAAATTAGGCATATTTTGATAAAAAGATCACATTTAAATCGTCTCCTCTGAAACCGCTGAACCAAATTAAACCAAAACTGGCAGGGATGGTCCCTGGGTGGGTCCCTTTCAAAATTGTGTCCGACAGCCCCGCCCTCCATTCAAGATGGCTGCTGTTACTAAAAATAGAAATTTCTTCAATTGTTCATTACTGCTTTAATATAAATCAAAATGAGCTCATGTTTTAACTGCAGCTACATGGAAATGAGTAGTTTAACATATATTCTGGGTTTTTCTGTGAGATTTTTTCAGCCAGTTTATTCCATTTAGGAATATTATGTGATAAAAATCACATCTAAATCTTTTGCTAAGAAATTCGAGTTGAAATGATCTTTAGGTGGCCCACTTTCAAAATTATGTGTAACACCCCCATTTTCTATTAACTTCAGATATAAAATTGAAAACCAGGTAAGCGATTACAGGCTCCTGGGAGCCTCTAGTTTGAACATTATGTCAGTAGGAAGTGCCTATTTTGTGTAATCAACTCCTTCCACAGTTTTCAATAAATATCTTTAGAACCTTGTAGAATGTTTCCACACCTATTGAAGATATGTATCTGATATTATGAATCAACCTTGAAAACTTAAATTCAGATTTTGTACTTTCTGACCTTTGTCTTCCTTGCCATAGTTAACCTATTGAATACCTTTGGAACCTGGCAATTCTATACTTGGATGGATTTTTCTATGAAGACTTGTATAGGAAAAACTTGACATGAAGCCATCAATCTCATATCATACAACCCATTATACTCTACAGCTCAACAGGTGTTGTCATGGTCGTGATTGTATGGTAGGTAGATTTACAACTACCTGTGCAATCAGTGCCTATCACCACTAAAGTTCTGAGTTGGAAACCAGCTTATGACCAGGTGTACTCGATACAACATTATGTGATAAAGTTTGTCAGTGACTTGCGACAGGTCGGTGGTTTTCTCCACCAATAAAACAGACCACCACGAAATAACTCAAATCTTGTTGTAAGTGGCATTAAACACCATAACCCAACAGCTCAACTGACATTGACATATTCAAGAATAATATGTAGAAATTTTCGTTGATAGTTGCCATTTAAAAAAACATACAGTTATCTCCCTTGTTTATAATTTGTAAGGTTAAGAATTGAATCGTTTTATTTTAATATTAAGATATGATGGTTTTATTTAAAGTTAGTATTTTTATGTCCCTGTCACTAAGTGGCTGAGACATATAGTGTTACCCATGTCCGTAATTCCGAAATAAAACAGTTGTTAACACTTGTTATGCCCCCGCGACTATTAGTCGGGGGGGCATATTGTTTTACCCCTGTCCGTCCGTCCGTTCGTCACACTATTGTATGCAGTTTGTCCCGCTAACTCCTCCTACAGTTTTGGAGCTACAGCTTTAATATTTTACAGGATGTTTATACACGTAATGGAGGTGTGCATGTGCACAGGATTTTGATTTTCATCAAATATTCTCAAAATGACGGGTAGTTGGACTTTTCATTTATGCCCCCATATAGGATATATGGTTTGTCCGGCTAACACCTCCTACAGTTTTTGAGCTAGACCTTTTATATTTTGTAGACAAATAGTACTTACACTGAAGGTGTGCCTATTTTAAGGATTTTGACTTTCAACAATATTTTACAAAATTATGGATGCATAACTTGGACAGATTTTGCTAAATCCATATAGGATATATGGTTTGTCTGGCTAACTCCTACAGTTTTTTAGCTAGACCTTTTATATTTTGTAGACAGTTAGTACCTATACTGAAGGTGTGCATATTTTATGGATTTTGACTTTCAACAATGTTTTACAAAATTATGGATGCATGAACTTGGACAGATTTTGCTAAATCCATATAGGAAATATGGTTTGTCTGGCTAACTCCTCCTACAGTTTTTGAGCTAGACCTTTTATATTTTGTAGACATTTAGTACCAACACTCAAGGTGTGCCTATTATATGGATTTTGATTTTCAACAATTTTTTTTACAAAATTATGCTTATATGAACTTAGCCACTGAAACCTGTTAACATGTAAACAACGCTCCTTATACTTGCGGCTCCCTCCGGGCACTCCGCCACTAAAACTGACCACCACGATATGGCTGAAATACTGCTGAAAATGGCGTTAAACCCCATTCAATCAATCAATCAATCGAACATCACATTGTTAGGTATAGATTCTTTTATTTCAGTCATTTCTGCTTGATGCTGAATAAGCAAAACATTGGGTTACCCTTTTGCCATTATAACCGCGGGGGCATTGTATATGTCTTACAGACACAAACCCCTTTTAAAGTCTATGCATAAGTTTTCTACATCAGGTGGGTAATGTTGAGACGGGGGCATTCAATTTTCTAGTTTTCGCTATGCTTTGAGATATTGACTTGATATATGGTATGTGGGTGTATAGTGATAAGTTACAGATCGAGTTTACGTTTCGTTTCGGTCCAATGATATTTGGGTGAGTTATGGCCCTTGGACTTTGAAATTTTGCCAAATATTTAGTTGTCACCACTTTTTTCCGCTATGCTTGGAGATATTGACTTGATTTTTGGTATATGAGTATAATAATGAGTTACAGATCAAATTTACATTTCCTTCCGTTCCAATGATTTTTGGCTGAGTTATGGCCCTTGGACTGAAATTTGGCTACATATTTAGTTGTCACCACTTTTTTAGCTCACCTTGCCAAAGGCAATGTGAGCTTTAGCCATCACTTGGCGTCCGTCGTCTGTCGTCCGTTAACTTTTCACAATTTAATCTCCTCCCTCTGAAACCCCTCAGCCAAATGAACTGAAACTTGGTAGGAAGCATCTATGGAAGGTCCTTTATAAAGATTGCTCATTTCATCCCGATCCATTAACAAACATGGCCGCCACAAGCAATTCTTGTTTCTGATTGGTCCATTTCTAAAAATCTTCTACTCTCAAACAGCTTGGCCAATTGGACCGAACGTGGTAGGAAGCATCTGAAAGGTAGTTTATGGGAATTGCTCATTCCGTTTTGATCCGTTTATAAACATGACCGTCATAGGCAATTCTTGTTTCTTATTGGTCGATTTCTAAAACAGTTTTTCCTCTGAAGCCGCTTGGCCAAATGATATCAAAACTTGATAAGAAACATCTATGGAAGGTCCTCTATAGAAATTGCTCATTTCATTTCGATTCATTAACAAACATGGCTGCCACAGGCAATTCTTGTTTTAGATTGGTCGATTTCTAAAAATATTCTTCTCTGAAACTGCTTTACCAAAATGAACCGAAATTTGGTGGGAAGCACCTATGGAAGGTTCTGTATTAAGTTTCCTCAAAGCAGAATGAAAGGTGAGCAACACAGGCTCAGCCCATTGAGCTTCTAGTTTCGCTATGCTTTAATATATTGACTTCATATTTGGTATGTGGGTGTATAATGATAAATTACAGATCATGTTTACGTTTCGTTTCGGTCCAATGATTTTCTGTTGAGTTATGGCCCTTGGACTTTGAAATTTGGCCAAATATTTAATTGTCACCAATTATTTTTGCTATGCTTGGATCAACTTTTGAAATTTGTTCCGGTTGAATGATTTTTGGCCAACTTACAGCCGTTGGGATTTGAAATTTGGCCAAATATTTAGTTGTCATCACTTTTTTTTCACTATGATTTGAGATATTGACTTGATTTTTGGTATGTGAATTTAAAGAGGCTTGAAGCTACAGATCTTAAACAATAGTTTGTTATTCTTAGCCTTTTACTGGGGGAATTAAAAAAGGGTGAAACATTTGCGAGCCTCCTTAATATTCACAGTGGGGATATTCGTGTCGTTCCGACACATTTAGTTTATGTAATGTAATAAGTGATTATTGATTAATGCCAAAATGAGCAATTTTTCAGCAATATTATGGTGCGGACAATCTACATTTCGACGAGGTAATATTCATGTCTGCTTTTATACTTAGACCAACACACTTAGTTGGATCTTTATAGTGGTAGCTCACTGGAGCAACAGTCTGTGGGTAGACGTGTCGCTCAACTCTTGACACATTATCCTTATTCCCAGCCAACCAGTCTTTGCTCTTACTTCTCTGGTGCTGTGTGCTTAGCAGATAAGTAACAAATACTGTGAAATCACTTTTATTCGTGGGGTGCCAATTTTCGTGGGTAGGCTGATGAATCAATATGACAACTATCCCAACAGTTACCAAGGTGAGTTATTGCAGACTTCATGAAGTCTCCGATTGTTTTGAATTGTTTTGTTATACCTGTACTTGTGATGAGAATTCTACTATACTTGTAAAGAGAACAACTATCTGTGTGCCAAAACGTGTACATGTATGTAGCCTTTCAAGGTTTTAATATACATACATTATCAAAATTCAAATGCTTTTCACCCGGTTATATGTGAGGATTGGCATTTTACTCAAAAAAGCACTTGCATGACTGCATCATTTCACTGAGGAGAGGTCTGGGTCCATACAACTAGTTTAACACTGCCACTTATTATATACCAAGCCAGGAAAGTCAGTGGTCATTTATTTCTGTTAGCTTAGGGGTATCGATTTTGCATCTTACTACAATTTAGGTATTGGATTTTGAACTGTTCCTCCAATGTGGCATTTTTAGCTCACCTTGCCAAAGGCAAAGTGAGCTTTTGCCATCACTTGGCGTCTGTCGTCTGTTAACTTTTCACATTTTAATCTTATCCTCTGAAACCCTTCAGCCAAATGAACTGAAACTTGGTAGGAAGCATATATGGAAGGTCCTCTGTAAAGATTGCTCATTTCGTCCTGATCCGTTAACAAACATGATCGCCACAGGCGACTCTTATTTCTGATTGGCTGATTTTTTAAATTCTTCTCCTCTGAGACCGTTTGGCCAAATGAATCGAAACTTGGTAGGAAGCATATATGGGCCGTCCTCTCTAAAGATTGCAGATTTTGTCTCGATCCATTAACAAACATTGCCGCCACAGGCAATTCTTGTTTCTGATTGTTTGACTTTTAAAACTCTTCTCCTCTGAAACCGCTTGGACAAATGAACCGAAACTTGGTAGGAAGGATCTATGGAAGGTCCTCTATAAAGATTGCTCATTTTGTCCCGATCGGTTAACAAACATGGCCACAACAGCCAATTCTTGTTTCTGATCGGTTGATTTCTAAAAAAATATTCTGTTAAAAGAAAGATAACTCTTGCCATTATCTCCCTTAGAAATTAACTAATACTGATTTAGTGTAACATGTTTATTCTATACATTACAAGTAGGTATTGACATTTTAATATTCTTTGTAGCAAACCTTGCCAAAAGCAATATGAGCTTTTGCCATCACTTGGTGTCCGTCGTCTGTCATCCGTTTACTTTTCACATTTTAATCTTCTCCTCTGTAAACCCTCAGCCAAATGAACTGAAACTTGGTAGGAAGCATCTATGGAAGATCCTCTCTAAAGACTGCACATTTTGTGATGATCCATTACCAAACATGGCCGCCACAGGCAATTCTTGTTTCTGATTGGACGATTTTTAAAAATCTTCTCCTCTGAAACCTCTTGGCCAAATGAACCAAAACTTGATAAGAGAGCATCTATGGAATGTCCTCTATGAAGATTGCCATTTCGTCCTGATCGGTTAGCAAGCATGGCTGCCACCGAAACTTAGTAGGAAGCATCTATGGAATGTCCTCTATGAAGATTGCTCATTTCGTCCCGGTCGGTTAGCAAACATGGCCACCACATGCAATTCTTCTTTCTGATTGGTCGATTTTTAAAAAATCTTCTCCTTTGAAACTGCTTAGCCATATGAACCGAAACTTGGTTGGAAGCATCTACATATATGGAAGGTTTTGTATTAAGTTTCCTCAAAGCAGAATGAAAGGTGAGCGACACAGACTCAGCCCACTGAGCCTCTAGTTCTCTTTATTGCAAGGAAATCTATCCAGATAAAAAAAAAACGGAACTGCCACGATATAGCTGAAATATTGTTGAAAGTGAAGTTAAACACCATCAAACAAACAAAAACGGCGGAATTTGCGTTTCATAAAACGTAATTTTATGAAATATTATGTAAGGAAAAATCTCAGTGACAGGACACTTTTTGGCACGCATGCAACTACATGCATGTAGATTTCGACTGGCCAAGAAAAAAAACACTGAATTCTCTACACAGTTATATGGATATTGACCATATATCATAGTTTACTGCATACAAAAGACCCCTTTTGGTAATAGCAATACAAGAACATTTATACAAATGAATAAGATGTTCAAAAGGTGCATGAATAAAAATAAACATGAACAAGAAAAAAGATTATAAACCAGTTAATGCCCCCTCCCTGTTTTAATGCCTGTCTTATAAAAGAGACAACTGGTTTCATATCAGGTGTTCATGGGCTGAGAACAATTTTTGTTTCCCTTTTTAGAATTAAAATTTTTCGTACAAATGTATTAATGTATATCTACTGCCATTTTAATATAATAGAAAATTTCGTTTAGTGTATCGATTCCCAGTAGAGGCCACTGGCATTGAAAACCGTCTGGTAATTTGATGTAATGATTGGTAAAATTATTGTCAGTGACAGTGGTTTGATTAAGAATAAAATACATTTCCCAAAGTATTGAAGCGTGTGGGCACTCTGGCAAGCTTCTACTTCCCTTCTTTTAAAAGTCCCTACTTGTACCTAGGACATAACCTGTTTAAACATCGCCGTGTGTGTGTGTGTTTAAAACTTCTTTTAAATTATGACAAAATTTATGTAACATAAGACACAGATAATTATATTTGGCTCTAAAAAAGCGAACACTTGAATGCTTGCGTGAAATTTGAATAGACAGGGTACTACTAAACTGAGAAACGAAAACGAAACGAAACGAAACGAAACGAAAAATGAAGAAACGAAACGAAACGAAATGAAGTATCACAAAACGAAACGAAATATATCAAACAAAGCATAAAAGATCCAAAAACAATCAATGAAGGGGTAAAAATCAACGAAATATTGAGTGGTTAGTTCGACTATTTACGCGTGGATGCTTTTCTGTTGCAAAATTCGAAAAGGTCAACAAAAGTCATGCATCAATACAGTAAATATAGTGAATATATATTAAATTCTTTAAAACACCGTGTCCGTTTCAGAAACCGACGCCGGTCCGCTTCAAAGGGTTTACTGACTGTGAGAAAATGGACTTCAAAACACGGCTTCAAAGAGTTGGTTCTTTTGAAGTGTTGATACAAGTAAAAACCCCGGATTAGGGTTTCGTGATAAGGGAGCAGATTAAAGTCCCTCTACCATATTACAAAATGGAACCGAAAGAACATGAAGAGGATATTGAGATGTAAGTTGTATTTATTTTTGCAACATTTCAGCTAAAGTTGGTTTTTTTAGTATGTCAGAAAGAAATATTGTGGAAGAATTGTATGTTACTCATTGCCGCCCAAATTTTCTTGTCGAATTCAACTTGAAAAATTCCGAAGAAATTTGAAACGTCCCAACCGGACGACGGAAAGACAGATTAGTGACTGAAGCCAGAATGTAAACTTCATTATTACACTATTATGTCTTTTCAGTTTTGTTTCGTTTTGGAGTATAGTTTTGGCTACTAAACAGCAATGTTTGTATGGTATTACTTTGTTTTTTGGTGTTTTCCAGTTTCACATTTATGATATTTGTGTTGAAGCGTCCCAACCGGACGACGGAAAAACAGATTAGTGTTTGTCTGGTTCGTTAAATGTAATTTCGACAGGTGTCACATGTAAATCAAAAGGACTGATTATCCTTTCGGAACACTCGATTCTTTCTAATTGGAAGTTCGTGTTGTTCAAGTATGTTTTATGTATTTTAGCTCACCTGGCTCAAAGGGATAGGTGAGGTTATGTTGCATCAGTCGTCTGTCGTCCGTCATCTGTAAACTTTTCTTATCTCAAACTACTAGCCTATTGAACCCAAACTTTATAAACATGATCTAAAATTATCAACCAAGACGAATTGCAATATTGCAGGAATGATGAATGGAAAATATTTTACAAACTTTCCTATAATTCATGTTGATCAGACATTCAACAGTGCCACCAGAGGCAATAATAAGATGAGACAAGCACCACAAGGGCATACAAAAAAACCCACTTAAGGGTGTAGGCCTGGGGTATGGGAGATAACTATATTTTCAGTGTCTCCTCAAATATATGATCATCTGTGCGTTTGAAAATTCTCCCTCAATTCCAAGCTTCTTGGTGACAAAGATTGTTTACATTGGATATGGCCAGTTAAAAAAAACTCTTTTTCCTTTTACCTTTCCATAGCTGTGCTCCTTGTATTTTTATATCTTATAGCTGCTTATGCCAATGTCAGGCAGTGTGTTATTATTATATGCCGGTGTCCACTAAATATCATCGAAATATCTCTTTCCAGAAAAAATGTTCATCGAAATATGTGGTCAAAAATGCCAGAAATGTAACACAATTTGTGTGACAACCTTTCTCTATTGAATTTCAAGGGTTTGTAAAAAAAAAATATATATATATACACCAGAATCTTTAATATTATGAAACTATAGAGGAAATTCATTTTTTGGTAGTAAAAAAAATAGAAAGCTATGTTTGGGAAAAAAATTGTAATATCTGATCCTCTCTTATACCGCC
>MJUT01060065.1:1465474-1476611 GCA_002080005.1 Gigantidas platifrons | reverse complement strand
ATTGTTTACATATTTGTAATGGAGAAGACAATTTTAAGTGTTATTTGTACCTAAGCAGTCGTTGAAACTCCTGTGTCATATAGCTTTGAGACAATAAACAATTTCAGATTATACTTAGCTTATAGGAAATGGTAATGGCTGCGCCCAATACACACGTTGTCTGCGATAAATAATATGTAAATTATGCCTGAAGACCACAAGGTGCACAAGAAAGAATCATTATATAATGAACTATTAGTGTCTAGAAATGATAATCACTTATAATTGACAAACAGTTTGCCCCCCCCCCCCGGTACCTGAATCGCTAGCAAAATTCTTGATAAACATTTCAATTAACAGGACAAAATTATGTACTATAACTTTATTTTATACAACATTTACCGCCTTAGTCCAAGGAAGGAATTTAGACCTGTGGTTCCAAAGAGATTATAAGTTTATTTGAAATGCACAATTTTACCCCAAGGGGTTGATGGCATACAATTATACAAAACATATATACAAAGCAGACAAAGGACAATCATTAATTAAGTACAAATTAAAAGAATAATTATAAAACTCTGGCCGATTTAGTAAGTAAAATTGTCAAATCAAAGGGAGACAATTTAGATTTAAAACTAGATTCTTTAATCAAACAAATCGACTCCCCTGAACGTATTCTAGACGAGATCCCAGCAAGTCTTGGCATTTATACTAACAATGATGAAGGAAAGCTAGATGCTTTAGAAATAAACGTGAATAATAAAGAACAAGGTCAAGAGGCTGACGAACCTAAGAACAATACAGGTACATGTATAAGTAAATCCACAACATCAGAAACAATATCAGCTGATCATGAAATTAAATGTAATCAGCAGTCATCAGAAAACAAAGATAGTGAGCTAAGTAATATTAAAAAAGTGCTTCATTTAATTGAACTGAAAATAATCGACAACGATAAAAAAAATCAAGTCAAATACTAAAGGTTTGTAATGAAATGAATGAGAAATTTTCAGCAGAAATAGCATCTGTAAAACAAGACATTGCTAAATTAAACAAATCAGTAAGGAGTGATGATCCGAAAATCTCAAAGTGTGTATTGGATATAACTGAAAATATACAGGCCCAGGAACATAAGTTTGAAAATTTTCAGAAAGAATCCAAATTGGTAGTTGATAAACTAGAAGGGACACAAAAGATATTAGTCCAATCTATACATGCAGCAAATATGACTAAGGTTCTTGAAAAGATTCAGGAAAGCAAAACCCAAAGTACTGAAAATAGTCAAAAGCTTGAGAAGATTATTGCTCAGTCAGTAGAAATAGTTGATAAAATTGACAAAACTAAAATGATAGATAAAAGGAAAGAAGTTTGTAGTGATAATCAACATACATGTAGTACTACTGACACTAATACAGTGGGAACAAATGAAAGAAATAAAAATGATCGGCGAAGAACTAGTGCTAGCAATGCCCAAGAGACTGCTGGACAAACTTTCAACCCACAAATGCCTAGTAACAAGAATAAAGCAAATCTATGGATAATTGGATCTTCAATCGTAAAAGATTTGGATGGAAGAAGAATGTATAAAAGTAAAATTACAAGAATAAATACATTGAGAGATAAAACAGTTTACGGTGCTGCACAATTTATAAAGCTTGAAAAAAATGAGTGCTGAAAACGTATTATATCAAATAGGGTCAAACGATCTTGACTCCAAAGAACCTGATGACGTTCTTCAAGAAGTAGAAAACCTGGAGGAAATCACAAAACAAATTCTACCAAATGGTAACATTATATTAGCAGAGATTTTACCACGTTTTTACCGAGATTGGAATCTTTCTGATAAATATGAAGAAAAAAAGACAAAGATACAATATTCTACTAAAAGGTTATTGCCATGACAAAGATATAGAAATTGTCACATACAGTAGTAACATGAGGGTATCAGACTATTCAGATGGAATTCATCTAAATGAAAGAGGAATAGGAGTAATGGTGAAATGTGTTAAAAATGTGATTAACCCTTTACTATGCATATCAGCAAGTACAACTGAAAATAGTATAAGCCAAAGTAAAAACTCGTCAGTCAACAGACAAGCTTACATGCACAATAATTACCCAGAATATGGTGACAGAGAAAACTTTCGATACCAAAATAGAAATGAAAATTACCGCACTTATCCCGATTTCGGCCACAAGGATAACTTTCGAAATCAATTCAGAAATGAAAATCACCGCATGGCAGATATCAATCACCAGCCATGGAATAGACATGATTACAAATGGAACACACACAAAACTCATGGAGGAAATAATAACAATAACAATTTAGTTCCACATTCTAGAAATAATGTTACAGGAAATAAGAAATGGTCGTTACTGAGTTTTGGTAAAATCATAATTTGACTGAAATGTATGTTCATATTTTTTTTTAGTTTTGGTAAAATCATAATTTGACTGAAATGTATGTTCATATTTTTTTTTTTTTTTTTTTTAAGAGTTTTAACTCCGAAAAACTTAGGGAGAAGTTGTATGACATCTCCTATCACATAAATTAGGTATGTGTTGAAGACAATATCTACATACATTTTTTTTTTCTATCCTGAGAATTTTCTAATGATAGCAAAGTCAATGACTGAGAATGTATTAGAGTTATTTCCCTTACAGCATAAATACTTATTGAAGTAGCTATTATATTACCTGGATTTCCAAACTGAAATTAGCATTGCTACACACTTTAGTACCAAAAGTTTGCTGATTGTCAAGGGGGGGAAATATATAATAATATTAGTAAAAAGAAACAATTACTGTCAGAAATTTATTCATTTAAAGTAAAACGTATGCTTATTATAAGAAATTTTGACATGACTTTCATTATAATTACATTTTTTCGTAATCAACTCACTAAAATGTTAACTTTATGGGAATAGCTCAAAATAAGTTTTAAAAAGAGAGAAAAATGTATAAATATATCTCTCTCTGTTGTTTTTATTTCAGATTCATGTAATTCGATGCAAAAAGGTAATAATTGTGTAATACATGTATCACTTTGTGGTTTTCAGTCATATTTGAAAATACTAGTGTATTAGTGAAATCTTTTTGAAAATTTACCGTTCAAAATAACAAAAGTGTAGTTACACCATACACACACTCACACATATATATATATATTCCTTTTGTGAATATACTGTGTAAATATTATTATTAAGTGCATTTAATTTTCTTAGATGATTGTAGATACTTTTTCTGCATGGAATGAGCGTGGCCTTGGAGATAAAATAGAAGATTTAAGTTTTACAGATAAACTCCAAAGTGATATAAATATTCTGCTTGAAACTTGGAAAGGTGATTGTAAAAATACAACATTGAGGGGTATAGCTGTATTTCAAAAGTAAGAAAGAAAAAAAAAAAAAAGCGAAACGTCATAGTGGGGGAATAATCGTTTACTACAAAAAGAAATATTCTAAAGGTATTTATATAGCTAATGGGACACAAAATAGATTGTGGATAAAACTTGACAAATTATTTTTCGGATTACAAGACGATCTGTACTTGTGTGTTGTTTATATTCCACCAATCAACTCTGTCCTTTCTGAAAATGACATTTTCTTACTGGATAATGAAATAAGTTTCTTTTCAAGTTTGGGTAAAATTCTACTCATGGGAGATTTTAATGCAAGAACTGGTAAACTTCCAGATTTTACTGTGAAATAATCAAGCACAGATAAATAAATTCAGTGCTCAAAATTTCCTACCAGAAAATTATAAAGCTGATACTGAAGTTGATAGAATTAATCAAGATACTGTGATAAACTCACAGGGTAAATCTTTATTGGAATTGTGTATTTCTGCAAGGCTAGCATATTAAATGGCAGGTTTATTGGAGATAGTTTAGGTTATTATACTTATACGTCTTTAAATGGATATATCACTGTTGATTATGCTGTAATCAGTGAGGGTCTACTGTCCTCAGTTCAATACTCTAAAACTGATGCTTTCAACTATTTATCAGACCATATACAAATTCAAGTAAGTTTAAAATGTAGGATTTCTAATTTAAATGACCTTGATTTATTAGGCAGAAATTGGCAAAGAACTAAAAGATACAGATGGAAAGAAAATTCTAAAGAACTTCTGATAAATGCCCTATCTACAAATGATATAAAAAATGACATACTACAGTTTGAACAGCAGAATTTCTTGGATAATTACACCTTATATAAGAATGCTGGATTCTGATTGGTTAATAGCCGTGATATTTTTTTACAAAGTCATGCTTTGCATTGTGAATTTGCAGAATTTTTACTTCATGTAGGTGTATTTGCATAAGATTTAACTTTTTATTATGGTATTTGCAAAATCGTATTTGCCGTTTTTACCCTTCACCGAGACGCTTGTAGCAAAATTTGTAAAACGTTATCAGTTGTGCGTTTTATGTAACATCATTCGGTAGAATTAAACAAATACATCATGTTCTAAATAATATTCGGTGTAATTAAACACTTATATCATGTTTGAGAGGGGTATTTGCGAAAAATATCAGTCTTGAGACTAAATTTCCCTCGCCATTCGGCTCGAAAAATGTTCGTCTCTCGACTGGTATTTTTCGCAAATACCCCTCCCAAACATGATATATCTGTATAAAAGCCAAAAGATTATTGGAATATTGTAAAATCATTCAAACATAAAAATCATGAAGAGAATGACATGCCTGAAATATTACAAAATGAAAGATCTCTAACTGACCACTCGGAAAGTTTGTTCGAGGAGCAATTCAGCGTTCATGTAGTTGTATGCTAAATGTATCGATTTTGCTTCTTTCTGTCATTTTGTTCTGTTGTATTTTGGAAATGTTCTGACAGAGTGGTATTTGTTGTTTTTCATTTCATTCTATCAACGACTTAACAAACTTTAACTCACTCGGAAAGCGTATATTAGTATATGTCTTCTCTGTCCCATTTTACCCAATGTCTGGCATAATCCCCAACGGAATCCATAGGATTAAATTTAATTTTAAAGTTATGTTTCCAATATATGTATCTATGTTGACAATATACCGGACTTTTGGCCAACATATGTCCTAGAGAAGTTTTATATAATAGAGGACGTTTAGTCCTCATTACTGTAGACCACCCCGGTAGACCCCCAGGTAGACTACATACTGATGCTCAATTTCTCGCGTCGGTCTCGCGTCTATACTGACTGCGAGAATTGGGGCGCCATATAACCCAGATGTGTAAGACCAGCTTAAATCCGAAAGTATCTACTGTCATAAAAAAAATAATAATAATAGCAACTTTGTTTTGTTTTAATAAAATAAAATATTGTAGTTTTATTCAATAAATTAAAATAATACATCTATTTGGCAGCTATGTCAAATTTGCATAAAATAAAATCGTGACGTCTTGTGTAAACACAAACTCGTCTCGTATCACTGTCACCGTCTTGGGCAATTATAGCTGCGGAACCGTAGCCCTTTATGGTCCTTTTTTTTTTTGCAAAAAAAAATAAAATAAAGGACCATAGGGCTACGGTTTCGCAGCTAGGGCAATTATTTTCTGATTTCGTAATATTTCCTACGCAAAAATTGTGGATGGTATTTGAAAATGCTTGTGTCAATATTATTGATCGATAACAGATATGGATTAATTTGAAAGTAGTGGTTTGTCCTCAGAATCTCACCATAAAAAGAAATGGCATTGTGATGATTGTTTAAACAAACATGGAAACCGGGATGGAAACCAAATTGGCAAATATCAACGGCGGATGTAGAAGAAGTAATTTATGATAAAGTAGGTAGAACTCCACAAATATTAAACGAAAAATAGTCTTTTTGATGACTTTAAACATTTAACGAATTTGAAAAAGTCAATGTAATTTGCGTCTTGCTGTCAAGTGTATGATGAAAAATGTGTTTTACTAAACTCATTCAGATCCCCTGATTTATATTTAGACTTTCTGAAGAAATGTTCTGCTCTGTATCTCCAGGGACCAGACTGGAAAGTTTGAGTTTTTAGGCATGCATGTACTTATGCATCTTTCTGGTCCAGTATTACCATATTTTTTTATTCTTACATGTATACACTGCTTCTTCAAATGTGCAGTCTGTGCCCAAACAAAATTTGACAAACTAGCCCGAACAGTATTTAAAAGAATGTTTTCTATTTGATTAAGTAAATTTTATGCAATTTTTACTAGCCCGAACCAATTTTTACTAGACAGGGGCATAATGCTAGTGATTTTTGGCGCAGATTGTAATGTGTATCACAAAATATACAATGAATCGTTCACAATAAAACTATACAAAAAATATCCATTTACACCCTCAAAACTAAAAAATAAGTATATTTCAACATTGAAGTACTGTGACAGCGACACAACTTAAAGATTTTACTGTAATAGCCACCTGGGCTCCTAACAAAATACTTTTAGTAGTCCAGCACAAAGACCTGAGAGCCCAGCAAATTTAATTTTAACGAAAAATGCAAAATTTCAGTTTGTAATGAGCCCAGGTAAAAATTCAGGAGCCTTAGGCGACTGGGCCCCTGTTTAGTTTTTTCCCTGCGTGAAATACATGTGTCCTGGGTTTGCATGGTCAGAATGTATGAACTACAAAATATACCTCCTTGATTGTAATGCCAAGTTGGATGTTTTAGTTACTGTATGGGAAATGATTGTGTATGTATAGATTAGCATGGGTGGGACTAAAATTCAGAGCGAGTTAGTTTTAGTCTCACCCATGCTGTATCTACATGTATACTGATCGACTATTTCCGGAGTCCTCACAGGAGACTAAAAATGTGTAGGCGCTGACATTTAAACCCACATTTGTAAAGCCAACATAGATACAAAAGTAAATACTTTCATGAAAAAGATTTAAATAATAGCAACTTTTTTTTGTTTTTATTAAATAAAATATTGTATTTTCGTTCAATAAATTTAACAAAACTACTTCTATGTCAATTTCGCATACAATTTTTACGTCTTGTGTAAACACAAACTTGTATCACTGTCACCAGCTTGGGCAAATTTTTTCCTAATTTCTCCTACGCAAAAATTTGTGGATGGTATTTGATAATGCTTTACATCTAATAATGTGTCAATATTTTTTATTCTTATACCCTGCTTCTTCACATGTGTACAAACTATAAGAAGATTTAGTTCTCAAGTCTAACCAGAAGCAGAAAAAAATGTTTAATAGGTTGAAGAGCTTCTGTTGTATAAAGTATTACATCTAGTTACAAGCTAGAATATGTTAGTTCAAGTCTAACCAGAAGCAGAAAAACATGTTCTATGCGTTGAAGAGCTTCTGTTGTATAAAGTATTACATCTAGTTACAAGCTAGAAGATGTTAGTTCGTCTAACCAGAAGCAGAAAAGAATGTTTTATGCGTTGAAGAGCTTCTGTGGTATAAAGTATTACATCTAGTTACAAGCTAGAAGATGTTAGTTCGTCTAACCAGAAGCAGAAAAAAATGTTTAATAGGTTGAAGAGCTTCTGTGGTATAAAGTATTACATCTAGTTACAAGCTAGAAGATGTTAGTTCAAGTCTAACCAGAAGCAGAAAAACATGTTTAATAGGCTGAAGAGCTTCTGTGGTATAAAGTATTACATCTAGTTACAAGCTAGAAGATGTTAGTTCAAGACTAAACAGAAGCAGAAAAACATGTTTAATAGGCTGAAGAGCTTCTGTGGTATAAAGTATTACATCTAGTTACAAGCTAGAAGATGTTAGTTCAAGTCTAACCAGAAGCAGAAACATGTTTAATAGGTTGAAGAGCTTCTGTGGTATAAAGTATTACATCTAGTTACAAGCTAGAAGATGTTAGTTCAAGTCTAACCAGAAGCAGAAAAGAATGTTGTATGGGTTGAAGAGCTTCTGTTGTATAAAGTATTACATCTAGTTACAAGCTAGAAGATGTTAGTTCGTCTAACCAGAAGCAGAAAAAAATGTTTAATAGGTTGATTTTTTTTATTTTGATTTTTGGTGTTTTATCGCCACTTTCAGCAATATTTCAGCTATATCATGGCGACCAGTTTTAGTGGTGGAGGAAGCCGGAGTACCTGGAGAGAACCACCGACCATGGGCAAGCAACTGGCAAACTTTATCACTTGCGGCTGCGAGTCGAGTGCACCCTTTTTTGTAATTTACAAAGCCGGGCGCGAACCCACGCCGTATTGGTGATAGGCTTGTATGAGTTGTTAGATCCAGCGACCTAACTCATTGAGCCACCCGGGCCCCCTTAATGGGTTGAAGAGCTTCTGTTGTATAAAGTATTACATCTAGTTACAAGCTAGAAGATGTTAGTTCAAGTCTAACCAGAAGCAGAAAAAAATGTTTAATAGGCTGAAGAGCTTCTGTGGTATAAAGTATTACATCTAGTCACAAGCTAGAAGATGTTAGTTCAAGTCTAATCAGAAGCAGAAAGAAATGTTTAATAGGTTGAAGAGCTTCTGTGGTATAAAGTATTACATCTAGTGACAAGCTAGAATATTTTAGTTCAAGTCTAACCAGAAGCAGAAAAAAACGTTTAATTGATTGAAGAGCTTCTGTGGTATAAAGTATTACATCTAGTAACAAGCTAGAAGATGTTAGTTCAAGTCTAACCAGAAGCAGAAACATGTTTAATAGGTTGAAGAGCTGTGGTACAAATGTATTAAGTATTACATCTAGTTTTAATGCCAATTTCAGCAATATCATGGCGACCAATTTTAGTGGTGGAAGAAGCCGGAGTACCAGGAGAGAACCACCGACCATGGGAAAGCAACTGGTAAACTTTATCACTTGCGACTGCAAGTCGAGTGCACCCTTTTTGTAATTTATAAAACCGAACGCGAACCCACGCCGTATTGGTGATACATTGTAGGCTTGTATGAGTTGTTAGGTAATCCAACTACCTAACTCATTGAGCCACCCAGGCCCTACCTCCGCTAGGTGTCGCCCAGATGCAATGAATGAACAATTCAGAAAAGCTGACACCGAAGTGACATGGTATTTTCTGCAGGGCTATATTAAAAGAGTAGAGACTAGAAAACAAATGCTTCGAATATATCATATATTATGCAAATTATAGTAGGGATGATATGGGCATTAAATTTAAATAGAAATTACATTTTTTTTGTTAAAATTTCTTATACTCACTGTCATTCTTTTTTCTTCTGTTAGTTAATTTCTTTTCATTGTATAGATTAGAGTGAGATGCAGACAGATCTTTACTATCTATTTCATGTCTTGAATATATATACAGATTAATACATGGGCCTTTCCATATTGGCCTGGTTATCATCCCGAGACACCCATATTGGCCTGAGACGAAGTCGAGGGCCAATATGGGTCGAGGGATGATAACCAGGCCAATATGGAAATGCCTATGTTTTAAGCTATTTATTATATACTTCCGACATCTGCAGACGTAAACACCGGATGTTGTTTATTTTGTCTGAAACGCACGATGGGCACCTAATAACCGGTTATTTTCCCGGGGTGTGAAAATATGGACAGCGTACTTCCGGTCATATTGGTCATACAAAAATGCCTTTATTTTAACTAAGTATGTAATAAATAAGTGTATTATTGACTTTTACCGATATTACAAATATTTAGGACTATTATGAGACTATACATCACTGAGATGAAGACATAATAGATTTAATGCGGTTATAAATAAGTGTGTATTTACTGCATTGCACGTGGCGTTGTAATATTTTGTGTAGTAAACATGACATTGACATGCGAATGAATGAATGAAATCGACATGCTTTGTTTTTAAGTTGAAACGGAAGAAACATGTACTTGCACTCGTCCTTATTGAAGATCTGAGATTTCTTCCACTCGTGAGAGAAATTCAGCGTCTTTCCACTCGTTCCGCTACGCTCCACTCGTGCAAAAACGGAATTTCTCACACTCGTGGAAGAAATCCCAGATCTTCAATAGGAACTCGTGTAAGAACCTATTAGTATTAGTCTCTCTATATTTGAGTAACAACCTTTTTCACTGGCTAGAGAATGAGCACTAAGCCGTAATTTGCTCAGCAAATTAAAGATCTATCTGATTTTAATTTACAGATATCAATGTATGGGGGTCTTTCACCACTTTTATGAATTTCTCGAAAAAACTTTAACTTTTCACACGCATTAATCAAGCTATTCATATTCTGTTTAGCCTGGTCTTGAATCCTTTGTTGAATACTATTAGGTAATATAAAATTTACTATTATTTGTGTTAAAGTTAAGATGTCCAAATCCTAAATTATTAATCCACTCTTTTATAGTGGTTACCCATTTATTGGTTTTTTCTGTATTTATATATATTTTATTTACAGGTGTATTGGAGGAGTTAACTACAAATGTATGTGATCAAGTAATTGTATAGCTGAAAGTTTGATTTTTAGATGCAAGGGAGTTCTGTTTGTCTCAGCTAGACAAGCTACGTTAATAGTTGTACACTGTACCCTTCAAATTTCTTTTATAAATTTTAGATGTAGGTGTTCAAAAGGGTCAGAATCTCTAAACTTATTACCTACACCGCAAACTTCACTTCCATACAGGATGATGGGGACAACCGGGGAATCAAAAAGTTTTTCAAGAAGATTGCAAGGATTTGTCTTTTTAATTTTGAACCACGCCTTTCTGCCCTTTTCCATTTGGTTTTTGCTAGCTTGGCTGAAGTTGCCAGTGTAGCTAACAGTAACACCAAGGTAGCAGTATGATTTAACTGTCTCTAAGTATTCATTATCCAATTTATTAGAGTTAAATATCATTATTTTGGATTTTTTTGTATTAACTTCCAATTTCCAGGAGGAACAGAATTTACTTACATTTAAGGGATGGGCCATTTAACTTCCAAGGGAGGGGGTATGTTTTTTTCTAAAAAAAATATTCTGATTCCCAATGTTGCTGAAAAAAAATATTCTGATTTTGGTGGAGGGAAAAAAATAATCTGATTCAGAGTTTTTGTCATATAAATTTCTGGAAAAAAAATATTCTAACTCTTGTGTTGCCCGAAAAAAATTTTCTGAACGAAAAAAAAAACCATAACCCCACCCCCTGCAAGTTAAATGGTCGGTCCCTAACCCATTTTGTAATCCTTCTTCAGATTCTGATACTAAAATAATATCATCAGCATATAATAGGGATGTAACTGTGACATCACCTACTA
>MJUT01060065.1:1441827-1463187 GCA_002080005.1 Gigantidas platifrons | reverse complement strand
ATTTAGTATAGTACATGCCAGTCATAATATAACATATAACCTTGACCTCATTGACATAGTTAAGTTGACACCCTGAATACACAGACTGGTTACCAATTATTGGTCAAATGATTCATCACGAAGTATGTCGGACATGTTATGTTCCTCATATATACTTAACACTGCAAAATAAAAATCCCAAGCATGTCTGAGATGCACAAAGAGCTACACTATCACTTCTCTGCAGCATTAAAGTTGGTGATATATGTTAGTATGGAATGTCTGATTATTTGGAAATCATCCATTCTTGAAATCACAGCTAATATAAAGTTTCAAGGCAAAACCGTATATCAGCGCTTTCGCGCTTTGATTTAAATCACTTGTTGACGGACTATTTTTTTAGCGGAAGGAATTTGAAAAGTGCATATATTTCGTCATTTATTTGTGACAATAAACTACGTTCAGATTATTGTTATAAATAATACTTATTACAAATTCAACATATGTTTTATTTCAATTATTATTGAAACTGAGGTTGATCTCAGAGATAGGTAATCTTGGCCGATTTTGGTTATCCTGTTTAGGAGCTTTGGATTTCTTGATCTCAAATTTAAAAAAAATTGGCATTCCAAACTTTTGCCTTTGTGCATACCTGATGAAGGTTATTCTTGAAACGCGTCCTATTCGTCCCAGAGTGTATCACCCGCCTAGTAGTAACTGCTCCTCCCTCAGGCATAGGTGACCTTAGTCAATTTTTTGCTATCCTGTTTATACCCTTTTCTTCTCTTCTCTTCTCTTGGTATACAATATTCCATCAATCGATTGATGATTACATACTGTTGCATGCGTGGACAAGAATTTTATTTACATACTATAGTACAGCCAAAGTGGAAAATTTTTATAATACAAATGCTTGAGGAAGATGACGTGATTAAAACTATGTACATGTAAGGTTTATTGTTTAGATGAGTGTACAGAGAACAGCTGGAGTTAGCTGATCTCTGAAGCTATCGATAGAAGGAGCCTGAACGAGTGAAGCAGGGAGTTGATTCCACTGCGGTATTGTAAAAGGAAAGAATGAATGCCGGTATGCATCTTTTGATGAGTAGATATACCTGTATGTGAGCTGGTGTTTTTTTCTGGTTCTAGAGTCTGCAAGTATTAAAATGTCGGATGGAATAGTAACAAGATGGTATGAGATTTTATACATCATAAACAATCTTGTGCGTAGTCTGCGCTGTGATAGAGTTGGAATGTTTAAGGTGTCAAGCATGTCAGTGACACTACTGGTGTTATGATACCTGTTACAAACATACCGAGCAGCTCGCCGTTGGAACATCTCAATTTTGGATTTGGACTCTGATGTATGAGGGTCCCAAACAGAACAGGATTATTCGAGTTTGGACCGGACGAGTGCTTGGTATGCCTGTGTTTTGACTTGTTGTTTGAAGTTTTTTAAGTTCCGTTTGAGAAATCCAAGAGTTTTATTGCCTTTAGATGTTATGTCATTTATATGTTTGTCCCATTTGAGGTTTGACTGTACTAGAGCTGTGACACCGAGGTATTTTGCAGAGGTAACTGATTCTAATATGTGGTTATGTAGGATGTATTCATGTTGAAAAGGTCGTTTCTTTTTGGTGACTGGAAGAACTGTGCATTTATCAGGGTGGAAGGCCATCAACCAATCTCCCTCCCATCTAGCGGCCGCATCAAGATCCAACTGGAGTTTATCACAGTCACTCTGGGATCTGATAGTTCGATATAAGATACTATCATCGACAAACAGCCTGAGTATACTGTAGGTCAAGTAATCTAGCAGATCATTTATATAGACCAGAAACAAGACAGGTCCCATGACTACCTTGCGGGACGCCAAATGTGACAGGGACAGTGGATGAAGACCTCCCATCTACAACAACAGTTTGTGTGCGATTTGATAAGAATGCAGAGATCCAGTTTAGTGTCTGGCCAGATATACCATAGTATTTAAGTTTATAGAGAAGTCTGTAATGAGGAACTTTATCGAATGCTTTAGCGAATACCATAATAATAAGGTCTGTTTGAATGTTTTTATTGTCAGTTTCAGATAATTCTTGGATGAATGAAAGTAATTGTGTTTCACATGAGCGTGAGTGACGGAAGCCGTGTTGGAGGTCATAGAGTATTTTATTATTTTCTAGATGATTCATTGTGTTTGGTGATAATGTGTTCCATTAAATTGCAACTAATGCAAGTTTAGGATATGGGTCTATAGTTTACTGCCTGATGTTTATCACCTTTTTTAAATGCTGGAGCAATATTTGCATGTTTCCAATCTAGTGGTGTTTGACCAGTTTCAAATGACTTTGTAAATATTAACTGAAGAATTGGTGCTATTTGTTCTTTTAGTTCTTTAAGAATGTGACAATTTATATTGTCAGGACCGGTGGCTTTGTGAGGGTTGATGTCATTTAGGAGTTTCATGATGCTTGATGTAAATATGGTTAGTGTTGGCATGTTTGGATGTTGACTGTGTCCTTTATCTGGTATTGTATCTTTTGGTTCGGATGTGAATACTGACTGGAATTGTTCATTGAGAATGTTAGCTTTCTCTATAGTGTCTGAAGTTAGGATTCCATCTTTTTTAAGTGCTGATATACCAGATTTGTCTGTTCTTATATGTTTGATATACTGGAATAGTTTTTTAGGTTTAGCTTGGTTTAGTGAAAGTTGGTCTGGTCCACTTACTGGTAAATCACAGATCATAGTTTCAATATATTTCCTGTATGCTTCTCTTTGTTGTTTTTGAACTTCAGCTTTGAGTTTTTTGTACTGGCTGGTGTAGTTACTATCTTTGCGTTTCTTGTAATATAGTCTGTTTTACTTGTTTATACGTTTAGGTAGCGAGTTGTTTATCCATGGGAGTCTATGTTTGTAGGTTATCATTTTTTATGGGATGTTATTTTCAACTGATTTGCCTGGTTTTGTTTTGAAGTGCTCCCATATACTGTTTACATCTGATGATGTATAGATGATACGGATTTCTGAGTATATTTTGTCTAAGGGTCCGACCATTTAACTTGGGGGGGGGGGAGCGGGGGTTATGGTTTTTTGTTTCGTTCAGAAATAATTTTTCGGACAACACGAGAGTTAGAATATTTGTTTTTTGTCGCGCAAAGCGCGAAAATTTTTTCCAGAATTTAACATTAGGTTATATGACAAAAACTCTGAATCAGATTATTTTTTTCTCCACTAAAATCAGAATATTTTTTTCAGCAACATTGGGAATCAGAATATTTTTTTAGGAACAAACCATAACCCTCCCCCGTTCAAGTTAAATGGTCGTTCCCTAAGTCAGTTTTAATATTTTCCCAGTTTGCGTTTTTATATTTTAGAATTTTTCTGGGTGTTTCTCTGACCCTTCTTAGCCAGATATCGACCTCGGCAAAGACAATATCATGGTCACTTAGGTCAATTGGAGGGAGTGTGCATATTTTGTTGATATTGGCTGGATTGTTCAGAAATAACAAGTCAAGTATACGATCATTTCTGGTGGGAGTGTTAACTACTTGGTGTAAGTTTGAATCGCATGTTATGTCAATTAGCATTTGGATTTTATGTTGGTCAGGTTTCCCTGGGATTACACAAGTATTTGACCAATCAATATGGCCTAGATTGAAATTTCCACCTATAATTACTGTAGAATTTGATTGGTTATTCAGACGGTTCAGTGATGTTTGTAATTGTTCAAGTGCAATACCGTTGTCAGAGGGTGGTCTGTAGAATGAGGCTATTTTGATGTTTCGTGAGCCTGCAACGTTTATTTCTGCCCACACAATTTCACAATCGGTTTGAAGTGTTTGTATTTCTGAACTAATGAAGTCTTTGGTTACTGCTATGAGTACTCCTCCATGACTTTGGTTGTTAATGTTGGGTGGTCTATCGTGTCTGAAGACATTGTAAAGATCGGATGGGAAATATTCATAGGATGATATGCTTGGGTCAAGCCAAGTTTCAGTGCCAATTAAAATATCTGGCTTTACTGTGTCAATTATTTCAAGGGGATCTTGATTTTTGTGTTTAATTGATTGGAAGTTTGGGTTAAGAATTTTTAGAATTTTCTTATTTTTATTTGTTGTTAGTTTCGGCTTTTTACTTGAAGGATTAGTTTGCTTTGCGATTGGCGAAGATGAAGCTGTTGGGGCACCTGGGCTTCCTATACTATTGAAGCTTGTTTGATTGAGGCTATCATATATGTTTGATGTTTCTATGGTAGATGTGTTAAAGTAACTTGTAGAAAAGTTAGGCATTCCACATTGAATACAGTGCCAGCTGATGTTACTTTTGTTCTTTATGCTATACAGGTGTTAAAGTATGCCTTGACAGTCTGTGTGATACCAGGTATCACATGTATCACAGCAGACTGCCTTTTGCTTCCATGTTACTGCTTTTGTGCAAGTCCCACATGACCATCTGGGTGTTTTTGGTCCAGGATTGGTTACAGTATCATACGCATTTGCTATGAGTAGTAAGAATAGATATTTATGAACTGGTTTTACTGATTTGGTTTTCAGGATGTGTATGATTTGTATTCCATACAAGTTTGCATGGGACATGTGTTGGGTCGACAGTACATCAATGATAGGATAATGCTTTGTTGGTACTATAAGGAGTGTGTTGTTTACTCTCTTGTCGTTGGGATTTGTACACGGATATATAGGTGTACATAAGGTGTTTCCAAATTGAATTGTTTTGCCTGGTGAATGTTATTCTTGAAACGCGTCCTGTGGACTTAATTATATATCTTTTTTTATCACTATCATTGAGTAGATACCTCTGCTGTTAGACTATTAGTCTTGTTTCAGAATCTACATCTGATTCACATCGCCCCTGGAGCAGCTAGTGGCACAGTTAATCTGAAGTCTGGTATTGTCCGCTGATAAAAAAAACAGATGCTAAAAAGGTGGAAAGTTTGTTCGAGGAGCAAGTGAGCACTCATGTAGTTGTATCGATTTTGCCTCTTTCTGTCATTTTCTTCTGTTGTATTTTTGAAATGTTCTGACAGAGTGGTATTTGTTGTTTTTCATTTCATTCTATCAACGACTTAACAAGCCTTAACTCACTCGGAAAGCGTATATTAGTATATGTCTTCTCTGTCCCATTTTACCCAATGTCTGGCATAATCCCCAACGGAATCCATAGGATTAAATTTAATTTTAAAGTTATGTTTCCAATATATGTACTGTACCTATGTTGACAATATACCGGACTTTTGGCCAGCATATGTCCTAGAGAAATTTTATATAATAGTTACTTATGCATAGGCCATTATCGTGCTTTATAGACTGCGTAAGGGACAGTAGTATTGACTGAAACATTCATAATGTCTGAGCCGCAGTCAATATTACAGTCTGTATATCACGAGAAACCCCTATAAATCAGTAATTTTTATTTCATTGAGTAAGCATGTTGGTTCACATTGACAACTGCATGATCTCCGCTGCGTTTTAAAAAAGGGACGCAACTCTAAACCCTCGAGCGGTCATCAACATGGTAATGACCGCCGGCATTATAATGTTAATGACTGGTGGATTTCTTTAACGAAGATTAATGCATGACACATGCCCATGTCTACACCAATGAAAAGGTCACCTTTAATAACGTAGCAAGTCGGTTTTATTTATGAATTTGAGAACTTGTACGTGTTCAATAAGAGGGCTTCGACTTAAAGGCGTCAATGTGGAGAAACTACAAGACTTGTTTATAGTTGTATATATTGGTTTCAATAGATGAAGTATACGTATAAAAGATCATAGAAACAGACTGGTCTTTAACATAAGGAGGAGTGGGTGATTGTTGTTTAACGCCAACTTAGCCATTTTTCAGCTATATCATGGCGAGAACAAATTTATTTTCAATGAAATGATGACGAGGTCCGCTTTGTACAAGATCAACATGCTTGGTTGGAATTTTATAATGCTAGCTCACTGAAACAAAAGTTCTCGGGTAGTCATGTCGCTCCACTCGGGCACATTATCCTGATTCAGGACCAACCAGTCTTTCCTCCTTCTCCTTAATGTTGCGTGCTTAGCAGAGAAGCAATAAATACCAATTTTATAGTCTTTGGTTTGGCCTAATCGGGGCTCGAACCCACGATCTACCCTACTCGGCGCGAGCACGAATGAAGGATATTGAATGGCATCAAAACCTTTGTTGGTAAACGGAAGCTTAAGAAATGAACGTGTACCTTTTTCATCTTTCCAAATGCCAACAGATCTGAACAGTCTGTGGAGGGCAATATTCAACATGATTGCTGTAGCCTTGTATTGATTTGAGTTCGGATCTGTAACGATGTTTTCAACACATGAGTTATACAAGAAGAGCATGAAGATACCAAAGGGGTAATCAGAATCCGTATATCGAAAAAGAACAGACAATACAATGACAAAAAGAAAAGTAGAAAAGGACAAACAACGATCTACAAAACATAAATATAAAACTAAAGATCGAGTAACACGAACCCCCACTAAAACCGGCAGTGAACTCAGGTGCTCCGGAAGGGTAAGCAGTACCTGTTCCACTAGTGACACCCGTCGTTGTTTTGAAAGGGGGTAGTGTAGTGCGAACGGCTTCAGTATAAATGGTAGGTCATGGGGTATAGGTAATGCATAATGACAATGACCACGAATTCGTCTATGACGAGGAGCGCACTTGAAAAAGGCCATCACATTCACAGAGAAACAAGTAGTAAATAAGACACAAATTCCATCCATTTTTTCGCTACAACCATAGGGTCTCTAATTCTCCTATCTGCTAGTTTTACATTTGTCTACGGAGAGGTGTCCACTTTGTACTAGACCAGCAGGCTTAGTTGGATTTTTATAGTGCTAGCTCACTGAAACAAAAGTTCTCGAGTAGTCATGTCGTTCCATTCGGACACATTATCCTGATTCCGGACCGACCAGTCTTTGTTCTTTCTCCGTAATGATACGTGTTTAAATTAGAAGAAACATATACCAATTTTATAGTCTTTATTTTGACTTTACCGGGGCTCGAACCCACGAACTACTGAAGTCGATGCGAGCACTCTAATAATTACACCATAGATGCTGATTAGAAAACTGTATTGTTTGTTTGTTTGTTTGTTTTTCTTGTTTGTTTGATGGTGTTGAACGCGACTTTCAACAATATTTCAGTTATATCGTGGCGGTCAGTTTTATTAGTGGAGTAAACCGGAGTACACGAAGAAAACCTCCGATCTGTCGTAAGACACTGACAAATTTTATCACATAATGTTGTACACCTTGTCCTGATCGAAGTTCGAACACACAGCATCAGTAATCAGATTGCATAGGTAGTTGTAAATCCAACTACCATACGATCACGGCCACGAAATTCGGTATCTGAATCTTTGGTAAATTGCTTTCAGGGATATCTCGCAGTGCGAGTATAGTCCGTTCATAGTAATCATAATCTTAATTTAACCTGTTAACTCATATACTCGCTTAATTCGAACTAAGAAAGCAGCATCCATTTGAAAGTATTAGGACAATAGTCAACGAAACGCTACATAGAAGACTAAAGATTGAGAGATACGAACATCACTAAACCAGGGGGTGAACTCAGGTGCACTGGAAGGGTTAGCAGACCCTGCTGTTTTGAAACAATTAGGTTCCAAGTTCTTGTGTACTCAAGACGGAAACGCAGGCAGGATATTATTATTATAGAGAGGTTGTCCATTTTGTACACGAGGATTTTAAGGTACCCATCGTATCCAGGGCAACGCTTGGTAGGGGCAGGCATCCATATAAACTCCTGAGAATTATTTATCAGACAGTGTAAATGAATTTAAAGAATCAGTAGCCGATTGTTTTAGGGGGACCTTATCCCGATGCCGACCCGTCTGAATTCGCACTCGCAACATGATCCTTTATAAATTATTTGTACATTTTCCCTTTGATCTTTACATGTGATGATATCTAAATTATCAAGCAACTAGCCTGGTATGTAAAATAAGACTACGTCCCAACGGAGGTTATCAAGAATAATATCAAGTACATTTTTGTAAGACGATGTCAGAATCCGTGTATCGAAGAACAGACAACACAATGGAAAAGTACAAAAGGACCAAACAACGATCTACAAAGCATACATATAAAGCTAAAGATCGAGTAACAAGAACACCACTAAAAACCGGGGATGAACTCAGGTACTTTTGTCATCTTTACAGGAATTATTATTTAAATGTTGGGGGAATTTGGTTAAAATTCCTGCTGACTGTTAATGAGTGCTGCTCAGCTTACGTGAACTTTGATACGAGTTTTGCTTATGGGTCAGGAGGTAAATATAGCGGGAGGGAATGATGATAATAACAGAATATCATCCTTCCCTTCCGCTATATCTACCTGCGGACTCCATAAGCAAAACTCGTATCAAAGTCCGTGTGAGCTGAACAGGACTTATTAACAGTCAACCGCAGAAGTTATCACCAAATTCTCCCAAGATTTAAACGATAATTACTGTGAAGATGACAAAAGTAAATAAAATTCATCAACACCATTAGGTAGTAAACATTTCATTTTTTTAAACGTAAATCAAATTAGGAACTGCCGTGTCAGCAATATCAACACACATCGTCCTACAAACATGTACTTGAAACAATTATTGATAACCTCTGCTGGGAATACTTTTTTTACGTCATCATCAAGGTCGTGATGTTTGTGCTTTCTAAACCGGAACGAAATTGGTAAACAAAACTGCTAATGAAAATGAGCACGTATCATTTAAATTTTCATTATTTTAAATCATAGTCTTTGAACTATGCTTTTTTTTTTTTGTTAAATGTTCATCAAGTTACGTTATAAAATCCACCATCCACTGTAATAATGGGTGATATTGTTTGCAAATTACTTACGAACTATATATTGAAGCGTATTTGGCCTAAAGGAGTGAGTGCGGACAAATGTTTTGAATTGTGTGATTTCTCCTGCGAAAATACAAATATCGAAACCTATAGATGTATCCATGTTTATTTTTGATTTAAGGATGATAAACATGTCATCTGAATGTGAATATGATTGATACTCAAAAATATGAGCCTGCTCGACAGAATATGAAGTTTGTGACTCGTTCGCTTCGTTCACTCGTCAACATACTTCATATTCTGGCTCAACAGGCTGATATTTTCGGTATCAATCCATTCACATTCAGATAACATACTAGTATACATATCGCTGTTTTCTAATATGACGTTATAATAACTTCACTAAGAAAGTGTCTGTACAAAGACAAGCATTAGTTTTTGCCTCTGTTTTTGTGATTTATCAAATGGATTTTGTTTATTTTGCTTCATTGTTTTTATTTTTATTTTATTTTTTATTAAATCTTGTTTATTTATTTATTTTTTATTTTTTTATTTTGCTTAATTTAAATTTTCAAATTCAAAACTTTATTTATAGTCGGTACATGAATTAATGATTGACACAAGCTCTTGTGAACTTTTAAAACCGACAAAATAGCAAAGTTAAGACATACATAAAGATTTGATTTGATTTGATTTGATTTATTGTGTTAAACGTCACTTTCAGCAATATTTCAGCTATATCATGGCGACCAGTTTTAGTGGTGGAAGAAGCCAGAGTACCCGGAGAGAACCACTGACCATGAGCAAACAACTGGTAAACTTTATCGCTTGCGGCTGCGAGTCGAGTGCACCTTTTTTGTAATTTACAAAGCCGGGCGCGAACCCACTCCGTATTGGTGATATGCTTGTATGAGTTGTTAGGTAATCTAACTACCTAACTCATTGAGCCACCCGTGCCCTCCATACATAAAGACTAACTCATTGAGCCACCCGTGCCCTCCATACATAAAGACTAACTCATTAAGCCACCCGGGCCCTCCATACATAAAGACACATGGTGATAACTAACATGCATACAAATGTTGATATAATCAGTCAAAAGTCAGAACAAATATGACATAGTCTTTATGTGGTATGCCTTTCCAGATAGAGAAGCCAGATATAAAACATAAGAAAAGATCTTTAGGAATATTACAACACATAGATATAAATATAAAATGTAGGTTTGTGCAAGCAAAGCATTCCAATTTCTGGACCCCAACACTCAGCACACACGCAGCAATCACAACTCTATGCTCTGCCTGTTGGTGGCCCAGTTATGAACCAGATCAGAATGAAACAATAAAAAGTTAAAAGCACACTAAAGCAGTGAATTTGCACTAATAGAGTATAACAAAAGATGCATATGAAAAGAAGCTAAGAGTAGTAAGCCGAGCAATGACATGATTTGCCATTTCAAGAAAATCTATAATTTTTTGAATTGTGAAAATGAAGATTCTTTCCTAAAGTGGTCTGGTAGATCATTCCAAGTTTTAGCTGCAAATTTATTAATAGATCTATATATTTTTTTTTCCATTTTACATGTATTGACTGTTTTGTACTTGTTTTGTGTAGGACGTGTCAGATTTACGTTGATATAGTGTAAATAATTTGATTCTTCAATCATTTCTCCAACAGAATAATTGTCAACACTGTAACAGTGGCCATGCTGCATTTTTAACAAATATCACTATTAAAAAAAACTTTTTGTGATTAGATATTTATATGATTAAAATAATTTTACATTCGTTTCATAACATCTTTACTTTCGTTTTCCAACATCCTTACTTTTGTTTTCCAACATTAGAAAAAACTGTTCATCCCCACATGTTTAGGTCGAAATATGGATATCTACTGACATACTTGAATCTCTTTGAATGGTAATGATAATGCAAGGCCGAGCCACACCTGATGACAGCAACATTACATGCACCACTTATGTTTAAAGAGTTATAGATGTCTCTAGCCTCGCGTCTTTTGTTGCGGTATCCAATGAACCAGTTTCCAGAACGATAAGTCATAGCAACCTTTTTCATGTCTCGTTCAGCTCGTCTTAGATCCATTACACTGTGCTTTTGGTCACGACTGGCAATAACAATGTTCCTTCCCTGGGTACGGAATTTAATGTGTCCACCACACGCCGACACACAGTGATTTTCCCATCCCCAAACCTCGTTATAGATCAAGACAATCCAGTGACGCCAGTAGTACTTCCCTGCCAACATCTTAAACAACGCAGCAGCGAATTGTTTGTTGGACATCCATTTGTTTTTAACAGCGAGATCTGTGGTGTCTATTCCAGCCTGGACGTGGTATTTATTTATTACACTTCTATCAATGGCTTCAAAGTTAGATTTCACTGCCTTGATTCGTTGTTCCCACTTTGTTCTCATGAATATAGCGTTCTGATCATATCTTTGTATCTGAAGATATGCTAGTTCCGTCTTTACCGCCTGTAGCAGGAGCTTCATGATTCCTAGAAGAAATCCCTGTGTAAGCTTACGATCATTCTTGGTGTATCTCATGACGCAGGTTCCTAGATTTTCCTGAAATGTACCTTGCTTGTAAATAACAGCCTGGTACAGCTTGGTTCCGCTATTTTGGTAGTCGCTATTATAATGATTCACAAATATAGTCTTTCTGTTTTCAACTGCAGTTTTCGGAACCTCGTAGATAAATTGGAATTCCTTTGACATAGCCAAGATCTTTTGTTCAATTTGGCCGAAGTTGACTTTAACAGCGTTCCAATTTATCAATCGTTCCACGTCGTTAAAGCGAGAATCTACACGATCAAATCGATTATCAATTTGTTTCATCATATTTTTCATAAATTTCAATTCCGCAGATTCCGAAGGTATGAAGGCCATTACAAGCCCAATAAAGGGACCAATGGCTCCGAGGTATGGTCCGATTGATGCACCAATTTTAGCCAGGGAACTAGTAAACGCTTTATCATCAAGGAGATCTGCTATTCCTTTTCCAAGTTGAAGTCCTGTATTGATCCTATTCTTGTCGGCGCTACTAAGGCTTTCGGTTTGTGGATACGAAATGAAAAATATCACCATTACCAGCCATACTGGAACACCTTAAAAACAAAATATCTAGAATTAAATCATCATCGGTAACCCACAGTTGATCATGCTCCGATGACTCTCCACTCATCACAGTTAAATTAACCAGTAATATGTTCACTTAACACTGTTATTTAAGTAAGGTTAGGTTATGGTGTTTAACGCCACTTTCAATAATATTTCAGCTATATCGTGATTTTATTGGTGGAGAAAACCGGAGTACCTGGAGAAAACCACCGTGCTGTCGAAAATCACTGACAAACGTTATCACATTATGTTGTATCGAGTACACCTCACCTGAATGTTAAAGGAGAATTGAGTGTACTCCTCTGATTAGCTGAAATATTTTTTCATGCTGATATGTTTCCCATTTTTCGGTTCGATTCATAAAAATTCATATGGATTATATGAGAATAATTGTTGACATCTGAACAATAAATTATTCAAACCTATTTCTACTAGTGGTACCTATTTGCACCTCGTCTCACACCTGTGATTCTGCAATCAGTGCCTATCACGATTACAGTTGCGAGTTCGCACTCCGTTCATGGCCGGGTGTACTCGATACAACATTATGTGATAAAGCTTGTCAATGACTTGCGGCAGGTCGGGATATTTTCTCCGGATACTCCTCCACCAATAAAACTGACAGCCACGATATAACTGAAATATTGTTGAAAGTGGCGTTCAACGCCATAACCATAATCTACCATACTAGAGATATCTATTTACAGCTCATCTCACACTTGTGATTCAAACCAGATCCATAGGGCGAGATATATATTTGAGGGCTTGTATCCCACCCCAACTAGGCATATATCATTTTCATTTACTATAGTCAGTGCTCTTTTTGGTGGCTTGACTTGCCTTGCATCGGTGGTTTTCTCCGGATACTTCGGTATCCTCCACCGATAAAACTGACCGCCACGATATATATCTGAAATATCGTTGAAAGTGGCTTTAAACACCATACTGTAACCACAGGGGCTTGTTACGATTGTTTATTATACTGCAATTGGTAACTTTACAGCATTGATAAAGGGGTTCGTATAAACTTTTGCTTTATACTGGACAATGTCCTGTATAAAGCATTTAGGCCACGCCCCTTTTTGGAACTTTTGCTTTATACTAGACAATGTCCTGTATAAAGCATTATTTAAATGGGGCCCATGACGGGGAATACGAATTTTAATTTTTTTTTTTTTTTGTATAGAAAACAGTGAGAAGAAAATATAGTATTGCAGTATAAAAACAATATAGGTATGATGTCTTTTTATATGAGATTTATTTGTATTCGGCACGAAACAGGGGGACTGCTCGGCAGAGCCTCGCAGTACCCCTGTTTCTTAGCCTCATTCAAATAAATCTCATATAAAAAGACACCATACCTATATTGTCTAAACCACTCGACTACCCTAAAAAACCACAAGGGAGGAATCTCAAATGTCAAATTTTCATACAACACTTTTTCAAAATAGTTTTGCATTGGTGCCTTGACCTGATTTGCCAAAATGTTGGTACCCCTTTGAAGCATAATAAATATATATTTGATATTCCTATTCCTTTTTGTCATAATCTTTACCTATCTGCAACTTTTAAGCAATTTTTAACAGAATTTGCCTGTTCCGGTATTCCGGCACGGCCCATCAGAATCAAGAATTGCATCTGGCGACCATGTTTTTCATTCCTGTCAAGTTTAATTCCACTTGGCCCAGTGGTTTCAGAAGAGAAGATGAAAATATATTGCCCCCTGCTCACCAACTGGGAGGTGGAAGTAGGATGTTGAGCAGGATGAATATTATGTCCGAAATAAAAGTAGTAGTAGCTAAAATAAACTTTTTTTTTTTAATTTATTTATTTATTTATTTATATGGCTAATATCGCTATTTTCATAGTCGCTATTCTTATACAAATGTATGTCGCTATTTTGATACCCCCTTTCTTTTGTAATTACTTAGTTCACCCTTTTCCAAGTATTCTATATGGGGGTATATCAAAATAGCGACATTTGAAAATAGCGACTATCAAAAAAAAAAAGTGATAGGTCACTTTGATCAAGACGTTAGTAGTTTATTCCTTACAATTTATCACTTATTTATGATCAGTTTTATAATTATAATTTAAATGTATGGGTTCGTGATTATTTGCATAGCATCATAAAAACAAATTTATGACAGAATCAAACAAACTAAAAATGTTATAGACGTTTTCAGTACCGTCGTTCCCCAAACCCGACACTACCGGAAGCTGCGCAGTAATATTTCTTACAAGCCAACTGGTCACTTGGACAAATCAAAATATTTAAATTTTACGAAATTTAATATAGAAGATGCATTATTAAGCTAAAAATATCCTCTCACGCTAATAATTGATTGATAGATTTTGACAGAGAAAATGTTAAAGTAAGGATCCTACGTGTAGATATACATTTCTCCCATTATTACGACGTTTTAACCCCGCTGAACCAGTGGTGGAAAAATCTGTAATCCTCTAGAGGATTAAAATGTCTCGTGCCTTTCCCCGCATTAATTTCAAATTTTGAAATAAAGTTCGTGTTAAATAATGGGAGAAACAAATTCTCCTTCAGTTGCCCATGTTGGTTACGATATTTCTCCACTCTCGAGAGTTAACTCTCTTGAGTGGAGAAATATTGTAACCCACGGGCAACTGAAGGAGAATTTATATGTACATTTTGATACTGTAGACCTTTCTCAAATTTAACTGGATTTTAAATTGTAATAAAAATATAATACAATCTAATTAAAATTAGATCTCTCACTTTGCTCTTGTTTATTTATATTTCGCGCGTGTGAGATCTAAGGCAAGCCTGTAGACATCGCATTCTGGTGATCTAGGGTCAAGCAAAATATTGTCCATTCAAATGATCGCTTAAACGAGATCTTAAAAGTGGATTTATGCAAGGGACGTTACTCTGGGTGCTAATGAACTATGCAAGTTATCCATTCGGAATTCTTCCAATGTTATCTATATCGACTATGTCGGAGCCCGATTGTTCCGACAACTGTTTACATTTCCGGAGACAAGAAGACGTCTTCAGGTGAAAATTCATAATTTACGGCACAAATCAATGGCATTTAGAAGCCCTCTCACGCCTAGGCGTATTTATTACAAATCAAATATATGTGTGCTTATTATGTGTGATATCAGAGAACGATTTTGATTGGCTGTTCTGAAGGTACGTTACCTTTATTTGCATCTCATTACACATGCGTGACCCTAGGTCACCAGAATGCGATGTCTACAGACTTGTGTTAGATCTCACACGCACGAAATATAAATAAACAAGAGCAAAGTGAGAGATCTAATTTTAATTAGATTGAATATAATATAAACTAAGAAGAGTTTGAAGATACCAAAGGGAGGTAATTAGAATCCGTATATCGAAGAAGAACAGACAACACAATGGCCAAAAGACAAAGTACAAAAGGACAAACAACAATCTACAAAACATATACATAAAACTAAAGATCTAGCAACACGAACCCCACTAAAAACCGAGGGTGAACGCATGTGCTCTGGAAGAGTGGGCAGTTCCTGCTCCAATAGTGACATCCGTCGTGTTAATCTAATTACAAACCCGGTGATATGTCATGAACGAGTCTTGCTATCCATCAATATTTTTTCTCTCTTGAGTGTCACCTTTATAAATCCTTAGTTGGGTCAATGATATTAAAATAAAATTAATGATATTAAAATAAAATTATTGTATCCAATATCACACAGCTATATATAGCGACATGCACTCTGTCTCGTTTCATTTTCCAATTCGCCATTTATAAAGTTAGGTTTGTAGTTGTAGCTTATGGTGTTTAACGCCACTTTCAACAATATTTCAGTTATATCGTGGCGGTCAGTTTTATTGGTGGAGGAAACCGGAGTACCCGGAGAAAACCACCGACCTGTCGCAAATCACTGATAAACTTGATCAAATAATGTTGTACACCTCGCCCTGATAGAGATTCGAACTCACAACATCAGTTGTGATAGGCACCGATTGCACGTGTAGTTGTAAATCTAACTACAATACGATCACGGCCACGACGGCTCCTATCACATTATATTGTATCGAGTACACCAAAGTTAGGAGATTATCCAAATTTAAGCTTGGTCCTTTTGTTGTATTATGTTTACTCATTGGTATAAGTATTTTTCATTGTCACGTCCACTCTGCTTGGAATTTAGTGAAATATTAACTTCTTCCAACGTCTTAGAGTGAGTGAGTGAGTGATTGTTGTTTAACGACGACTCAGCAATTTTACAGATATATTATGGCGAGAACAAGTTAAGTTTCAATGAGATGATGATGATGTCCGCTTTGTATTGGACCAACACGTTTAGTTAGATTCCGAGGCAACCAGCGTGCTGAGCGGAGAAGCAACAAATACCAATTTTACAGTCTTTGGTTTGACCAGATCGAGGCTCGAACACACGATCTACCGCACTAGAGGCGAGCAGATTAATCATTACACCACCGATGTGGTTCCAACGTTTTAAAAAGAAAAAAAGGCGCAATGATTTTTTTATTTTAAATAATACAAAATTAACAAAATCAGTGTACTTACTCGTCATACTTGTTCAAATTTCTTGTAGATTTCACTCTGTCGCTGGTGGTCTTTACTGCCAAATTTAAAATCCACTTAATAAACAAACCTTTATATACCACATTTTTAAATGGGGGTATATCTATATATTCGTGCTGTTATGTTATAAATTTTATTGTCTTCATTTTATTGCCGTTTCATGAAGAAATAAATCACTACAAAATAGTGGGATGTCAATGCTCCTTCAGCTTATATCAAGGTACTGGTAAAAATTATGAAAATTCAAAGTTTGAATAAATAATCATAAGATGGCATAATAATACAAATTTACAATACAAAATTTAGTGCACACGACGCGTTTCTGGAATAACCTTCATCAGTATTGCTGAAAGTGACGTTAAACACCAAAATTCAAATTCATCAGTATGCTCAAAGTCGAAAGGTTGGAAAGCCAAATATTTTTTTTTTAAGTTTTGGGAGTAACACACCCCTTGGAACCATCATTTCCAAGATTATCTGTTTTGATAATGAAGCTTTATTTCGTAAATCCTATGATTTAGCAACTATTGTTTACTTTGCTAAAGATACATACTCGATACAACATAATGTGATCAAGTTTGTTCTTGACTTGCGACAGGTTGGTGGTTTTCTACAGGTACTCCGGTTTCCTCCACCAATAAAACTGACCACCACGATATAACTGAAATATTGTTGAAAGTGGCGTTAAACACCATAAAGCAAACAAACAAACTATACATTCTGCTGGAACAAACTAATAGGTCAAACTAGCAATTAAATCAGTTCATTCATATTTAATTCAATATTATATTACTATTTCATTGTTCAATATATGATTCCAACAAATTGATGGCCTATTGTTCTGGGGCCGGTAACTAGAAGCCATCTTAGCATTAACGATGATCTTAAGATTATGTATAGACTTTACAGGTGTAAACATCAACGAACTTAAAGTGATTGACAACTCTTCAATAAAGAAATCCTCTACGACGGGTTTGATGGTGACTTCTTTACTGTCTCTTACGAATCACTTCACTTTTTGGGTAACTCGAAGTCGTCTTAGTATGATGAACACTTCTTACGACTCTCTTGACAATTTACACCTGAAAAAAAAACCATAGCATCACTCCCACCAGGGCCTCCAAAAGAAATCTTACAAGGCGAAACAAGATCGCTTTGGGGCCCCCGTGACAGGTTGAGTTTTCTCTAAAAATTTGGCATTTGAGGTCCAATAAAACTACTGGTACATTTTCATAAATATTTGGTTTACTATGCAGCAGAATGTCCAGATAACATATACTTTGTACAAAGCAGTGACAAACATAATCTGTTAATGCAGCAAGGTGTTACTTGTTTAAGTTGTTTTATAGTCAATAAAATGCTATCAAAATAATATATCAAATATTTTTTATAACCCTAACCGAGATCTGGAGAAAACCTTCCAGAATCCTAAATGTGACCCCACTTGGATAACATTTGTATGTAAAATAGCTTGGTAGGATGAGGACAACAGATAAAGCAGTATATTTTAAGATCACATTCATCATTAAGTTCTTTTAAAGCAAAATAAATCTTTAATCTCTTAATAAGTTCTTTCTAAGTAAAATACATTTCTAAAAGTTTAATATTTACTGAAATGAACTTAACTGGCTTTCTTGTCTGCAAAATTTCTAATAACACTATCAAAATTAATTTCTGTGGCAATGCTCGATTCAATACTCAGTCTTGCTAAATCAACAGGTCGGGTTTGAGACATAGTAGACCTTAGAAAGTTTGTGATAAGTTTGAGTTTGATAAAAGATCTTTCTGCTGATGCAACAGTAGTTGGAATTGTCAACAATATTCTCAAACTAACACAAACATTTGGAATGCGAGTGATGATCAACAACAAGACTTCTGAAGGCTAAGTGAATTTTACATAATTATTTTTCTAAAATAGTTGAAAATACAAAGAAAAACAACAAAAAACAAAAACAAGAGATTCACGGGCCCCTTCTTGGCTCTCCGGGTACCGGACCAATGTTCCGGCTGAACGCCTTCTCATAGGCTTTGCCTCCCATCCCCTTTAAAAGTTAAATAGTCGCTCCCTTTGGATGAAATTTCCAGTTTTAAAGTGTAAGTAGTAAGTAATTGAATGGCGGGTACAAATGTATAACTGCCTTTATATATTACATTTACAACATTATATTTACATAAATTATTGTTTATTTACAACCCTCTTGCAAATGTCTTAATTTTATTGTCATCTTGAAACCATCTTTATTTGCAAATTACATTTTAGTGGGACGAACAAATACCACTTTAAAAGAAAAGTTGGACTATATCAAAGTGGTAATTGAGAAGCAGTAAATCAATTGGTCTATGTTTGGTCATATGGTGTTTAACACCACTTTCAACAATATTTCAGTTATATCGTGGCGGTCAGTTTTATTGGTGGAGAAAACCGGAGTACCCGTAGAAAACCACCGAACTGCCACAAGTCACTGCATGACAACCTTTATCACATAATGTTGTACACCTCGCTCAGAGTGGGATTCGAACTCACAACATCAGTGGTCATAGGCACCGATTTCATAGATAGTGTTGTAAATCCAACTACCATACGATCACTGCCACGATGACCCTTACCGGTAATCAAAGAAGGGCAGATAATACAATGGTCCAAATATGATTTTTTTATTTGATTTTTGGTGTTTTAACGCCACTTTCAGCAATATTTCAGCTATATCATGGCGACCAGCTTTAGTGGTGGAAGAAGCCGGAGTACCCGGAGAGAACCACCCACCATGGGCAAGCAACTGGTAAACTTTATTATTTGCGGCTGCAAGTCGAGTGCACTCTTTTTAGTAATTTACAAATTCGGGCGCGAACCCAAGCCGTATTGATGATAGGCTTTTATGAGTTGTTAGTAATCCAACTACCTAACTCATTGAGCCATCCGAGCCCTACAACTACCTAACTCATTGAGCCACCCTGGCCCTACAACTACCTAACTCATTGAGCCACCCGGGCCTTCAACTACCTAACTCATTGAGCCACCCGGGCCCTACAACTACCTAACTCATTGAGCCACCCGGGCCTTCAACTACCTAACTCATTGAGCCACTCGGGCCCTACAACTACCTAACTCATTGAGTCACCCGGGCCCTACAACTACCTAACTCATTGAGCCACCGGGGCCCTACTACTACCTAACTCATTGAGCCACCCGGGCCCTGTCCAAAAAGGATAAGAGTACAAACAATGATTTACAAAACACTACACAGAAAAGTAAAACTGAGCAACACGAATCCTACAAAACGAAAACTGGGGAGGGGTGGTAGTTAGGTGCTCCGGAAGGGCGAACAGTTCCTGGTCCACCAATTTGTGTATCACTTTGTGTCTTCCATCTCTCATTTATTCATGTATTAATATTTTTTTTCCAAATTTCAATCTTCACACCACTTGATTATTTGAAATAACGCTTTGAAGTAATAATATATGTATTATTCTTACACAAAGATTCCCCCTCATTTCAATTGTGGTGTGGGTTTTTTTTCAGTAGCTGAGACGAACAAATCTCGTCTTAACAACTTGTCCATTGATATTACAACTGCACAGAAATAATCTACGGATGATCCCAGTGTCGGACTTACCTATAGACTTGGCAGGTTGGAGCCTATGGGTCTTTACCTATTACATACTGAATATCTACACGAATGAACAACATAAGCATATTTTCTTATTTGTACGTATTCTACATTATAGTAAGGCTGCATATGTTTGTGTTGTGTGAGCGTTGCACCATGACATTCATACACCAGATGGCCTCCTAAATCTACGTTTGTATTACTGTTGAATAGAGTGAATGATTGTTGTTTAACGCCAAATAAACAAAATCAGCTTTATCATGGCGAGTACAAATTATATTCGATAACCGACTTGTACTAGACCAATACGCTTTGTTGTATATTTATACGGCTAGCTAACTGAAACAACAGTCCGCCGGTAGATATTTCGCTCTACTCGGACACATTATCCTGATTCCGAGCCAACCAGTCCTTGCTCTTGCTCCTCAATGCTGCGTACTTAGCGGAGAAATGACATATATACCAATGCTATGGTCTTTGGCTTGACCCGATCGGGGATCAAACCCACGATCTACCGCACTCGAGGCGAGCACGCTCACTTTTGTTATACCACAACAATCCTCGTACAAAGGGCAACAACTCAGACTAAATAAATGGTATTCAATGCTAAAATATAAAATATGGTTTCTTTTCAATATGAACGAAATCCTATATTTTTGTAAAATTTTGAGTGACAACTGTTACGTCAAAAAACAGCTCGAAACCCATAGTTGATCTTGTTTGGCTCCCTTTGAGCCTTTGTATCTCATAAACAATAGGTCAAATCATGCAGGGAATTTTATCAGGAAGCTACACAAAAAACTTTTATCGAAATTGGACTTAAAATAAAAGGCAAAGCAGGGCACAGCATGATACAACGGAAGCGAGTCAAAAAGGGTTCCAATTTTATTGCAATCAAGTAAAACTCGAAAACCATGACTGATATAGGAAATCCAATGGAATACTACCTTAAAATCCCTTCGGTCAAGTTTGTCTCGGAAACGGTGAAAGATAGAGGAAATCCGTTGACATACTACCATAAGTTTCTAACACAATCTATGCAACAACAACAACAAAAATAATAAAACTTGGATGAACAATTCTATATACCCTTTAAATATGCAAAATTTTCGGAATTTGGTCCCCATTTAGAAATGAAATAGCATTTTTTTTTCATGACCCATCAATAATTCATAAAGATGAACGCTTTGCGAGAAACTGCATTAAAATTGGATGAAAGT
>MJUT01060065.1:1414420-1434624 GCA_002080005.1 Gigantidas platifrons | reverse complement strand
TCGGGCACTATTTATGAATTTCTTATTGTTTGAAAGTAAGGATTCCACCGTGAGATCAAAACGGGTATTGAGAACTGACTCGGGCACTATTTATGAATTTCTTATTGTTTGAAAGTAAGGATTCCACTGTGAGATATATAAATATTACGAGTATTGAGGACTGGCTCGGGCACTATTTATGAATTTCTTATTGTTTGAAAGTAAGGATTTCACCGTGAGATCAAAACGGGTATTGAGAACTGACTCGGGCACTATTTATGAATTTCTTATTGTTTGAAAGTAAGGATTCCACTGGAAGATATATAAATATGACAATGGGTATTGCGAACTGGTTCGGGCACTATCAATGATTTGACATTAGAGAAACCCGAAGAGGCAATCAAGAATTACAATCCAGAGACACTGGCAACATTGGACGAAGACAAACAAAAAACACAACAAAGAAAACTAAAACGATGAGCGACACGGACCCCAACGAAAACTGGGGATGAATTCAAGTGCTCGCGAATGGTAAGTAGAACCTGCTTCTTATAAAACACCCATCGTCCGGTAAAAGTCATGTCGTGATAGAGAAAAGAAAACTGGGGATGAATTCAAGTGCTCGCGAATGGTAAGTAGAACCTGCTTCTTATAAAACACCCATCGTCCGGTAAAAGTCATGTCGTGATAGAGGAAAGAAAACTGGGGATGAATTCAAGTGCTCGCGAATGGTAAGTAGAACCTGCTTCTTATAAGACACCCATCGTCCGGTAAAAGTCATGTCGTGATAGAGGAAAGAAAACTGGGGATGAATTCAAGTGCTCGCGAATGGTAAGTAGAACCTGCTTCTTATAAAACACCCATCGTCCGGTAAAAGTCATGTCGTGATAGAGGAAAGAAAACGCCAGCGTAAAAAGGGAAGAAATACATTGTCCTTCGAGATATGGATAGTTCGCACTGGTTAACCAGATCAGTATAACGACCGTAGAAATTTTGTAGTGGTGAGTTCAACTTAGGAGCAACGTAGCCTTGTTCGAGTAGCTTTTACGTCAGCAGCTGAGTTCTACCTAGAAAATCTGGCCAACAAGTTATAGAATAGCAAATAAGTTGTGAAATGTAAACTCTATGCGCTGGCGGTGCTAGTGATGTTGTAATTTTTTATTGTTTGAAAGCAAGGATTCCCCTGTTAGATATCAAATCGGGTATTGAGAACTGGTTCGGGTACTATTTATATAGATAATATCGTATCATATGTTCGGGTGAGGCGGTACAGATGTATTGTGTCATCTACCTAATCTACAAGGGGCGTAGATCTACATTGACGCAAAATCGCATCTGCGTACACATCATTTAGCCCTTGAAGTCATTAATATAAAATGCTTGCATTAACTTTGAAGTACAAGGTGTCACGGTTGACTGAATTATAATATTATTTTTCATAAATGTGTATTAGGTTTTGTACATTATATTGTGATTGTGTATGTTATTATAAAATGTTGAATGTTGCTATGCTGATAAAATATGGAGTTACTGCAAACAACTAGCCTAGTATGTATCTGTCTTATTTATGCTGATAAAATATGGAGTTACTGCAAACAACTAGCCTAGTATGTATCTGTCTTATTTATGCTGATAAAATATGGAGTTACTGCAAACAACTAGCCTAGTATGTATCTGTCTTATTTATGCTGATAAAATATTGAGTTACTACAAACAACTCGCCTAATATAATATATCTGTCTTGTTTTGTCTTTATGTCTTATAAAACCTTGCATAAAATCAGAAATGTTTGAAATTCATACCAGCAAAGAGAGAGAAAATTCAAGTCCATTGTCTTATAATAGATGAATTACAAAGAGTAGTTCAGGTACATTCCAAACACAAACAAATGTACAAAGGTTAAAAGGTTACTTAGGGTTAAAAGGTTACTTAGGGTTAAAAGGTTACTTAGGGTTATTGGGTTAACGCCACTTTCAACAATATTTCAGCTATATCGTGGCAGTCGGTTTTTAGTGGTGGAGGAAACCGGAGTTCCCGGAGAATACCACCGACCTGTCAGAGGTCACTGACAAACTTTATCGCATAATGTTGTATCGAGTACACCTCGCCTGAGCGGGATTCGAACTCGCCAAAGGATAAAGGAAAAGATGAGACACTAGAATATATGATATTATGTTCCGAAAATATTTGCCTAAAGATGTGCCACTAAATACAACATATATAAACAATACTTGTGCACTGTCGAAGCATACAGGTAATTAATCCGAGATTCCTCTACCGTTCGACGACTATTTAGAACTTGCTGTTGTCGTTGAACGTCAAAGCGCTTGCCATAAGCAAAACAGCGGATTTTCCTCCGCATCTCAACTGTAGCACATTTCCATGTTTTGTGGCTATCAGATTTTATTTTTTATCCAAAACCCTAATATATATCGCTTCACCAATCATTTTTCTATTCATTCATAACCATCTTACCCTCAGAGAGTGGTGTTACACTCGATTACAGCACGTTTGTTCCTTACACCCGATGATTTGGTCATTCCACTGCCATTTTTTAACGTGATCTCGCGATACTAACTGAAAGATGACAGCAATGCATTGCATGATGGGAGATACTAAATGCAGTGCGCCAAATTAGCATACGTAAACAAACATACAAGACGATATAAAGCGTATTCTGCAGGACAAACAGTTCCATCTANAGCTCAAATCAGAGCAGAAGGAAATTACAAAATATGTTGGATAGAAAAGATTCATTTGGCAGTGTTATCCGCGGGCTTCGGAAAGAGCATGTCTTACGTTTCCCCCTATTTTGGACAAGGTCAGATCATATATGCAAATCATCTCCCATGATACATTGCGGTAATAGTAGTTCTCTCGAAGTCACGTGACAAATATTTCAAAATGTCAGTGTTCAAAATGACGAAATCATATGGTCTGGGGAAAGTGTGCTGTAATGGAGTGTAACACCAATTTCTGAGGGTAAGATGGTTATGAATTAATAGAAAAATGATTGGTGAAGCGATTTATATAAGGGTTTTGGATAGAAAATAAAATCTGATAGTCACAAAACGTGGAAATGTGCCTCTCTGGAGTGTGTGAGGAAAATCCGTTGTTTTGTGTATGGCAAGCGCTCTGACGTTCAACGACAACAGCAAGTTCTAAATAGTAGTCGAACGGCAGAGGAATCTCGGACTAACAGGTAATATGTGTATGAGGCTTAGAAACGGGGGGAAAGGCGAGGCTTCGCCGACCCTTTTCCCACGTTTCGCGCCGAATATATGCTTCGACAGTGCACATGTATTGTATTTATCCTGCAATTTTAAATCGTAAATAAACGTTTACTGGACGATGATAAAAGTATTTGAAATAATTTTGTGTATGTATTTGAAAACAATATCCCCCAATGTGCCCCGATGAGTTTGCCAAATATAAAATTTTATTCTATTTATAACTGACCAATATCCAAAAAAAATATTGGGCAGGCTATATTGGTCGGTAAATGCTGTCATTGCAGGATAAAACAAATTGTTCTTAATTATGAGCAATCTAATCAAAATATATATCTGGCGAACATTTTATAATATCACGTTTGGTCATGACAGGTAACCTTTCATTCATCTTTGCCCTTCAAATCATATGCAAGACAATTTAAAATATTGACCAATCGGATACCTTAAGATTTGGTAGGCCCATCACTGATTGGTAGATTGAAAATATGACCTCTGAGGTGACCGCATACGGTATGTCGTTATAGATGGCATGAATGACAATACTCTATCAGCCAAAGCCTCTCGTTAATGACACTATTCTATCTCACAATGTCTGTCGTGAATGACAATACTCTATCTGACAATGTATGTCATGAAGGACACTACTATATCAGGTAACGCCTCTCGTCAATGGTAATACTCTATCTAGCAACGTCTGTCGTGAATGATGATATTCTATCAGAAAAACGTCTGTCGTGAATGACACTACTCTATCAGAAAACGTCTGTCGTGAATGACACTATTCTATCAGACATCGTCTGTCGTGAATGACACTACTCTATCTGAAACCGTCTGTCGTGAATGACACTACTCAATCTGACAACGTCTGTCGTGAATGACACTACTCTATCTGACACCGTCTGTAGTGAATGACACTACTCTATCTGACACCGTCTGTCGTGAATGACATTACTCTATCTGACACCGTCTGTCGTGAATGACATTACTCTATCTGACACCGTCTGTCGTGAATGACACTACTCTATTTGACACCGTCTGTCGTGAATGACACTACTCTATCTGACACCGTCTGTCGTGAATGACACTACTAGATCTGACAACGTCTGTCGTGAATGACACTACTCTATCTGACACCGTCTGTCGTCTGTCGTGAATGACACTACTCTATCTGAGAACGTGTCGTGAATGACACTACTCTATCTGACACCGTCTGTCGTGAATGACACTACTCTATCTGACACCGTCTGTCGTGAATGACACTACTCTATCTGACAACGTCTGTCGTGAATGACACTACTCTATCTGACACCGTCTGTCGTGAATGACACTACTCTATCTGACACCGTTTGTCGTGAATAGTAATACTCTATCTGACACCGTCTGTCGTGAATGACACTACTCTATCTCACAACGTGTGTCGTGAATAGTAATACTCTATCTGACACCGTCTGTCGTGAATGACACTACTCTGATTTTATTTTACTGTAAATATACAGTTTGGAAGTTTCATTGAAAGATGAAAGTTTTTCTAACGTTTTTTTACTATATGAGTCATTTATTACTTTCTCAATTTTTTTCTTCAGTGAATGTTTTATAGAAGCAAAAGGTCTTGTGAAATTTTCAAAATCTGTGATTTCAAGATTTAATTCCTTAAAAATATTTCCTATGATCAGAATCAACAGACTTAAAGATGGAAAATGCCTCTTTAAGTAGAGGGTTTATTGGATCTGTTTGTAATCTACAAAAATATAGTGTAGCTCGGGTTTTGAAATCTTCCTAGTTCAGACTTGGTCGAAATATTACATGCAATGCAAGACAAGCAAATCCTCAAAATCAGCATTGCAAGGCACGTGTTTACCAGGTGGAAGATAGTAGACTTGATAGATAAATATCTTTATATAATACTTCTACATGTATAAAATTAGTGTGTTTGTATATTATTCGCATGCCGAGTAAAAATCGCATTCCTGGTAGGAACTCCAAAAATAATCTACAAAACAATCTGACGGATAAATCAAATCATGTTTAATTTCCGTATTTACTTTACTTTGTTATCTTTTTATAAAAATAACACTTCATGGTCACTGCAAAAATACTACATCTCCGACGTCTACAGTTACTAGAAATCCTTGCTTGTGTAAAATGTCATTCTCTTTTAAAATTCTTATTCAAATTACTAGTAACCATCTTGTCATTGCCGCTGTTTTACCAGTGCTGGTCCACAGGTGCCAGATGAGTTTTTTTTTTTTTTTCATGTACTTATATACCTATATACCAACAAGGGTACGAACTCAGCAGTAATCAAAATTTAGGTATGTCTTGTTTAACTGAGTAGAAAAAAATACCAGAAATTTTATTCGTATAAAGGTGATATAGACTAAGCTGAATATTTTTTCTTTAGAAAAAAAAATTATTTGAACCCCGTACGTCCAAAAATAAAAACGTTACTGTACTTTCTGCTAAAAATGGCCAGGTCGGACAAAAGGGTGGCCAGCTAACTTTCACGCGACTGGAAGGCTTATCTGCAATGCGATTCGTGTATTTACTTGCGACGTCTCTTCCAATCGATAAATTGAATAAAAAGTTCCTACCTTTCTGTAGAATTTATGTCCAAATCACTCAGTATTATCCTTTTATCTAATGAGGAACTCTCTCATTCTGAATCGCCATTTTTTTTTTCAATTAAGAATGAAACTGAAACGAGCGTCCTGATTTGTCGATATTTTTGACGACCTTCAACTCGACCAATCAGGACGCTCGTTTCAGTTTCATTCCAGTCATGTGAAAGTTAGCTGGCCACCCTTTTGTCCGACCTGACCATTTTTAGCAGAAAGTATGGACTTGGTCTGCTGTAACTTTTTTATTTTTGGACGTACGGGGTTCAAATAAAAAANTTTCTAAAGAAAAAACATTCAGTTTTCAGTCTATATCACCTTTATACGTATAAAAATTCTGGTATTTTTTTTTTACTCAGTTAAACAAGACATATCTAAATTTTGAATACTGCCGAGTTCGTACCCTTGTTGGTATATAGGTATTATAGGTACATGAAAAAACTCATCTGGCCCCTGTGTGCTGGTCACTACAGTGACTGTTTTTTTTTATTGCATTGAACACATTAAACTTACATAGAAGCAAATAGTTTGCATTATCTTGCTTTAAAGAATATTATTTTGGTTTTACGATTTGCATGATCTATTTTTCCCTTAAAAAGGGGGACGGAAGATACATGTACCATAATATTTGTTTTAATATGTTCTAAATGATATACATTATATTTTAAAAAAGCTGTGTTCATCGTGTTTTAGACTTGCTACAAGTTCCTTTACATAAATTGTTGTAATGAAAGTTGAAATATAGACCATAGGCGGATCCAGGGGTGGGTTTTTTCCAGCTAAGTCATAGACTGGTAAAAACGTGTTTTAGCAGAATATTTCCAATTTCGTCCTTATCATTTTTCTTTTTACCACGTTTTGTAATTTTCGCTTTGAATTACGGCTTCTGTATCTTTTGATTTTCTTAAAACAAATTGTTTTGAAATGCGATATTTTTCTTTTTAAGAACCCCTCCCCTGTTTAAGGGAATGTCTGGATTCGCCTCTTGTTGTATTACTCCTAGATATCCTTCATAATATCCTCACCTGCACCGATCTGTAAAGCAAGCCTAATAATAACTGGTATCCTACTCTCCTTCATGGCAAAACATTTGACCAGAATCATAACTAATGCAGCCAGTAGAGCTAAGAACCCGAGAGTTTCGAACGCCTGTGTTGCTTCAAACCATCCTGAAATAAATAATTCAAATTTGACATGGTTGCAATCCTTTAGACCGAAACAGTAAAATCGAAAAAAAATAAAATAAACGTTCAAATAAAGAAAATAGAACATGGAATAGAGAATATATGCACACAAGAGACAGAAGTTTCGGTCTAGCAATCCTTCAGCTCATTGATAATTAACTTGTTCTCGACATGATATAGCTGAAAATTGCTGAATTGGCGTTAAACAACAATCACTCACTCACTCGCAATCCTTCACAATTTAGCAATCTTTTCGTTTTAGAGTACAAAAAAGTCAAGAAATAGTTTCGAAAATTTGGACCTGTGACCTTGTAACCTCTAAACAGTTTAAAAGTCAAGGTCTAAATGGTGAAAACCCCACAATGGTGGTCCTAGTTACAATGTATGAAAACCATCATGAAAATTGAAATTTGACATGGTTGCAATCCTTAATTCACAATTTAGCAATATCAAGAAAGAGTTTCGTAGTTTTGAACCTGCGACCTTGTGACCTCTAAAGAGTTTAAAGGTCAAGGTCTAAATGGTGATAACCCCACATGATTACCCTAGATATGGCAACCCGATCGTAAGTTTTAAGTGTTTCATTACAAATATCAAATCTGAAGATTGTTCTAGATTTATATGAGGGAACATCCTTAGCATAATGGGGGGGAGGGGGGGGTTTACAAGGATTGATCGCAATTTTTGTTCGGTTCATGAAGAAATAACCTCAATCAGGTTGTACACACCCACTGTTTACACACCGGGTAACCCGCGTACGCAAGGGTTTGTACAACCTGATTGGGATTATTTCGAATGAACCGAACAAATAATTTCGATCAATCCTTATTTAAATTAATTCAAACATTTTTTGCTATGATATTGAAAAATATATTTATTTTTTTCAAAATAAGGCAAATAACCGGAAATAAATTTAAATAACCCCAAAGGTGCCTCATTTAAAGAAAATCGACTGATGACAACGGCACGCGACGCTTTGAGAACGACGTCTATTTTCAGATTCAGTACATACGAAAATGTACTCAACTTAATTTTTAAACCAATCAAAACACTTATAAAATGACATGTGACTCTAAAATTAATTTATTTAAAGAATATTTGAAATTGTAGAACAGGTTATACGATATAACCTGGTTTGGGTCAGTTTACGCTTAATAAACCGCGAAGCGGTTTATGAAAAGCGTAAACTGACCCAAACCAGGTTATGCAAGTATACCCTGTTCAACAATTTCAAATATTCCTTATAATTTAATTTTTACAACAAAATTTAATGATTCCTCGATTTTAATTGTGATTATTTCGTGTGACTATTTGAATTTGTCGTCAGCGGATGAACACGTTGGTGACGTCACAATACCAACCCAGGTTATACAGTATAACCAATGTTGCTCCAGGCGGATCAGCCAATCGGATTGCAGTATTCACATCAAATTAAATTGTTTGATATTAAATGTATATACTAATGTCATATATATATATTTCATTTGATGTAAAACCATACTTCACAAACTTGTCATACTGTTATCCTCGATGATCGTAAGTTCGTTACCCTAAGCTGTTTAGCAAGGACAAGTTTTGCATACTCATACCAGAAATTAATTTGACTGTTTGTTAACATTCTCTAGATATTTGCAAATATTTTTATACCCTTAATTTTTAAATAACTCGAAAAAGAATAGGACCAGCATCTATTTCCGTAACGTGACCTATTTCCGAAATGAAAGCGGCCATGCTTGTAAAGTTCGTGACCCTGATGTACCGCCTTATTATGCATACATGCCCAAACAATCTGACAATAGATGAGGCCATGTATATTGTATTTTTATTTTCGGCAATTGCGTATATTACAGTACGATGAAAACAACAATGATTATAATATTAGGAAAGAAATAAAATTGCACTTACATTTTTTGTACTTGCATAAATAAGAATGGCCATTGTGAAGAACCACAGACCATAGGCAAGTATACTGGTACGGCTGTGAGTTGTAAATAAAAGACAAAGATAACATTTGTGTATGATAATTTAGTAAGGCTAAGGGATATCAACATAGAAATTTTTTATATAATGGCCTTAAATATATTTTTTTTTATAATTTTTACTTGTTATTTCATTGAAAAATCACTCATGAAAATAACGTTTTATAGCTAAGAAACATATCAACAAAAAAAAGCCAAAAAAGTAATTCCTTTGGCCATACAAAGAAAAATGTCGTCATGTGACCTTCAAGCAGATGGTGACTCATCATTTGGAATGTCAACAGACCGACTGAAGGGATTTACCAAGAAATTCTTCGAACATCTAGTTAAGAAAGAAAAAGTAACGTAATCAGCCATTTTTCACCAAATTTTTCAAAAAGCTGCAATAACTTACCTGTTTCTGTTCCATTTTCATCCAAAAGTAACAGATGCTTTGGGAAACGTCAGCGTTACTTGCACGTTGCAGAAGGTAAATATTTATTCATGACGTCACGAGTTAAAGGGAAAACACCGAATGTCACGAACTTACAATCATAACGAACTTAGAATCATCGACCATATACATTTGTACATTGTAAATGGGCCCTAACCATTCATTATAAATGAGTTTGTGCTAATAAAGGATTTAGTATTTATTTTATGATAACTACTTTTGTAATGCCATCCACACACAGGGACTTGCTCCCGGTGAATAAAAAGATCGACTATCCACATATATACACTAGACAAGGGAGATACAAATGTCGTCGGTAGCCACGCTTCAACTCATTTTATTTCCATTAATACCTTTCATCTCACCGCTAGTCCTCCTTAATTCGTTTAACAAGATGTTTATCTAAGAATTACAACAGCAGTTACCTTGATTAAACCCTACTCGACTTAAAAAAAATAGCTTCATTTTTAATATATTAAAGCGGGATTTTGAATGTGAATGAACTGGAGTTATCGTGCATGAAAGAAAAACCTCGAGTAAGCCCGAACGTAAGTTCAAGGTCGTCAGTTTCGTTTTGGTAATCATCGGATGTTGAAAAGGATGATTTGGAGTGAATGAAGCTATTTTTTTTAAGTCGTGTAGGGTTTAATCAGGGTAACTGCTGTTGTAATTCTTAGATAAACATCTTGTTAAACGAATTAAGGAGGACTAGCGGTGAGATGAAAGGTATTAATGGAAATAAAATGAGTTGAAGCGTGGCTACCGACAACATTTGTATCTCCCTTGTCTAGTGTATATATGTGGATAGTCGATCTTTTTATTCACCGGGAGCAAGTCCCTGTGATCCACAAAAAACATATAGCAATCATATCAGATACCTGCCAAAATTTCAGACTTACCTGAATGTAACGGAAGGAACCCCCCCCCCTTTTTCCGCCTGTGCTGTGCTCTAAATAACTTTTAATCCTTCAAAGAACAAATCCAGGATCATTTGTCAAATACATTAATTACGCTTCGTGGACGTCTGACAACACCTAACCATGTACGTCCAAATATGCCGCTTGCAAAATATTCAATCAAAGGAAAAGCACGAGAGAACACTAGTGCATAAAGTTCACCAAAATATTCGATCAAAGGTAAAGTCCGAGAGAATACTACTGCATAAAGTTCAACATCTGGGTGATCGAACGGTCACAATTATATGTTACCGGTAATGAAGCGTAGTCATGGTAACGTGCTTAACATGGACAAGAATTTGATCAATGACTAATTCTATTATCTAGTAACAACAATCAGGTTTCTAAACCTATTAAAACTCTTTTCGAAAGAAAAAAATTATCTGCCGTTCGGGAGTCACGGAAAGTAGGACAACAATTAACCGCCTTGTTTAGCAATCGGCAATCAAAGAACGACGAAAGTTTAACACTGGGTTTTTAGGTCAAGCAGAAATTTCTAGACTAGTTGTATATAAAATATCGATTAAACACATCTGGGAAATTTCACAACGGGAATATCTCCAATACAGTATTATACTGAGTAAAATAAATGCATTGCTCTTCAAGTAACTATTTTATCTTCGGCCATCTTTAAATAAAAGGACTTAAAATAATACGTATTTAATGTGCCTAACCGCCTAATTTTGTATAATAACCGTCATTTTGATATTTTATGTTGGACTACGTGTTGCAATGTGAAACGGGGGCCCGAAATTGTGAGGCCCTGACTAGGCCTCAGTCTGTCGAGTCTATAGGTAAATCCGGCACTGCATTATAGTTAAGACGAAGCCCAATGAACCTATGTAATTAGCCAGATAAGTAAACATCATCAATTATTTTTACTGTCGCGATCGGATGGCGACGAGTTGTTGTGGACAGTAAGAAAGTTTGACATTAAACCTGTCGGCAAATATTCACACAACACACAAAAGGCGTTTGCGATATTTAAATGTTTATGGTGTGTTTTTACACAGAAAATCATTCAATGAAAATGTGCCGTTTTATTAAGTATACAATCCGCGAGTCCTTTGTTGAACTTGTGATTAAGCTAATCATATGATTAGCCCTAATTACATTTTTAATTCCTAATCACATACGATATGATTAGGTAATACATTGATTAAAAACAGTTCAGCAACAGAATTTAATCATTGCATTAGCTAAGTATTACTTACCTGGTTTATATGTAATAGTCCCACACTGAGAAATAGTAGTTACAAAGAATCTATTTTGAGAGCATCCATACCAAAGTCCTGCATGATTATTGTCATCCAGTTTGGTCCAATATGGTGAGGCGAATCCAATTATTTGGAATAAAAATGCAATTGCTGTAAGAATTGCAGACACAATTGTGAATTTTGATACACCATCTAAAATCCCCATCTTGTTATTTTATCACTTAGGTCTACGTACGTACGGCTCTGAAAGCATTGACTGCCGTTTTACCTGCGTGTAGTAGTGTGTGTGTGTGAATATGTGCCGGTGGCTATATACGCAAATAACATCGATGATACATTGTCTGACTGTGGTGTGTATAGGACATAGGGTAATTAGGAGAGCAATGGCTATTTCAAGAAAACTCTTGCTTGTTGAAAGACAAGTAAAGAAAAGAAAAAAAAATACATCTTTTAAATTTGTGTAGATTGTATATAGGGTAAGAAAATGGAGAGCAAGGGATATTTACAGAATTATTCTGTTTGTTAAAAAATACAAAATACAAATACAAATATTTTATTGGCACAAACACAATTACAATAATTGGCAAAGGCCCAAAGTGACGTTACAGTTCATGTTTATGAATATAAGGCACAATAATAATATGACACTATTATAAATACTGAATAATCTCATTTCTAAGAGTTAGACAATTATTANGAGAGCAATGGCTATTTCAAGAAAACTCTTGCTTGTTGAAAGACAAGTAAAGAAAAGAAAAAAAAATACATCTTTTAAATTTGTGTAGATTGTATATAGGGTAAGAAAATGGAGAGCAAGGGATATTTACAGAATTATTCTGTTTGTTAAAAAATATTCTAATTTATTTGTGTTGTGTATTTAAGGTACCTTTCCTTGTTAATTATATTTTCATTGTTTGAAAAATACCAAACATTTTTTTTTAATATGATTTTCTTTAATTTAACACGATATTATATACAGAGGCGTAGTGAGAGTAAGCCGGAGAGTTGAGATGGAGGGGAAAATTGACCGAACAGTGGGAAAAGGGGGGAGGGGTCAAAATTGTCAAGGCAATGATGTTGCTAAACAATAGTAAGCACACTCGTATGCACTTGGTTAACTGGAAAGTAATTATTTTGCTTGCTTGCTTGCTAAGCAATCAGTTATTTCTGAGAATTCTGTCAAAAAGTGTGGGAGGGGGAAAAGACATCGTACCCCCAAGTTGCCCATTTATCCCCCGGCCGGTTTCTACGCCCCTGATAAGCACCCTTTCCTTGTATCTTTTGTATATCTATAGTATGTATGACAATTTGTGAGCAAACCACTCCCCCTTCCCCCCTGAAAATCGACTTACATAATACATGCTGTGTTTATAGAATTGAGCGATATTTTCTTTCTTTCTGTAAACTCCGAAACATATTTCCGGACGAATTAAAAAGAAATGGGACCATAAATAACGAGTAAGTTAGAGAGTGGGTGATTATTGTTCAACGGCAAATGCACAGTATAGGAACATGTACGCCTGAAATCTCTTATTGACGTGCTCATCTGTAAACTGCATTACGGTTTCGGTAGAATTCGATATTTTACACTTTCACGGCAGGTAAGTTTTGCTATGTTTTCATTAAATTCTAATAACCTGTATGTCCAAAAACGTGACAGAATGCATACGATTGATTGATACAAGGACTGCTTCTTTGCTTTTTAATGTATTAGCCCTATAGCGTCATATTTATCATTTTAACAGGTTCTTTGAACAAGGATAAAATAAAATTGCCCCGTTTGACCCTTTATCCTTGAATAATATTCCCGATACTTGTGTTGGTAATGTAAATAGATATGAACACAGTTTATGCAAAATTACAGATATGTATACTTCAGCATTGCTAAATAAATAGACATTTTAAAATGCAAATTTAGTACGTCAATCAGGTTACAGACCTTTTTCGAACGCGACGTCAAACAGACTTACACAACTACAGCAAACAGCCGACAGTACATTCATTTTTTCAATCCATTTTTTAGTAGGACAAATTATGTTTTCTTAATCGCTTCTTTGTAAAAAGAATGCTTCTCACATCCAAAATTATCCGGGCAAATACAGTCTAAATTGGAAGCCATTTAAGGATAACGAAATGGATTTTTTACCTTTTCTGGTAGTAAAAACAAACGTTTGATACTCCATTCTGAATTTGTTGCGTTATTTTATCCAAAGAAACTTTAGCATCCGTTAGAGTAATGAATCATATACATTCTGTAACCTTTTTTTTTTACACAGATACATCGTATCTGTCAATAATAAATTCCGAAAAACTTGCCTGCTTTGAAAGCGTTGGCAGTCGATTTCCACCGAAACCGTAATGCAGTTTACAGAAGAACACGTCAATAAGAGATTTCAGGCGTACATGTTCCTATACTGTGAAATGAGCAATTTTTCAACTATATCATGGCGAGAACAAGTTAAATTTCAATGAATGAGGATGATGCCCGCTTTGTACTAGACCAACACGTTTAGTTAGATTTTGTTTATAGTACAAAAAATGTACTAATTCACTGAAACAACAGTCCATGGGTAAACATGTCGCTTCATTGCGAAACATTATTCTGATTCCGAGCTCACTAGTCTTTGTTCTTACTTAGCGGTGAAGCAACAAAATGCGAATTTTATAGTGCTTGCTTTGACTGAACGAGGCTCGAACTCACGATCTAACATACTCGAGGTAAGCACGCTAACACACCACAGATGTGGTATAAAAAATACGGACTTGGGGAAGTATTTAAGGTGGTACCTTACACTTCAGGTAAAATTTGATCTGCTCGTTTAATTTTCTTATTTTTTTGGCAGTGTGTTTGAATATATCCACTGTAATAAATATCAAAATTTTAACAAATTCCAACCAACAGACTCAGAGCTATAAATTCAATAGCCACATAGCAGCTTTTCTCTCTGTGGTTTTGATCACAGAGATGCTTGAAATCTGCATACAAACATCATATGATCAAAACGTTCAACTGATATTAACGAGTTATCTCCCTGTAGTGTTAGGTACCACCTTAAGTTGAATATAAGTTGGATATTAGAAGACATGGATGTAACTATGTCTAAGTGTAATGTTGAATAGTCTCTAATACGTATTAATGTTAACATCCTTGAAACGTGAATGCATTCTTCGCCTTTAATCTGTTTATTGTTTATATACTAGAGTCGAGCAATCAGTACCGAATTTAGGACGACTAAGGTCATGTGCTAGTTAATTTATGGGGCCCCTTACTTGGGCCCTGAAGGAGGTAGACCCGGTAGGCCTACACAGGCAGTCAGGCCATACATGCTCAGGAAATTTAAGAATAGTTATGTCTGGAATCGCTCCTAAACGAACACATTCAAATTTAAAATTGCACCACATAAGCAAATATTCATCGTAAAAAAACATTTTGGCAGGAAGATGCACCCCCTGGCCAATGGGGCCCTGTGATTAAGCACACATAAGCACAATGGTAAATCCGGTGCTGCGTGCAATAATTAACAACCTAGATGTGATATTACAAGGCTTCATGTTACCTATTATATATACCATGGATCTTACGAATTAACGAGTCCGAAGGATGAGTTGGTTTAAATAAGTTCATGAGTAAGATCCATGGTATATATGGTTTGTAACAGAAATCAATATTATGTGCTTTCGTCGAGGTCCGCGTTAACCATGGAATAACATGTAGATCTTTATATTAGACCATGACTTAAGCTCCTTCCACTTCCATAGAAACTTAACTATTATCCTCATGTGATGTCAAAATCATGGAATAACATCAAGATCTTCATGCTAGACCATGGTTTGTAAAAGTTCACTATTTTTAAGTTGATTACTGCATAAAAGCATCAAAGGAAAAATGCATATGTATGTTACAAAAATCATTTATACCACGATTTTCCGAGTTAAACGGTTAAACAAACTCGTATAATTTTAGAATCAAGTCGGAACTTGGCAAATAGTTTATTCTCTTAACAGCATTTGATCAACTAGATTTTGTGTGGGGAGGGTGTGTTTAACAGCACTTTCAACAATGCTTCATCTATATCGTGGAGGGGGTGAACTCAGGTGCTCCGGAAGGGTATGAATTGTGTATCTACTAGCACTATTCAATCCTTGAAAATTTGACGTTTTCAGTAATAATTAAAGCGTGTTAAGAGGGGTTTGAAGATACCAAAGGGGTAATCAGAATCCGTAAATCGTCGAAGGACAGACAACACAATGGCCAAAGGAAAAATACAAAAGGACAAACAACGATCTACAAAACGTTACACATAAAGCTAAAGATCTAGTAACACAAACCCCACTAAAAACCGGGGGTGAACTCAGGTGCTCCGGAAGGGTAAGCAGTCCCTCCTCCACTAGTGGCACTCTTCTGTTAATCTAGTTACTTATCCGGTGACAAGTCATGAATGAGGAAAGGGCCCGCGGGAAGTGTTTCCGACAAGTGGAACACATCCGTGGTCATTTGTGACACATAATTTTTTCGTAAGATACCATTAAACACTTGACACATTTAAATCATTTTATTATAACAGATGAATTAATAAACATCTACATGTAATTCAATACAATAAAGAAAAACATCACTTGGAAAAATTCACTCTGAGGATCTGAATTTTGCAAAAATAATTTGATGATAAAAACGTAAGAGACAACTATTAAAAACTGAATTACAACAAAATGTTAACTAATACTTCTGTCTTTATTTATAAAAGCTAATATAATTAGTGAGGAAAACATATGAATCCATTGCACTTTAAAACTAAGATTACCTTCTATCATGATTTTTTTTTTTTGTCATAAGCAAAAAATATCTTTCATAACACTAGAATATGATAGATAAGGTGGGTGCGTACATTTGAGAAAAGAAATTTGTAGGAATAAAAGTCATGTGTGGCAAAAAAACAGAATTGAAAATACACCAACAATGCAACAAAATACAAAATGTCAATCGGCTCACCTCGGCCGATTTCGTCAATACATACGAATTGTCACGGAATCATACGATGTTTGCCGATTGACAAGTTTTCAAACAAATCAATGTAGAAATAGAATATAGTTATATTTGGCATAAGGAGATTTAATATATTGTAGATATATTTGATATTTTAAATCATGAACACATATAAAATGAAGAGAATAAAGCTTTTTAACAATCCTTTAAAATAGTGTAAACTCTCTGTTGGTTAGACTCATCTCCTTCACAAATCTGAAAATATAAAAATGATTTTTTTTAATTTAATTTTTAAAAATATTTAAATAAACACAGTTAAGTACAACTTTACATCGTTAGCGAAGAAAATTGTTTTCCCTTGTGTTCACAATATCTACACAATGGTCGGTTGGAATTTTAACAAGAAAGAAAAAATTAAACGCTATAACAAGGTGAAATCTTGACCATTTGTACATTTCCTACTTTTCTTATAAAATTATACGTTTTACAGAAGTTATTTCCCTTTAAAAACGGCAAAACAGTCCCCTTTCATGCAAAATTCAACGGAAAAAAAGTATGATCAGATCTCCCACGCCGCAATATATCAGTGAAGGGTCAAGTGAAAGGTCTGATTTTCGTCAGACTGATTTTATTGAAGTTATTTGGAAATGTGAAAAATTCGGACCGCCGGTCTACAGTACATGCAAAGTACACTATACTAAGAAAAGTGGCATTTAGAAAGTCGTGGGAAATAAACTTTTATTTCAAGTTTATGGAAAGAAAGTTTAAACAGTTAAGTTTTTTTAAATTTAATATTATTTTATTGCAAATAAAACAGCAATGGGATTGGACAAAAAGTTATCACAACTTATGCACTGTCCTCTCCCTACAAGTAATACACATAATAATGTCAACAAATCTAGCACATTATACATAAATATAGATAATATAAAACACAATATAGTGAAACATGGGAAATAAAATGATGTTGATGTAGACCAGGCCCCGGCGCCACAAAACTTGAGAATTTACTTAAGTCTGAGAATATTCTCAAATAAGGAAATACTCAAATTTGATTGGCTGAGAACACAGATTTGAGCAAAACAAGTTTGCTCAGCAAAGAAAAAGTTTTGTGGCATCGGGGCCAGATGACCGACCACTGATTAGAATCTTTTTGTTTGTCTAATATATGCTCGAACTTTATTGAAGAAATTAGAATTTTCGTTTATTAATTTCATCATTTCCAAAGAGTAATGTTTCTATATTTTTGTTGGTTCCACTTAAGTTTCTAAAAAGACAATATCTCTCGTTCTGGTATAATGGACATTCCATTATAAAATGAATTGAATCTTCACTCGGTGCACCACATTGACATTTGGGGTCATTTGTAATGTTTATGCCATATAAATCAGAATTCAATGAGCTACATTGATGTCGTAGTCTAGCATGGAGTATGCTTAGTTTTCTGTACCTTCACCATAATACTCAGGGGATTTAAGTTTTTTTTTTTAATTCTAGATTTAAAACATGATATATTTGGGCTATTTCTAACATTTAAATCTAAATTGTTCCATAATGAAACAGTAGATGGTATAAAGGGTGTCTAATTCTTGGTGTTGTATAGTTTTCATTATTTCGGGGATTATGATCCCTGATACTAGATACTGTAGGAGGTAGACAATTACACAAGTATTGAGGACATAATTTATCATGCATTTTGTAAAATGTTGTCAGTTTGCGAGATTTACACCTACAAGACAAAGGTTCCCATCCTGTTTCATAGGAAAGAGAGTCTCTACTTGCAAATTTTGTTAATCCTGTAACTATTCTAGCTGATTCTAATTGCACTTTTTCGAGTTTTGTTACTTCTTCGTTCAAAACACCCATCCCATACCTAACAAGCATATTATAATGTTGGCCTTATGAAGGTAAGATATATATTTGATAGAGTTTGCTTGGAAAGAATAAATTTTAGTTTTCTGAGAACATTAACCTGTTTGAAAGCGGCATTTACAATGTTATCAATATGATTTGTCCAATTTCCATCTGATGCAAAAGTTAATCCAAACAGTTTTGGTCAACAATACCACCAATGTAAAAAAAAACGAACAATCACCTCTATTAGCTTATTGATTAATTGACTGATTGATTTTTGGTGTTTAACGCCACTTTCAACAATATTTCAGCTAGATCATGGCGATCAGTTTTAGTGGTGGAGAAAACCGGAGTACCCGGAGAGAACCACCGACCATGGGCAAGCAACTGGTAAACTTTATCACTTACGGTTGCGAGTCGAGTGCACCCTTTTTTGTAATATACAAAGCCGGGCGCGAACCCACGCCGTATTGGTGATAGGCTTGTATGAGTTGTTAGATCCAGCGACCTAACTCATTGAGCCACCCTGGCCCCAGCTTATTGCTATTCTCTATTAGTTAACATAGTTAACTAAAGCTAGGTAGAGTGAGTGAGTGATTGTTGTTTAACGCTAATTACGCATTTTTCAGCCATATCATGGCGAGAACAACTTAATTTTCAATGAGATGAGGTCCGCTTTGTTACACACCAACACGCCGAGTTGTATTTTTTATAGTGCTACATGTAGCTCACTGAAACAACAGTCCGCGGGTAGACATGTCACTCCATTCGGACACATTATTCTGATTCCGAGCCAACCAGTCTTTGCTCTTTCTCCTTAATGCTGCGAGCTTAGCGGAGAAGTAACAAATACCAATTCTATAGCCTTTGGTTTGACCCGATCGGGGTTCGAACCCACGATCTACCGCACTCAAGGCGAGCACGTTAACCATTACACCATCGCTGTGGCAAGGTAGAAATGACATTCCTTCTTAAATACTATTTTTGTATTGTTCTGTTAAAGACTCACCTTGTCATTTCACTGTTTACATGTACATGGCGTTTGACGTATGACCAAGGTTCGTTTTGTTTAAGAGGTTCTCGTGTTCGCCACCATCCATATTGTTGTGATGTACCAAGAGGAATTCTGTATATATCAATTGTCTCTGGAAAAAAAAAACAAATTGGCTTACCATCTGGTGGATATACAAAAAAAAACACCTCACAAAATAAAGACACAAACATGGATAAAACAAGAAAGTATCCAAGTGTAAGAAAAGTTTGAAGATACCAAAGTGGTAATCAGCAGCCGTAAGTCGAAGAAAGACGAACAATTCAATCATCACTAGAAGAGGATAAATAATAATCTACAACACACTACAGAGAAAACTAAAGATTGAGCAACACAAACCCCACTAAAACAAACAATGATCTACAAAACATTACACAGAAAACTAAAGATTGAGTAACACAAACCCCACTAAAACAAACAATAATCTACAAAACATTACACAGAAAACTAAAGATTGAGCAACACGAACCCCACTAAAACAAACAATGATCTACAAAACACTACACAGAAAACTAAAGATTGAGTAACACAAACCCCACTAAAACAAACAATGATCTACAAAACACTACACAGAAAACTAAAGATTGAGCAACACAAACCCCACTAAAACAAACAATGATCTACAAAACATTACACAGAAAACTAAAGATTGAGCAACACAAACCCCACTAAAACAAACAATGATCTACAAAACACTACACAGAAAACTAAAGATTGAG
>MJUT01060065.1:1382365-1408452 GCA_002080005.1 Gigantidas platifrons | reverse complement strand
CCATTATGTAGGTCAATGAAATTCCATATTATTAACTTTAAAGGGTATGTTTTCAAAGCTAAGCAGGCAACTTCAAACAAAGTTTATGAATTAAAAGCAACATAGACACTGTTCCCTGTTAAAACGGTGTGTGGTGGTCAACAATTCAACAAATTGGCAACTGTCAACAAAACGAACAACCACATCTCACCCGAGTCAAATCATTGAACACAAAGAAAACCACAACTTGCCACTGGACATAGAACTCCAGGAGCTGGCATGGGACATGATATGGCTGTTATAAACCAGTACGTATGTTATGCTAATGTCTCTAAGATTTTGCTCTTGTGGCTTTTATTGTGTATCCCCCAGCAGGATACAAAACGTAATCTCGTTCAGATTTGACTTCCGACGAAAATATCTGTTCTGTATAACGTATACTCAGTCTAGGAGATATTAGACTGGAAATACAAAACTGAAAATTTCTTCGGAAGTCAAATCTCAACGAGATTACGTTGTGTGTGCTATTGGAGTATACAAAAACCTTTTTCTTTTTGTATGATTCTGCTATTAATATACATGTGTATATGCTTGGTAATTAAGATGAATATTGCATGAATACATGATGGGTATATTGCTCTATGTCTTATGTAAATTGTTTTCTAATTGTTCCATCTTGTTGTTGGAGAGGATTTGTAAATTTTATAGGAATAGTCTGAACCAAAACATTATCCAATCCTATTGATTTATCAATAAAATATTTGAAATGAAAAAAAGCTCCAAGAGCCAAATCTTAGCAATATTAATAAGCTTACTGAGACTTTAGGAGACTATGACTATGAGTATGAGATTGATTGATTGATTGATTGGCGTTTAACGTCCAGCGAGCAATTTTTCAGCTATATTCAGGACGAGAACATTTAAAAATTTAAACGCCACGGGACTCGAAACAAGGAAAGGTGGTGGGTAGGGACGGATAATTTAGCCAGTGCAACAGGTCTCCTATGGACCACTCATCATGTGCATAATGCTCATATATAATGAGCTGTTACACTGGGTTCTTTAACGTGCGAAGAGGGTGGCAATCTTTTAACACGGGACCTCGGTTTTATTTACGTCTCATCCGAAGGGCGGGTTGGTTGTGTATTTATACATCCCGCACAATCGATGGACGCCCCTTCAAGCCGAATAGGCTCGCGGTCTCATTTCTATGTCTATGAGTATGAGAGCCAAATATATGAACAAGACTATATAATTCCAACCCCCTTGTTAATTTCATTTGACTACACACCTTTTGGATTTCGAATATGCTTCGTCCTCATACGTGTATGTTCTACATGAGACCCCTGTGGTCCAGGGCCATACCCGGATACTTGGTCGATTGGCACTATCGATCTTCTTGGTGGATTTTTATCCTGCAGTGGAGGAAGAGCTTGAAATCCCAATTGTGTTTTAGATCTAACGGGATCAGCTTTCGATCGTGCAGAACCTTCACGTATTGTATTTTGATATCCTAGTTGGGTAAGGCCAAAAAATGCCATTTTTAATATTTAACCCGTCTGCTGTCGAAGTTGCTATGCGGCATTTGTTTACATTGACAGTTTGTGTGAATTTTTGAATTGTTAAGACAAATAACGAAACGAACAAGATGAAAATAATAAAATATGATTTTATTTCTTACATGAAATTCAATAATTAAATAAATCAGTTTTCACTTTATAGTGACAATTTTAAGATAATCACTGACAGGTAATTGCAATATTTAATGCAAATTTATCATTATATTATTCCAATATCGTTTCTTTTTTATTGCTTTGTAATTTGCTATGACCATAAAAATACCGGAAGTTGTCTTGAAACCCATATGGTTTCCGGTTTAAGAAAAGATTCTCCAGAAGATTCCAGACTAAACGGACGATAAAATCGAATTCAATCTGCATTAAAACAACTTAATTTAACATAACAATGTCGGCTCAAGGTTCCCTCGCCTTTGATGAATACGGTCGCCCATTTATTATTATTCGGGACCAAGACAAGAAGAAGCGATTGACCGGCTTAGAAGCTCACAAGGTAAACAAAGTGGAATTTTTTATGCGTCCTGGCTTGTTTACCTTTGTTTGGTTATTGAAACGGTTAATTATTAAATGGGCACTTGTTTCTCATTTAATGCCACCTTTTCAGTAGTCCGAGATTCCTCTGCCGTTCGACGACTATTTAGAACTTGCTGTTGTCGTTTGAACGTCAGAGCGCTTGCCATAAACAAAACAGCGGATTTTCCTCTCCCACTCGAGAGAGGCACATTTCCACGTTTTGTGGCTATCAGATTTTATTTTCTATCCAAAACCCGAATATATATCGCTTCACCAATCATTTTTCTATTCATTCATAACCATCTTACCCTCAGAAATTGGTGTTGCACTCCAGTACAGCACGATTTCCCCAGACCTATATAATTTCGTCATTTTGAACACTGACATTTTGGAATATTTATCAGGTGACTTCGAGAGAACTACGATTACCGCAATGTATCATGGGAGGGGGATGAATTGCATATAATCTGACCTTGTCCAAAAAATAGGGGGAAACGTAACACATGCTCTTTCCGAAACCCGCGGATAACACTGCCAAATGAATCTTTTCTATCCAACATATTTTGTATTATTTCTTTCTGCTCTGATTTGAGCTGTAGATGGAACTGTTTGTCCTACAGAATACGCTTTATATCGTCTTGTATGTTTGTTTACGTATGCTAATTTGGCGTGCTGCATTTAGTAGCTCCCATCATGCAATGCGTTGCTATCATCTTTCAGTTAGTATCGCGAGATCACGTTAAAAAAATGGCAGTGAAATGACCAAATCGGGTGTAAGAAAAAAAAACGTGCTGAAATGGAGTGTAACACCACTCTCTGAGGGTAAGATGGTTATGAATGAATAGAAAAATGATTGGTGAAGCGATATATATTAGGGTTTTGGATAGAAAAGAAAATCTGATAGCCACAAAACGTGGAAATGTGACTCTCTCGAGTGTGTGAGAAAAATCCACTGTTTTGTTTATGGCAAGCGCTCTGACGTTCAAACGACAACAGCAAGTTCTAAATAGTCGTCGAACGGCAGAGGAATCTCGGACTACCTTTTCAGTATCTTACTGCAGCAATAATAAAGATTAAGAATGGATTGTATATTGTTCGAAGCAACCACAGGCGCTTGTGTAGAGTCAACAATATGCTCGCTATGTACCTAAAATACCACAAGGCCGGACTCGCTCCTACTACCCCTATCGCTTCAACTGCTATTTCCCCTGTCAAAATGTCGATAGGACACAAATCGCCGACTGATTTGTGTAGTGAAATGATTTTTCTTCAAGGAACATCCGTTTTTTATACCTTCCTACTATCTACATCCCCATACTGACAGATAATCCTCCGATTTTGTTGACACACAACATATCGTGGGCTGCAAAAGCGAAAGTGGGTCACCTGACATCTTTCGGTAGTTCTCGGCCATAATAAATTGACATAGCAGGTGTTTGTTTAATTCTTACAGAATCGGTTATAAGAATACTTCAAAGATACCATAGCAGTAATCATATTTTGATTGGTTGAAATTTATGGGTGACACTGAAAACCAGAAAAAAAACCAATGAAGACCTGAAAATTTTCTGGTGCCCATATTCAATTAAATTTATTATATCTAAAAAGTAGCTATGCTGCCACGATATAGCTGAAGTATTGCTAAAGTTGGCATTAAACACCAATCAATCAATCTCATCTATGTGGTAATATTTTGTCAGTGTCTAGGGCATGAAGAATTAATTTTTAAGTCATGATCACTTACCCAAGAGAAAGTGAAATAAAATATTTACTTTCCTTTCCAAATTTCTTCTTTCCAGTTGAGACCTGCAAAGCGGGCTGAACATTCATGGGGGTTTAGGTGCATGCCCCCCTCAGTCTTCATGCTAAACCACTTGCCCGAAGCCTGAAACAAGTAAAACTGGATTCGAACAAGTGGTCTGGTTTCCTCCACCAATAAAACTGACCGCCACGATATAACTGAACATTGTTAAAAGTGGCATTAAGCACCAAAACCCTATGGTTCTTCAGAACCCTGCATTCTGTACCAATATATTCTGCTCTACTTCATCTTCATATTCTACTTTTAATGTATCACTTCCAGGGGGACATTCACAATCCGAATCAGTCATATTTCATTGGTTAGTTGGTCCCTTAACGGTCAAGTTTGTTTTCAAAGTTTGCAAGTTCTTTGTTTTTCCACTTTTTCCGGTAGGTTGTTCCAAATGTCTACTATCCTGTTGATGGCAAAGTCTAGCCGGACATATTGTTTCTTTAGTTTATAGCAGTGACCTCTAGTAGCTGTATTACAGTACAGTTCAAATAGATCATCCTTTTATCGTACAGGCCAATCAAGATTTTATACACTTCTGTCATGTCACCACGTAAATGACTATAAAGTGGGGTAGGAAGCATCAGTATTTGCAATCTTTCTTTATTAGATAGATTTCTCAGTGATGGTAGCATTTTTATGAAGGTCAGGCATCGACATTTATGCTAGTCCGCTCGCCCGAGGCGAGTTAACATAGTCGGGGAAGACCAAATTGATTGATGCAAAGCGGTAGTCCGTCGGACTAGTGAATTGTTAGAAACAAAAACCTGGAAAATGACGATTCTTTCAACCTTGACAGTTTCGCAACATGATTGTAACTTCTATCCCGAAATACAAAAAAGTAGTATGATATACAAAATGTAAATAAATCGTGCTATTGGTTTATTTAATTCTATTTTAAGAATCTCCATTGTGATTGGTCGAATAAAATTGTTTGGTAGTAAGCTATATTATAGTATTGTAAATAGTAATGCATTATAACGTTCCTGTCTGAAAACGAAGCAAACCGGGTTTAACTAATCGATGGTTGATAAATTACGTTTTGATAGTAAATGAAATAATTTTCATCATCTTTGTCAATTCGGGGACGTTTCATTCTTTTTGGTCTTTAGCTTTGATTAAAAAAAAATATGATGAGCGTTGGCACTTCTGGCAGTATTTTGACGCAACTATAGAGAAATTTCTGACAAATTATAAAGGGCCACCTTCTAAAAAGTGTAAAACTGATGAAGAGGTGTGCCAACCGAAACAAGAATATGATAGGTCCATTCGTATACGAGAATTTCAGCCTCATGTTTGAATGGCTAGAATATCACGTAACAAATGGTGTTGGCAAAATGTACTGCAAAATCTGTAGAAAATATGAATGTATTGGAACTTTTATTACTGAATGCAGAACATTCAAGATTGAAAGTATTCGATCTCATAATATGTCAAATGGTCGCACAAAAAACACTTTGAGAATTAGTATGAAACAAATACATATCTGAGGGATAGACAAAAACATTTGTATTCTAAATTGCTAAATAGTTTGAATTTGTACTCGTATACAGATGGTTATGATGACAACAATAACAAGGATGATGACAATTACAGTGACTACACAGGGCTTTCAATAAGTTTTGAAGTAGCAGGCTATTTCCAAAAAGTAGGTGGAGAAATGCGCCGACAGTTTTACTTAAAATATTTCATGAGTTGCTGTATAAAGTACCATGATATAGCTGTTAATCTGTGGTTGATTTGAACAAAATTTGATGCAAATTATGGATCAATTTATACCAGTATTGTCCACAACACTGATATAACTAATTTTTTTTCAAAATATCTGTATAGAATATTGGATACAGCCATACTGGTTTATTTTTACCTTTTATCCGAAATTTTTAATTATTCGATATTGTGAGTGTAAATAAGGTGCATATAGGGCAACTCTAATAGAATTAGAATTATCTTTATTAACCAATTAAAGGGCCCATATAGGGCAAATACAAGAAATATATATAAACAAAATAATACAAATAATAATACACATTCATAAGAGGGAAAGGATTGCTTGATTGACAGATAATACGATACAGTTTAGGTACAAAACATATAATTATACTTGTAATACAAGTACAAGTTGTATAATTGGTGGTCCAAACCTGATGAATGTCTATTTACGCATGTGTGTTATTACTACAGGTAATGTATAGAACTGGTTGTTGCTAAATATTGTCATTGTTTCAGTTTAAGTAGACAGGTTTTTATTTCAGATTAAACTTAAGAGGTTTTATTGTGTTTGATAATAAAATATTGTAAATGGCATATTTAGATTTTGTTAATTTTTTGTTTCAAGTATATATATAACAAAGGGAAATAACTCATTTTTTATATCAACTTATGAAGTTGAAAAAAACGATGTCAAACTTTTGTTTTCCTTTGCATTTTCTTTCAAACGTCTTTCCCGGGAAGGCACTATTGTACTTATAATTTCAAATATTGATATTTTCGTTGATTAAAGCGTTTCTGAGATTGCGACTTTAATTTTGTCAATGTCCTTGAACTTCATCAAAGCATGGAGAAATGATACAAGAAAAGAGTTTTGATCTGCTCTGGCATTTCACTTTAGTTTTAATCAAAATAAATTATGGACAAATTGGAGATCAAACAGGGCTCTATTATACAACAAACCCTGTATTTTATACCGGATAGTCGGTCCGGTGGAAACCAATGTTTTCCGGACCGAATTTGTTTGGGAATCTCTGGGATACAGTAGTTAGTCCTGAACTAATCTCTCGACCAATGAAAAAACGTGTATTAAACAGTAACTGTTATTCCAGGAAGCAAAAGAAATATATAAATAAAGCGCCGTAAATATAGATTTATTATCGAAACACGACAACAATTGGCGTGATTAAAATAAAATTTCATTTTTTCCCAACAAAATAGCCGGCGGTCTTTCTCTAAATAAACGGCGAAAATCGTCGGCTACTGGCTTCTATTGAAAGCCCTGCTACAACAGTCAATAATCACTCAGACAATTTGATTTGATCACGCTGTAGTTTGAATACATGTGTTCTGAAATCAATTACATTTCATTATTCCAATCATTATAAGTTTTAACTATGAATGTTGGTACACTTTCCAGTTTAGTGGCCTGTTTAACTCAGGATAAAAAAAACTTGGTAGTTGTATGAAATATCACTGCCTGAAATCAAACAGTACCCAGTTAGTTAGTTAATTTTATTGTTAAAACAAATGAAGGTAATAAAACATTTCTGCTTTGCTTATTCAACTTTTAGGGATCCGACTACTAAATTCTTCAGGGTAAAACTGAAAATTAGGTATTCACTAGTCCCTGGACTATCTCTTAAAAATTTTAGATGTCAGTCCCTGAAGGTACATGTATCCATTATTGAATGGTCTGCAGAATTTGTACACATGTACATTGTAACAAAAACATTTTTTTTAAAGAGCCATGTAATGGCAGCCAAAACTGTTGCTGGTGTAATCCGGTCATCACTAGGACCAAAGGGTCTGGACAAGATGATGGTCAACCCAGATGGTGAAGTAACAATCACAAATGATGGAGCAACAATTCTCAAACAGATGGACGTTGAACATCAGATAGCTAAACTAATGGTTCAGTTATCTCAATCACAAGATGATGAAATTGGCGATGGGACAACTGGCGTTGTAGGTTAGTATGTCATAGACAAAAATTAGGTGATTTAGTAATTACTTAGAGAATTTGGGTTTTAGTGCTTTATGCCACTTTCAGCAATATTTCAGTTATATTGCCAAGGAAAAAAGTACCTTCTTGAATAAAAAAAAAATAGGTTACAAATGAGTTTGTTAGCTATCAGGGACCCTAAGTGGGCTACTTAGGTTATTATAAATCAGGAGTTTGTACTATAAACTGTATGTATTACAGTAGACACAGTAATGTAGGTAGGCAAGAATTGAAGATATTTTTTATTTAATTCTTACCTAGGTTGTACAGGACAAGGATATGGCTTTGAACAGTGCTTGTCCAATAAGGCAACAAAAAATATAAAAAAACTCCAGGATAGGCACTAAAAATTAGGGTCGGTGTGGTTTGTGGAAACACATTTTTTGGGGGCCTTATTGCATGCATACTCATTCACATTGAAGGTTTATATGTCCACTTGTATCCACAAACCTCTTACAATCATTATAATGTAATGTCCCTAAATATGAAATGATTATTACTAGACTGGATGAGGTTTGGTTTATAGTGGTTTAACACCACTTTCAACAATATTTTCAGACCTGTCGCAATTCACTGACAAACTGTATCACGTAATGTTGTTGTATCGAGTACGCATCGCCACTACATTATGTGATCAAGTTTGTTAGTGACTTGTGTCAGGTCAGTGGTTTTCTCCTAGTACTCCATAAAGCAAACCTTGCAGGATAATAATTTTATGAGTCCCATGCAATAGTCGAACATAAAAAAAATGGTGTCCCCAAGGACAAGTGATGAGTGGCAGAGTACAGAACTCTCCTCGTTGAGTTGCAAAGTACAGTCAAACCTGCCCATATGGTCACCTGTATTAAAGGTATATTGTCTACCACATTTGTATTTTTGCATACCCAAAATTATTAATGTTTTCCGTACTGACCTTCATAAAATGAAGATTAAACACCGAATTATTGGCGAATACGCTACGAAACGTTAAGATTCAAACAACATTAAACAAGCGTGACAATTATGAAGTGTTTGAATCTTAACAGTATTTTCCTTACCTCAAAGCTAAACCCCCGAGAATTCCAAAATTCCGTTTTTACTTTTTTTACTTTCACTTTTAATTTCTGTCATCCGAACAATAATTCCGATAACGATAGTTTTGGGTCTTTTTGTCAAAAAAAGAACACCAATCGTATATTTTGTAGCATAACTGTTTAATGATACCTTAAACAAATCATTTATGGACAGTTAAAAATTTTCAAAAAAATCATAGACAATATCCCTTTAAGAGGTCACCTTTTTCTTGTCCTGACATTGAAATTTTCATATGAATTGAACCTCTTTTAAGAGGTCACCTATCTTATTTGGTCACTTTTTCTTTGTCCCAAAGGTGACCTCTTAATACAGGTTTGACTGTATCTCAGAATGTGTGTGTATTTATTTACAGTATTGGCTGGAGCATTGCTAGAACTTGCAGAAAAGTTATTAGACCGTGGAATTCATCCGATCAGAATCTCAGATGGTTATGAAATGGCTGCTAAAGTAGCTTGTGCCCACCTTGATACCATAGGAGAAACGTTTCCACTAGACCTTAAAAACAAAGAACCATTGATACGACTAGCTATGACAACTTTGGGATCCAAAATGTAAATATGCATTATCTAATCAGGACCCGCCAAACAAGGCAACTTTTTTGCCCTGGTTTCATTGAAACCAAGCTTCCTGCCGAAAGGTAAAGTTTTAGTCTCCCCGTCAGTCTTTACAAGTTGGTATTTTTTCACCAATACTCATACTTTTTTCTCAATATTTGCATAAAAGGAAATCCCTTTTTGATGTTAAATATTTTATTCCAAACTCTTTTACTGCATCCTTTTTAAGATCGTTGTGTAGCACATTTGTTTTTGTGGAAGGTAGAGGGACAAGCGGTAGCGGGAAAAGAAATTAAATGAAAATTTTGCTAGCTTTTTGGAAGTTTTCCTGATTTTCCCTCACTTCACCCTCAATTCAACTGAAAGAGAAGTCAAAGACGCCTGTTTTTATAAAGTGTTGCAATGTAGCATGTAAAGATACTTTTTTGGGGATCCAGGACAAACACTAGGGTGAAAAAGTTGAAAAATTATGGATAAAAAATATCTTTTTAATTTTTGCACTAGTATTTTTAGGACAAGAAAAAAAAATCCTGTGTTTCTGCTAACATGCTCAAAAATATTAGGGTTGGCAGGTAGGAAAAAGATTTTATTTTTTATTAATATTTTTAGTTAGTTTCTACAGGGGACACATTCTGACTTTAATAGTGCTTGTTAAAAAATGGCCAAAAACACTTTAGGGTAGGCACAACAAATTAGGGTCCGTATGGTTAGCGGAAACACATGTAAAAAAAAAATGTTTTGCTTTAACATGTTATTTAGCCCAGACTACATACAATGTAAAAAAAAAAATGATAATAACCACTGTTACGGTAATCATTTCAGTGTTAACAGATGTCACAGACAGATGGCAGAGATTGCTGTTGATGCCATTTTATCTGTAGCAGACTTGGAGCGTAAAGATGTCGACTTTGAACTCATTAAAGTAGAAGGGAAAGTGGGTGGTAAAATGGAAGATACTATGTTGGTGAAAGGAGTTATAGTAGATAAAGATTTCAGTCATCCTCAGATGCCAAAGGTAAGGTAGATGCCGTGTCCTTGCCAGAAGGGAATGGAGGGGCACAGCACCCTATCCCGAAAATCAAGTGTCTCCCCCCTCCTCCATTCATCCTTGTGGTCTCTCTATAATGAGGGATGATTTTTTTTTTCTCAGTTATTTAACAGTTTCAGCTGTTTTCATCTGAAGAGAAATTGCCGAAAGTTGCTGGACACGGTCAGAACAGGTTAAAAATGGATTATTTGAAATGTGGGTGTAGATGATTTCAGCTAATTCTATTGATTTTCAGTTATTTTAATCTCTTACCAGAACCTGTACAATTTCAGTATGCCCTATTTGTGTATTAATTAAAAGAACATCCAAGCCATTTATTTAGTGGCAACATTATGAAACGTCATAAAATTTGATTTCATTTCTTATGAACTCATGTTTGTACATGTATAATCTCCATGGTAACAATATAAACAATAGTAATAGTAGACTGAATAGGGGAAAGATCAAGCCAATAATATTTCATGGATGGTCCAATTATCACAATTTGTTTATAATGTAAACTGATTTTTTGTGTTACACAGTTAATTTGAAACCTAAGGCAAAAAAAAAATGTGTGTTTAGGGTTTCATCCCTAAAAAAGTAGGGTAGGTGGGTAGGGAATTTTTTTTTCTCATGGGGAAGAAATCCAAAGTTTAACGGTGCTTAAGCCAAAATGACCATAAAAATGTTAGGGTAGGCATTTTTGAGAGCAAAAAAATAGGGTAGGTAGGGAAACCCTAAACACATATTATGATTTCTTTGGCCTAATTAATATTTAGAGGATTTTTTTTGTCTTTATAGGTAGTGAAGGATGCCAAGATAGCTATATTAACATGTCCATTTGAACCACCAAAGCCCAAGACAAAACATGGTCTAGAAATCAAATCAGTAGAAGATTATAGAAAACTTAGACAGTATGAAATAGAGAAATTTGATACTATGGTTAAACAGGTATAAATTATATCTACAACAAATATTAATTGGTTGGTTTGGTTTAATGGTGCGTAACACCACTTTCAACAATATTTCAGTTATATTGTGGTGGTCAGTTTTATTGGTGGAGGAAACCAGAGTACTCGAAGAAAACTACCAAACTGTTACAAGTCACTGACAAACTTTATCATATAATGTTGTATCGAGAACACTTCGCCTGAGCGGGGTTCGAACTCACAACTTTTTATGATGATAGGCACTGATAGCATAGGTAGTTATAAATCCAACTACCATACGATCATGACAACGACAGTCCTTAAGAACACATATTAATGTTAAATTCTGTCAAACTTGCCTAAATGATTACATCACCTGCTGTAAACGGCTAGTTGTAAACCCTCCGACTGGATTTACGTTACTTTAATTCAAGTAAACAGTCACCTCACTAATGCTGTTGAACCTAGATTAGAACAAACCAAAGACTATAAAATTGGTATTTGTTGCTTCTCCGCTAAGCATGCAGCATTAAGGAAAAAGAGCAAAGACTGGTTGACTCGGAATCAGGATCGTGTTTCCGAGTGAGGGCAACATGTCTATCCGCGGTTGTTGTTTCAGTGAGCTAGCACTATGAAAATCCAACTAAGCGTGGTGGTCTAGTACAAAGTGGACCTCATCATCATCTCATTGAAAATTAACTTGTACTGTCCATGGTATAGCTGAAAAATTGCCGAGTTGGCGTTAATCACTCACTCAAACATATAAATGGATTTTTGTTTAGAAAAGGCAAATCCCATGCAAACATTTGAGATCACTTGTGCTTCATTGTTAACTTTTCAGATTTGAAACTAATATAAAACCAATCTTCTTGGCATGGTCCCATTTCAAAATACATGTATAATTGACCATTATCTAAAATATAACATTTTTAAAATTACTAAATCATCTGCTTTTTAATGGTTTATAATGGTTTATGGTGTTTACTGCCACTTTCAACAATATTTCAGTTATGTCGTGGCGGTCAGTTTTATTGATGGAGGAAACCGGAGAAAACCACAGACCTGTCACAAGTCACTGACAAACTTTATCACATATTGTTGCATCGAGTACACCATGCCATGAACGGGGTTTGTCAAATTCCTATTTGCTTTTTAAGTGAGAAACAAATCGTATTTTACAGGATAAAGAAATTTTATAAAGATGAATGCATCTTATACTTGGAGAGGTTCAATTTAATTTGTAATTATTTTTTATTGAATTGTCTTAAAAACAGTAATTATTGCTTTATATGCATCTTCTATTGTATAACTGTTTACTATTTTTAGGAAACACATAGATGGTGTAATGGTTAGCGTGCTCACCTCGAGTGCGGTAGATCGTGGGTTCGAACCCCAATCGGGTCAAACCAAAGACTATAAAATTCCAACTTAGCATGTTGGTTTAGTACAAAGCGGATCTCCTCATCATTTCATTGAAAAGTTAACTTGTTCTCGTCATGATATAGCTGAAAAATTTATGTTTAAACAACAATCCCTCACTCTATTGTATAACTGTTTACTATTTTTATGTTAAAGACGCTGGTTCAAACCTTGTTATATGTCAGTGGGGTTTTGACAATGAAGCTAACCTTGTTTACTATTTTTAGGTTAAAGACGCTGGTTCAAACCTTGTTATATGTCAGTAGGGTTTTGACAATGAAGCTAACCTTGTTTACTATTTTTAGGTTAAAGACGCTGGTTCAAACCTTGTTATATGTCAGTGGGGTTTTGACAATGAAGTTAACCTTGTTTACTATTTTTAGGTTAAAGACGCTGGTTCAAACCTTGTTATATGTCAGTGGGGTTTTGATGATGAAGCTAACCTTGTTTACTATTTTTAGGTTAAAGACGCTGGTTCAAACCTTGTTATATGTCAGTGGGGTTTTGATGATGAAGCTAACCATTTATTATTACAAAGAGAACTACCAGCTGTTAGATGGGTCGGAGGACCAGAGATTGAGGTAGGATATCTGTCGTCATTAAGCCTTTCAATAAGGAGTGGTACCAGGTACTTCCTGGCACAAAATGGTCTGTGGTACCTCCTGATTTTAAAGAGGGTTGTATAAGATATTCATGAAAATTGTTCAAATTTGATAAATAGTGAAGTACTGGTAGACTTGAAAAATATTGAAAGCCCTGCATCATTTAAAATGTTGGATTTTACCTATTAAATCAGTGTGTAAGTTTGACTACTGTCAGTGGTGAGGTGTATTTTTCCAAAGCAACCTTATGTGACCAGAGTTTGTCAGTGAATTATAGAAGTTCTGTGATTTTCTATGGTTTATCTGGTTTTCCCCACCCATAAACCCTAACCTACACAATACAACTGAAATTTTGATGGAAAAAAAATGGCATTTTTAACACCCATAATTCCAAGTAACTTTCCTTCCAAATTGTAATATAATTTCCACTGCCTGTTATATAAAATTCTTAAAGCAACTGAGTAAATTAGGTTAAATGCACTTTAGTTCACTTTGGTGGGATAAACATTTTTTTAATACAAAGAAAATTGGTAGCAAATGTCAACCATGGGAACTCCTAGGAAAATAAGATTTCAAATTTCTCATAATTTTGTTTGAAGTGAGGTTTTCATGCCCAGCATATGATAGTATGGAGGCATATAGTTTTTGGTTTGTCCACTTGTTCGTCTGTACCGCCTCACCTTGTGCAATTCTCTGAGGTCGTTTTTTAGGTATCTGTCATATTTGGTTAGGATGATTGGCCGTGATGTGTAGTTGATCATATTTTCCTGCCATTTTATTTGACAATTTTTGTAAGAGTTATGGGACTTTTCTTTGCATTTTCGTGTATTACAGTTTAACCTGCCCTTTTTTAACCTCTGTATAAAGGACACATTTTCAGGTTCCCTTGAGTGTCCTCTATATACAGGTTTGACTGTAATTATCCTCTTAGGTCATTGGTCTGATAGCTTTCATATATTGTAAGATGATTGGTCATGAAGTATAGTTGACCATATTATTTGTTAGGGCATAGTGTTCTTTGGATGCAGTAACTCTTTTATTATATTTAAATAATTGAAAGGGTCGTTGTGGTCATGAACGTATGGTGGTTGTATTTATAACTACCTGCACAATCAGTTCATATCACTGCTAAAGTTGCGAGTTCAAACCCCGTTTATGGCAGGGTGTACTTGATACATTATGTGATTGTCAGTGACTTGTGAGAGGTCAGTGGTTTTATCCGGGTACTCTACCAATAAAAACTGACCGTCACGATATAACTGAAATATTGTTGAAAGTGGCGTTAAACGTCACAACACCTAACCCTCATAAATCTTCTTTCTTTTTTTTGTAGTTAATAGCTATAGCCACAGGTGGTAGAATCGTTCCAAGGTTTGAAGAATTAACAAAAGAAAAATTAGGCAAAGCTGGTATTGTAAAAGAATTACAGTTTGGTACGACTAAAGACCGAATGTTAGTGATAGAGGAATGTCAAAATTCTAGAGCTGTTACCATATTTATCAGGGGAGGTAATAAAATGGTATGTATCGTAATCAGACACATATGGCTACTGTGAAATTATTATTAATCGTAGTGTTCTATTTTCTATTTTTAGCTGATTTTGTGGTTCACTTAAACTAAGCAAATAAAAATCCAACGAAATACAATTTTCCCATTGATTGTTGCATGTATTGTTTGAAACCATGAATTCAAGAACTCCGGGATCAATCCATTTTGTAGACACCACAAAAATTGGCGCCAACGAATAAAAATATTTTCACAATATTCCATTTCAAGCTAATTAAAATTAGATGTTTGTTGCATTTTAATTTTTTTGCCGATCTACATCTAATGACGTCACATAAGGGTTTGACACAGGGTTCATGTTTTTCAACCGACCAGTCAGCGATAAGCCTACCAGTATTAAAACTTGAGTACATGCTGAGAGTTGTTCGATTGGTCAATATATTTAGCTGTCTTGTGTATGATTGGATGATTAAAAATGAAAGAAATGCCAGCTGACATGACCTCTTGCGAGCTGTCGTTAGAAAAAACCTATGAAATAAACATCTAATTTATATTAAATTGCTTCCATGTAAAAAAAAATTTAAATTGAGCAGACACCTTTTTTTCTTTTCTTTTAGATTGCATTATGGCAAGCAATTTATTAATTATGGCTTTACTTGCAAGCCAAATTCTCAAATTATGGATAAGGGGCCGTCGTGATTGTATGGTAGTTGGATTTACAACTACCTGTGCAATCATTGTCTATCACCACTAAAGTTGTGAGTTCGAACCCCGTTCATGGCGAGGTATACTCGATACAAAATTATGTGATAAAGTTTGTCAGTGACTTGCGACAGGTTGGTGGTTTTCTGCGGGTACTCTGGTTTCCCCCACCAATAAAACTGACCGCCACGATATAACTGAAATATTGTTGAAAGTGACATTAAGGTGGTACCATACACTTCCGGTAAAATTTGATCTGCTCGTTTAATTTTCTTATATTTTTGGCAGTGTGTTTGAATATATCCACTGTCATAAATATCAAAATTTTAACAAATTCCAACCAACATACTCAGAGCTATAAATTCAATAGCCACATAGCAGCTTTTCTCTCTGTGGTTTTGATCACCGAGATGCTTGAAATCTGCATACAAACATCATATGATCAAAACGTTCAACTGATTTTTTAAAGAGTTATCTCCCTGTAGTGTTAGGTACCACCTTAAACACCATAAACCAGAAATAGTAATCTGTTGTAAACATGGTCTTGAATTAGTTTGTTCTTGGTTTTCTATTGTAGATTGTAGAAGAAGGTAAACGAAGTATACATGATGCATTATGTGTTATACGTAACTTAGTCAGAGATAACAGAATTGTGTTTGGTGGTGGTGCTCCTGAAATATCCTGTTCAGTAGCAGTAGCTAAAGCTGCAGATAAGGTATGTCACAGAGAGCTTGATTACTCCTTCTACAGAAGCAGTGATTTTCCTACTTATTATACCCCCCGCAAACAAAGTTTGGGGGGGTATATAGGAATCACCCTGTCTGTCCATGTACCTTGTAAGCGCAACTCCTCCTGAACAGCTTACTGGATTTTTATGAAACTTTACACACTTGTAGTACACTACCTGCAGATGTGCATGAAGGAATATGGTTGCTATCCAAAATTTACCTTGTACCTTGTAAGCGCAACTCCTACTACATGTAAGCTGCAAGCGGGGGGTATCACTCAGTGAGGTCACTCACAGTTCTAGTTTGTATCTGGGGCCCAGGTCCCTTAGAATTGGAAATATTAGCGCATAAATAATGTGCATTGGGAAAAGATGGGAAGAGTAATACATTTATTAGATTGGATTTCAAGTACAATGTAATAGAATTACTTGGAATCAACACAGTCAGTTGAAAGGTATTAGGAGGTATTTGACCCCTCTTTGCAAAACCCTAGATGTAACCCTGATCAGATGCTCGATACATTTGTGTCTTCTATCCATTAAGGAGTAGTATATTATGTGAAATAAACATAGCGAATTTCTGCTTGTTGTTTTTGATAACAATTCAGATCAGACACTATGTAATATAAAAAACACCACCCTGAACCATGGTCATGTAGTCTGTCAATCAACATGTCACACTGATTTGGGTGGTACATCATTTTATGAAATGAAGTTTGAACTGTGGTGGTCAACAATTCCACCAATGTAAAAAGAACAAACACCTAGTACCTCAAAGGATGGAACACAAAAAGTGCCATAATATTATGGTGTTGGAAATGCATGTTCTGGCTTTGTACATGAACAAAAATGTCTCATTATTTGGAAGTTTTTGTGAACGGATGTATTAAGTTGATATAACTTGTTTTCAATCTAATTGTACATTTATAAGACAATGAAATATGTTTAGACTAAACTGAAAAAATTTGTTGAATATGATCCGTCGTTAGTAACCAATGCATGGTTCCCACGCATCCTGGAAAACGGGAAATACCCTGGAATTTCGTTATACACGTTCGAAATGTCCTTGAAAATTTAAAAAATGGTCAAAATCCGGGATTTACCCTGGAAATCTTTATTGAAAGCGTAATTTTTTAACCACCGGAAGTTTTGATGCAATTTGTTAATTTCGAGTTACTTCCCTTGGTCCGATAATCAATTCGTCCCTTGCTTTATTCGTCCCAATAATAATAAAAGCGTCTACTATAGGCCAAAAAAAGGGACGAATTGTTAACTTGAATCTGAATCTGCAATGTGTTTGTAGAAGTAGTGCAGGTCAATGTTACATGAATTAATTCCGATGATGGCAATCAATATTCAATCACACGTGAAGATATCCATGATAATAACAAAATACTTGTTCAAGCGGCAAATAACGAACAAGAAAACTTATCCTTGAAAACTGAAAAAAGTCCTAGAAAAACCCTGGAAAAGAGTGGGAACCCTGCCAATGGCTAATCCCACTCCAATACTCTTTACTCGTCTCCCCTGTATCAACTAATAATGATCATCTTGTTGTTTAACAACGAATGAGCAAGTTTTCAGCCATATCATGGCCAGAACAAGTTATATTAGATGAGATGATAATGACGTCTACTTTGTACTAGACCTACACTCTTAGTTGGATTTTAATAATGGTAACTCGCTGAAACAACAGTCCACAGGACACAGGTAGACACGTCTCCTCACTTGGACACATGATCTTGATTCCGATCCAATCCATCTTTGTTCTTTCTCTTTAATGCTGTGTGCTTAGTGAAGAAATAGCAAATACAAATTGTATAGTCTTTGGTCTAACCAGGACTCGAACCTATGATATAAAGCACTTGAGGTATCTATACCATGTTGGTTTATGAGAATAAAGATATTTACAGTCAAACCTGTATTAAGGTGGTACCTAACACTACAGGGAGATAATTCTTTAACATCAGTTGAACGTTTTGATCATATGATGTTTGTATGCAGATTTCCAGCATCTCGGTGGTCAAAACCACAGAGAGAAAAGCTGCTATGTGGCTAGTGAATTTATAGCTCTGAGTCTGTTGGTTGGAATTTGTTAAATTTTTGATATTTACAGTGGATATATTCAAACACACTGCCAAAAAAAATAAGAAAATTAAACGAGCAGATCAAATTTTACCTGAAGTGTATGGTACCACCTTAAGAGGTCATCTTTGAGACAAAGAAAAAGTGGCCTTTAAGCCTTATCAGATAGGTGACCTGACTGCTTAATAGGGGTTCAATTCAGATGAAATTTTCTATGACAGGACAAGAAAAATGTGACCTTTTAATACAGGTGACTGCTAAATAGAGGTGGTCACATGGGAAGGTTTGACTGTATAGGTGAACATGCTATTCATTACACTAACGATGTGGTTCAACTGGTTTAATTTGATTTTATCTGGTTTCTTCCACCAATAAAACTGACCGCCTCGATATAACTGAAAAATTGTTGAAAGTGGTGTTAAACACCATGAACTTAAGCCAAGCCTAGCTAAATTGATTTTATATTACAGATATCAACATTAGAACAATATGCCATGCGATCGTTTGCCGAGGCTCTAGAAAGTATACCTTTAGCTTTAGCAGAGAATAGTGGTCAATCTCCTATATATACATTAGCTGAGATCAAATCTCGTCAAGTGACGGAGAACAATCCTCGTCTCGGAATAGATTGTCTTGATAAAGGAACAAATGGTAAGAATTATTATTTTAAAGTCTGTTAAAAATTGAGTTTAATTAAACTACAGTCAAAGCTGTTATAATTTAGGAGTCACCTTTGAGACAAAGAAAAAGTGGTCTTGTAAGACAGGTGACTTCTTAAGAAGAAGATGAATTTATATGGACTCTTCTATGATATGGCAAGAAAAAGATGACTTTTTGAAACAGGTGATTGCTTAATAAAGATTACCGCATGGGCAGGTTTGACTATAGATCAGTTGAAAGAAATATGCCTCGAAACAAGACACAGATTTAGGTCTCAATATAGAATCATCAAGATTATGACAAAAATGTCATTGAAATCATTACAGATTCTACAATTTAAAATAACAAAGCCATTACCTGGCTGCCATTTACATCATGGAAAAAAGCATTCTAATTTTGTGCATTGTGGATGGAGAATGACACACTCTTTATATATAAAAAGCAGCTCCTAATAACCAACAGTTTGTTAATAGTCGTCATTTGTGGCGTGTTATAAGGCAAAATTTTCCAACAATATCAATTGTATCCTTTTATTCTCTGGGAACTTATGGGTCCACCTTTAAGGCCCAGCTCCAGTTCCATCTTATTATGCCCCAGTCGCTAGGCATTTGGGACATTTAAGTTTTACATCTGTTCGTCCTGCATTCGGTTTCTTCTCAATAACTTGAGTTCCCTTCAAACAAATAATTTGAAATATATATGCAATGTCAGGGGCCATAACATCTTCGCTAGCCAAGGGTTGCGATTCGGGTCCCCCTTCTCTTCATCCTTGGCGGATCTAGAATACATTTTGAAATTCGTGCGCAATTCCACCTGGTGGTTTATCGAAGTTGCGCCCCTTAGATTGTCGTCGTCGCCAGCCAATCAGAATCGTTTTGTTATACGTATGTTGGAGAGTAGAAAATGGCAGCGCCCAGTGAAGAAAAACTTATTTGTGATAAATTTAATTTGGAAGCATTTACTGCAGACCTGATTTTTTTCCGCTTTTTTTTATTCTGGATTTTACCGTTTTTACCATTATGATTCCTTTTTTATAGTATATTCAATACTTCCACTTGCCGATTTCCGCTTTTTTGTTGACTTCGTAAAATCATGTCTATTACTATCAACCAAGTGAAAAGTTTCAAAGCTTTGGCAGACGGGAAAGATGTTTTCATTGGAACCAAAACGGGACATTTACATTTCGTCGATAACATGTGCTCCGTGTAAGATATCTTCTGATTGGATACATGTACTGGTAGCTGTAACCAATGAAATATAAAAGTGCAAATCCTCAAAATATATTCTAGATTCGCCAAGGGTGAAGAGAAGGGGGACCCTAATCGTAACCCTTGGCTAGCAAAGATGGAGCCATAGAAGAAAGGACAAGTTTGATTTCCGTTCTGGAATCATGCCTCTGTTTAAATGCACTGGAAGCTAAGTGGGGTAATGTTATATTTGGTACCAACTGTGAGTCACAGTTTCAAATTGTTTTTGTGCTGTCATCACAAAAGTTTGTATACACATCACTTCCTATATTTTGAATGAGATCTACTTATCATCACAGCAGCTTGATCGGAATATTTTTAAGGAGTTATTGCCAATTTTTACCTAGAATATTTCATCAAAAAGAATTTGGGAATGGAGGAACAAAGTTGTTTTTTGTGTCACAAATAACCTTTAATTTCATTTTAATTTTGTATTGAATGATATTACATATGAACTGTCATGACTATTTCAATGATAAAAAAGAAACATCGAGTGAGACATGTCTAAACCAGAATCCTGTATGCACCGAACTTTGAATATAATCTTAATGCAAGAATTATTTTGTGAATTTGACCTGGATAAACAGAACACAAAAGTTGGTTCCAAGGTTGGTCAGTTTAGACTCAGTTTCAATGTACTGTCTTCGTGCTAACCCACTTGCCCGAAGCCCAGGACAAGTGAAAATTATGAAAGAATTTGTTTTGATAAATACACAAATTTTCTAAATTTGGCTTTCAGGCAAGTAGGTGAAAAAAAACTAAGGCAAAGACTGAACGTATTTTCAACTGCATGTGGTACACTTTGGAGATATTGTATTGTATTTGAAAATTTCACTGCATCAATAGAAGAATTGAGTTTAGTGGCGACGCGATAGCGAAACCAGTATTAAAACAGATATTTGCGACCATTAAATCAACAATTGATGCCATGAAATTTTCAAATACAACACAGTTATTTCCATTCTAATGTAATCATGTGTATTACCACATTATTGACAAGATGACCTAAGCGGTAATCAGCTAAAATTCTAAAAATATCTCGTGCTATTTCAACCATGGAATTGATACCGTGAAAATTTCACCATTAAATCAACAATTGATGCAGTGAAAATTTCAAATACAATACAGCTATCTCCATTCTAATGTAATCATGTGCATTGCCACATTATTGACAAGATGACATAAGCGGTAATCGGCTAAAATACAAAAAATATCTCGTGATATTTCAACCGTGGAATTGATACCATGAAAATTACAGCATTGTCCAATCACAAACCAGGAATATTAGACAACTACATTATAATTTTTGTTTACAGATATGAAAGAACAACATGTAATAGAGACATTATCATCTAAACGAGCACAGATGTTATTAGCTGTACAATTAACTAAGATGATACTAAAAATAGATGATGTTAGAGGGGGAGATCAGGGATACATGTAGTTTATACAGGTAAAATTCTTCAGAGATCAGGGATACATGTAGTTTATACAGGTAAAATTCTACAGAGATCAGGGATATATGTAATTTATACAGGTAAAATTCTACAGAGATCAGGTATACATGTAATTTATACAGGTAAAATTCTACAGAGATCAGGGATATATGTAATTTATACAGGTAAAATTCTACAGAGATCAGGGATATATGTAATTTATACAGGTAAAATTCTACAGAGATCAGGGATACATATAAATTATACAGGTAAAATTCTAGAGATCAAGGTTACATGTAATTTATACAGGTAAAATTCTACAGAGATCAGGGATACATGTAATTTATACAGGTAGAATTCTACAGAGATCAGGGATATATGTAATTTATACAGGTAAAATTCTACAGAGATCAGGGATACATGTAATTTATACAGGTAAAATTCTACAGAGATCAGGGATACATATAAATTATACAGGTAAAATTCTAGAGATCAAGGATACATGTAATTTATACAGGTACAATTCTGCAGAAATCTGTTTTCAGGGGGAGAGATCAGGGATACATGTAATTTATACAGGTAAAATTCTACACCAGTCTGTTTACAGAGGGGGAGATGAGGGATACATGTAATTTTTACAAGTAAAATTCTACGGAAATCTGTTTTCAGACTTCAACTGCATCGATGGTGTAATGGTTAACATGCTTGCATCGAGTGCGTTTGATCGTAGGTTCGAGTCCCGGTCTGGTCAAATCTAAGACTATAAAACTGGTATTTGTTGCTTCTCTGCTAAGCATGCAGCATTAAGGAGAAAGAGCAAAGACTGGTTGGCTCGGAATCAGGATCATGTGTCCGAGTGGGGCAACATGTCTAACCGTGGACTGCTATGTCAGTGAGCTAGCATTACAAAAATCCAACTAAGCATTGTTGGTCTAGTACAAAGCGGACGTAGTTATCATATTGTTCTCTCCATGATATAGCTGAAAAATTGCTGAGTTGGTGTTAAACAACAATCACTCACTCCTGTTTTCAGACTTTAATGCAAAAACACCATTGTTGATAATAGTAGAAAGAAACTAAAATCATTTTATGAACAATCAGGACTTGAAATCAACCAATCATAATGCTGTATTTATTAGATACGACATTTTGATTGGATGTTTTTTAGTTGTATGACTGAGTACAAAATGTTTTATCACCGCGAGGCTTAGGCTCACCACACTTATAAAATACAGGGTGACTTGACTTTTCTTCAAGAGAACTTGAGGGCGAAATGAGGGAAAATCTGACAGACTACCGAAAACTTGCGGTTATTTAAATGTTTCTTACCCCAGTATTGCATGTCCCCAAGCTTTCACAAAACAAACTTGCTGCTCAACGATCTTAAAAAAGATGCAATCAACAAGTTTTGAATAAAATACTGAAGATCATGGCAGCTCTGTGTATGTTTGAATATGTATGATTTTTGGTAAAAGAAGTCTGACTTCCAGAAAGTGACAGAGAGTCTAAAACTTCACCTTGGGATGGAAGCTTAAGTAAAGGGTTCATTGAAACCAGGCCAAAAATGTCACTATTTAAAATTATTTTAAGGGGTGCTGCACCCTATGATGGACACATTAAGCCCTGTTCCCATAGGTCAGTAAATAAAAATGTAACCAGCGACATCTCTTTTTTGGAGGTGTGGTACCCCATGGTGGGCACATCTGGCTTGTACCCATACCTGAGGATTCCCATGGGGCAATTTTCTGTAACCAGCGACATCTCTTTTTATGGATGTGTTGCCCCCATGGTGGGCAACTGGGCACATCCGGCTTGTACTCATTGTTGAGGGTTCCCATGGACCAGTAAAATCAAATGGTTGTTCCTTGAAAACTTGTCAACTTTACCATTGATATTTTTATTGTCTTTTTCAGGATAAAGATCTGCCTTGAATGGACCCTAGATGTTGAAGACTGATATTTTTTCCCTAATTTATGAATTACAAGATTATTTAAATAGTAACCAATCAACTCAAAAAAACAGTATCAATTGAGTTTGTCCTTGAATTGTAATTAACAACTTATACAGTAAATCCTGTGTAAGCACAACCTGCTTAGGACCAAATTTTGTGTTCAGGATAGACAAGTATTCAGTTTAAACAGGTTAAATTAACAAAGATTTCCTACATTGGAACTTCATATAAAGTTCGGTTTACACAGGATTCTTGTTTACTCAGCGTTCGGTTTAGACAGGTTTTACTGTAGCATCATGAAATGAACCTTTTATTTATAAGTGCAGTCAAACCTGTATTAAGAGGTCACCTTCGGAATTAAGAAATAGTGGCCTTATAAGACAGGTGACCTCTTAAAAGAGGTTAATTTTCTATGAAATTTTCTGACAGGACAAGAAAAGGGTGACCTTTAAATACAGGTGACTGCTTAATAGAGGTGACCACATGAGCAGGTTTGACTGTGTGTTGGTCTGATTGGATCAATTTTGTGATAATTTTATTTTAAAATATGAATTTGCTATGAAGGAGGAAGCATTTAGGTTAAATTTTCAATTTTTGTCAAGAAAAACTTGTGTTCAGAAATACAATTTTCTTTACTTTCTAATATTTAATTTCATTCTACATTATTTCATATGTGAAAATAACTACGAGTTGAATTTAATCATGTTTGTTTACACTTTTGAAATTTATTGAATTTTAATATACATTGACAGCGATCCTCGAAATGAACATTTGAATTGAATGGTCCGAATCAAATTCTAGAATTTATTTTTATTTTATATCTAAATATAAACTGAAAAATTTACTGGTCCAAACAAAATTTTACTGGTCATGGGCTGGAGGACCGATGTTCATCATGAGGATTGTGACAGTGTTGAATGACTCCATTTACTCTGAAAGTATGTTGTTATTGTGAATATCATATTTTAATGGTCAGAATCAACTTATAAATACATAGTTTCTTTTGTTTTGTCTGTGATGAGTGAGTGCTATTTGTAATGTTTTGTATAAAATCTAAATGTATTAAAAACAATAAAAAAAATTTAAGGAAATTGTTTTAATTTGTTCTTGTATTCAAGGGGCGAGTGAACCACGTCAGTGGTGTAATGGTTAGCATGCTCGCCTCAAGTGCGGCAGATCGTGGGTTCGAACCCTGTCGGGTCAAACCAAAGACTATAAAATTGGTATGTGTTGCTTCTCCGCTAAGCATGCAACATTAAGGAGAAAGAGCAAAGACTGGTTGGCTCGGAATCAGATTAATATGTCTGAGTGGAGAGACATGTCTATCCGTGGACTGTTGTTTCAGTGAGCTAGCACTATTAACGTCTTCTCGCCATAATATAGCTGAAAAATTGCTGAATTAAACAGCAATCACTCGCCCAACTACCTTTTTGTGTAATGAATACAAATTATCTCCCTTTTCTTATAATTTTGTCAGAGTTGGAAGGTGTTTTTATATACTGTTAGTTCAGACTAGGATGAGGCAGTTTAGTATACTAGTATGTCCAGAAAAATCCTGACTTCAGACAATGTTCAGAATCTGTTTAGACTTTCAGAATTTCTAGCACAAAAACTGGTCTACCGGTATTCAGAATTTCTTGACTAGTGAAGGTAACTTGGCAATTTTTCAGCTGTATCATGACAAGAACAAAGTACATTTAGATCAGATGATAAGGATGTCTGCTTTGTACTAGACTAACAAGAGCAGTAGAATTTTTATCAACCATACTCAAAGCTAGCATGCTATACATTAAACCATTGAAGTTGGGTCAAAGTTCAATGTATTACTGGTGTTCTGTTGTTAGGACTAATCGAGTATTTTCAACCATGCACCGAGACCTTCCTCAAGTTACATAGAGTCTGCAACGAAAGAGAATTCAACTTGCAAACTTCAATAATGAAGGAACCACATCGGTGGCATAATGGTTAGTGTGCTCTCCTCGAGTGAGGTAGATTGTGGGTTCAAGCCCCGGTCTGGTCAAACCAAAGACTATAAAATTGGTATTTGTTACTTCTCCCCTAAGCACGCAGCATTAAGGAGAAAGAGCAAAGACTGGTTGGCTTGGAATTGGAATAATGTGTCCCGAGTGGTGACATGTCTACCCGCTGACTTGTTTCAGTGAACTAGCACTAGTAGAATCCAACTAGGTGTGTTGGTCTAGTACAAAGCGGACCTCATCATCATCTCATTGAAAATTAACTTGTTCTCGCCATGATATCGCTGAACAATTGCTGAATTGATGTTAAACAACAATCACTCACTCATTCAATAATGAAGGGAGCGGATTACATTGATTATCACTACTGACAAATTAAGCTGAAAATGAATAACAAGGATATAATATTTATCTACAGAATTTATCAGTTATTTTTAGCTCACCTGGCCATAGGCCATGTGAGCTTTTGTCATGGGTAAGCGTCCGTCATCTGTCGTCCGTTAATAGCTTTTCACATTTAAATCTTCTTCCCTGAAACCACTGAACAGATTTGAACCAAACTTGCCAGAAATGTTCATTGGGTGGTCCTCTACCAGAT
>MJUT01060065.1:1329704-1359870 GCA_002080005.1 Gigantidas platifrons | reverse complement strand
ATTCAAATTTTCAGATGGATATAAGTCTACCATGGATTGATGCAGCATTTACTTAACACCTCAAGGTTTGCCTAAATATATTTATCTTTCAATCCCGTTAATTTTTCCTACCACTTACAATGGAATTAGGACAAAAAACCGCCCGTTGTGAATCACTCCGGGTGCTGCTCCCATACGTTGAATGGGACCGATTCGTAACCCTTAATGGAGCACAAGCGGAATGAGGGTTACGTTATCGTATCTAGTGCCATATACACACAGTATATACATACCAAATATCTACCTTACATGTATCTACTGAAGACCAGAAATTCATACCAAACATATGATTTACCAGGTTCTAGTGGTGGAATATTATACCTGCCAATGGCATCTTTTATTGCAGTGTCCCGTTCTTTCTTCATGAAAAAAGACAATACTGCTAAAGGTATCTGCTGTTGATAAAGGCAGGTTCAGGTTTACAATCAGTTGGCACATTATCGTTTCCGATTTCGTTACTGCTCTCCGTAGGTCGATCTCGCTGTTTGTCATGTCATAAAGGTCTTCATAGAACGACAGGTCTGCTTTACTTTTGCTAGGTCAATGTGGTTTTTGGTTCCAACATGATGACGAACATCACTTTTGCTTCCATGAGCACATGCAATGTCAATGGCACAGACGGTGCAGTGAAAGAAAGTTTCCCCTTTCTTTGATGCACAAATAAAGTTCCATGTGTCTTGATAGCTGTTCTTAAACCGTTGGCACGATTTTTTTGGCAGAGGACCTTCGTCATCATTGTTGTTCAAATCCCTTTTGCCATCCTGCTTGGCCATTTTTTTTTACCTTCAGATCACGGTTGCAAACACGCTTTACATTGCTTGTAGGATACATTATTTAACGTGCTTAATGATGCAGATTACCGGGTTAATTCAATATTACGGATTTTGTGGTACAAACGAATTTTGAAAAAACGATGTTTGTTCAAGTGTAGAATAGTCAGGTTCAAACGTAGGGCGTAATTTACTGTCAAAAAGTGTAGTAAATACAGCAAAAACGTAGTAGTAAACAGGTCTGCTTTAGTGGTGATAGGCACCGATTGCACAAGTAGTTGTAAATCCAACTACCATACGATCATGACCACTACAGCCCCCCGTGTAAATAAGAGAATTCAAAAACAGAAAATACCAATTTCACATTTTTTTTTGGTTTCAATTCAATAAAACTATCAATAATATGCATTTTTACAGCATTTAATGCCACTTTCAGCAAAATTTAATTTATTTTGTGGCTGTCACTTTCATTGGTGGTGGAAACCCAGAGTACAGAGAGAAAACTATCGACCTGTCGCAAGCCACTGACAAACTTTATCACATAATGTTGTATTGAGTACACCTCCCCATGGCCATGAAAGGGGGTTGAACTCAAAACTTTAGTGGTGATAGGCACCGATTGCACAGGTAGCTGTAAATCCAACTACCATACGATCTAAACCATGACAGCCCCTGGTGTAAATAAGAGAAAGTAGAAAATACCACTTTTTATTTCAATTCAATTAAACTATCAATAATATGCATATTAACAGTGTTCTAGAATGCACTTTCTTAAAGGGATATTAAAGCTCATCTTAACATATATTTTTTCAACTCGTGAAGAAGGTTGTTTCTTTTCAATTTAATTGTAAAAACAATCCAAAAATACTTTGCACGCCCAATTAATCCCTAATATCGTTAAAATATCACTTAAAAGGGTCGAAATGAAATTTTGTCCAGGAAGCAAAAATTCAATTCAACGCAAAGTCTGCAAGATATGACAGAATTATCAACGAATTATGTCACTTTTACAAAGTTTCATTGATAAAAACCGGGTTAATGTTTCATAAATATCATTTATTGAACCAATTGCAAGTTTTCATGAGATACAAAAAATTTTCAAAATGAGCTTTAATAAACCTTTAAAAATATAGAGACAGGCATTATTGAAGATAAAGGGCCTTGTAACATGAAAGCATTCTTTTCCTTTGATCTTTTTATGAGAGAGCTGTACAATAATCAATGACCTTGATGTGAAATTGCATGGCATCATGTTCCAAATCATTTATACCACAGTTTTCAGAGTTAAAAGGTTAAACAATCAAAAATGAAGACATGCAATATCACATCTAGGTCGTTGATTATTGCACGGCTCTCTGAGAGTAATATTACTACAGCCCAGATTAAAAATGTGCAATATCTCGTATCTGCAGTATATTATTTCATAGTTTTTAGCTGTTGCTTACATTCTGGTACATAAACAATAAAAAGATCAAAGGAAAAGAATGCATTCATGTAAAAAGTATTTAACATGGTCAAATGATCAAAATGGGTTTGACTAAGGGACGGACCATTTAACTTCCAGGGGCGGGGGGCTAAATGTTTGTTTCTAAAAAAAATATTCTGATTCGCAATGTTGCTGAAAAAATATTCTGATTTTGGTGGTGGAAAAAAAAATAATCTGATTCCGAGTTTTTGTCATATAACCTAATGTTAAATTCTGGAAAAAAATTTCCCACTTCGCGCGACAAAAAAAAAAAATTATAACTCTCGTGTTGTCCGAAAAAAAATTTCTGAATGAAAAAAACCCAATAGCCCCCCCCCCNCCTATCTTTCCCTTGATGACATTCCATGATTTTCTTCCCTCTGATGATAAAGGGGATGCCATCATAATGTATAGGTGGAGCTGCATCCTTCTGCGTGTCCTGAGACATATCTGATGGTAAAAGTATTTTCTGACAGATCTGAAAAAGAAAAAGCAGCAACAATATTATGTGCCTTATTACCGTATAGACATCAACAATACAATTGTTTTACACAGTAATAATATGTCTAATTAAAACAACGAAAAATCCAAACGTTCTAGAGATTCCAATAAAACTCAATTACAATTTTAAATTTAGAATTCCAATACAAAAGCATGTAGTACTTATATACTGTGATTAAGTCATGATCATATGATTAAAGTAAGAATTTCTCATTAGAGACGGACTGCTTTAACTTTTAAGGGATGGGGGAGGTGGCTATGTTTTACCCTCAAGCCAGAATATTAAATTTAAGGTGGACTAAAGTTTAGATACAGCCCTACGAGGGGGACCAGAGTGTCGAAGCCTCGAGGTTTCAGGAATTACAGACATTATATTTATATTGATATATTAAATGATGTACAATACATAGGCTCTTCAAATTTTAAGGGAAAAGGGGCGCAAACCAACCATGCCCTCCTAAATCCGTGCTTGAAACAGATTAGTTTGACTTGTATTCTGCATTGAGACAATATGTGATCAATACATTGGAAAGAGCCTGATTTCTAAATCTTTTTAGGTTGGTTTAGTTTATGGTGTTTAACGCCACTTACAACAATATTTCAGTGATATCATTGTGGTCAGTTTTATTGGTGGAGGAAACTGGAGTGCCTGGAGAAAACCAGTGACCTGTCACAAGTCACAGACAAACTTTATCACATAATGTTATATCGAGTACACCTCACAGAGAACAGGATTCGAATTCACAACTTCAGTGGTGATAGGCACTGACTGAACAGGTAGTTAAAAATCCAACTACCATATGATCACGACCACAACGGCCCCCTCAATACATTGGGAAGAGTGCGATTTCTAAATCTCTTTACGTTATATAATAAAAAATACATATCACAAATATAAAACATCTAAAAATGTCATGTATAAATCTATATTCATATCTCTATTTCATAAAACATCGTAAAATATTAAAATTTTAATTTAAAACATTTCTTCTTCCTTTCACAAATGGTCATTTTTGCGCTGCCTGTACAGCAGATATGGATCCCTGTCCGTCATTATCTGTGTTAAATTGTCATCACGCCACTAATTGTTAAATGACCAAAGCCACAAATCCTCAACCACAAACAGCTGGTGGAATTTAATTAAATATAATTTTATATACAGCTGAGCATCACGACCATTACAGCCCTTTGAAGTATGTATTTAATCTCAACGATGAAAAATGAAATTCTTAATAAAATTGATTTTATAGCATTTTATATAATTTAACAAATGACCCTCTGACATCAGCTTTTTGAAGTGACCTGCAACTTCAAGAGGGACTCTTCTGGAGTCCTATCTATAATGGAAATATCAACTGAACACACTTACACATCCAAAAAGGGCAACAATGATTGCTCCTTATGTCTAGCGCCAGATTGATACAAAATATTGGTACAATTAAAAATGCTTAAAATTGTAAGGATTATCTAAAACTATCAGATCAGGCAAATAATTTTTTTCAAATTAATTTTGAAATGACATAGGAAGACTGAAAACCATTGAGAAAAAAAATATAAAAACCAATGGGCAAAATTGCCTTAAAGTGTTCATTAGGTCTTTGTCATATAGTGTTCATTAAGTCTTTGTTGTATAGTGTTCATTAGGTCTTTGTTGTATAGTGTTCATTAGGTCTTTGTTGTATAGTGTTCATTAAGTCTTTGTTGTAGTGTTCATTAGGTCTATGTCGTATAGTGTTCATTAGGTCTTTGTCATATAGTGTTCATTAAGTCTTTGTTGTATAGTGTTCATTAAGTCTTTGTTGTATAGTGTTCATTAGGTCTATGTCGTATAGTGTTCATTAGGTCTTTCTTGTATAGTGTTCATTAGGTCTTTGTTGTATAGTGTTCATTGCTTGGTAACATTCTGTGTTGCCTATGATCACTAACATATAAATATAGCAAATGTAAGCTTATAATAAGCTCTTTAACAAAAAACAATATTTCTAATCTGGTAACATTTCCCTAAAAGCAATAAATTAAAAACTAAAGAAAGGCCTCAGTGGGATTTAATTTTGGTGGCCAGCTGGCAATAAACTCTGGTAGCCAAGTTCAAATTTTAGTGGCCAAAGCAAAAAAAATTGGTAGCCAAATGCAAGGATAAGGTTAAAGTGCAAAAATGACTTCCAATATGGCCATCACTAAAAACAAATCAATGACAGATAATTATCCAGAATTTCTGGTCACCAACCTCAATTACGCTGGTGGTCACCAGATTTAAATTTTGGGCGCCATAAACGAAATTTGGTCCGACCATTTTAGTAGACAAAATTGAGCCCTGGAAGACAGTGGGAATGAGGTATCAAGTAAAATTATTCACTGCAAATATTTGCTCAAAATAACAGTAACAATAAAATTTCTTTCACTATCTGGTAAAACTGGAATTAACCAATCAGGACAAGAATTTCTGGTCCACAAAACACTAATGGTAAAGAGAAACGGCATTTGATGCTTGACAATAAAGGACATTTCCACCATCATCGAATGACGCCAAGTATAAACAATAGACAGTAAATTGTTGATATAATTATTTGCTGGGTAACACTGCAATGAACACTACACATAGCACAATATTCAGTGAGCAATAGCTAAGCAATGACTTGTAAATATGTTGCGCAACATTTTTTTTTTTATAATTAACATTTTGGTAAGGATATTAGTTCTCTGCTTAGAAATCTTGATTACACAGTTTGAGATAGGTGTTGAAATATTTCAAGTCATTACGTTTTGTTGCAGGATATCCATGAGGTTCATATCATCAGCATTATAGTCGAGACAACTGACGACTGCCTCCAGCATATCATCGTCATCGCCTCCCTCCACAATTGCATCAAACGGACTCAGCATACTGCAATGAACAAAAAAATATCAAATATTAGAAAATGCAACACATTCATTTATGTGGATAGGGTGTTCAATGCGACTTTCAACAATATTTCAGTTATATTGTGGCAGTCAGTTTTATTGGTGGAGGAAACCGGAGAAAACCACTGACCTGCTGAAAGTCACTGACAATCTTGATCACATAATATTGTATCTAGTGAGGGGGATTCGAACACATTCGTTTATGTGATAGTATGTAGTTTAATTGAGTTGAAGGAAATTTGTGCAGGTTTTTTTTTTATAGTTTGTTTATATGTTTATTGGCATTGTAGATCCAATTAAAAAGAAAGGCAGGGTTTGGATTCCATTAACCGGTTTTAAATTTGGTCACATCTTGGTGCCTGTCCCAATCCAGGACCTAGAGTTTCTGAGGCGAATTTGATATGTATTACAAGCCAGGTTTCACATAACCAAGTATTGAAGAGATAAAGGTATTAAGTAACACTTAATTTTATTCACTAAAATTGATCTTAAATTCTTTGATTATATTTTATGTTTAAGATGATGTCGGCCATTTTGAGAACTCATTCATGGCAATCTACTGTATATACATTGTCAGCAAATGGTTAGAAAAGACAGCCTTTGGCAAGCATTTCTGGCCTTTTCGCAGCAAGTACAAATGAATTCTACTTTTACCAACTTTGTACATATATTGTGTCCATCCTGCAATCTCAAAAAATCAAAAACAACAGCTGAATTCTACTCTAAAGAGCAGAAACAAGGTCATTTGATGTCCTCACTACATGTACACTGTTTCTTACTGTTTTCTACTCTAAAGAGCAGAAACAAGGTCATTTGATGTCCTCACTACATGTACACTGTTTCTTACTGTTTTCTACTCTAAAGAGCAGAAACAAGGTCATTTGATGTCCTCACTACATGTACACTGTTTCTTACTGTTTTCTCTACATGAATCAGGTACCAGGAGACTTATTTGTATACAAGGCCTATATTGTATAGCAAAGGTAATGATTGCAGTACTGTCTTAACGCATGGGTAAGCCAGGCAGTTGCCCGGGGACCCCATGCTAATCTATGCATGTTGTGTATGGTATGTTTTTTGAATGTTTCAACAATGATTTTGTCCCAATATAATATATATATGTTTAATTTAATCGACAATTACAGATTTATTGCTGTGAGTGTTTGTGTAGGTAGGGGCCCCAGTGGATTGCTTTGCCTGCGGGCCTATAAAGCTGGTAAGACAGCCCTGACTGATTGTAGGATAAATAATTTATAAATGTTGAGAAATTCTTATTATATCTTACTTACTTATTATTTGTAGAACTAGAGACACAAGCTGGTCCAGTGGTGCATATATCTGACTTACTTATTATTTGTAGAACTAGAAACACTAGCTGGTCCAGGGGTGCATATATCTGACTTGCTTATTATTTGTAGAACTAGAGACATTAGCTGGTTCAGGGGTGCATATATCTGACTTGCTTATTATTTGTAGAACTAGAAACACTAGCTGGTCCAAGGGTGCATATGTCTGACTTACTTATTATTTGTAGAACTAGAAACACTAGCTGGCCCAGTGGTACATATCTGACTTACTTATTATTTGTAGAACTAGAAACACTAGCTGGTCCAGGGGTGCATATATCTGACTTGCTTATTATTTGTAGAACTAGAGACATTAGCTGGCCCAGTGGTACATATCTGACTTACTTATTATTTGTAGAACTAGACACTAGCTGGTCCAGGGATGCATATATCTGACTTACTTATTAGTTGTAGAACTAGACACTAGCTGGTCCAGGAGCACATATATCTGACTTACTTATTATTTATAGAACTAGAAACACTAGCTGGTCCAGGGGGGCATATATCTGACTTGCTTATTATTTGTAGAACTAGAGACATTAGCTGGCCCAGTGGTACATATCTGACTTACTTATTATTTGTAGAACTAGACACTAGCTGGTCCAGGGATGCATATATCTGACTTGCTTATTATTTGTAGAACTAGAGACATTAGCTGGTCCAGGAGCACATATATCTGACTTACTTATTATTTATAGAACTAGAGACACTAGCTGGTCCAGGGGTACATATATCTGACTTAATTATAATTTGTGGCACTAGACACTAGATGGTCCAGGGGTGCATATATCTGACTTACCTATTATTTGTAGAACTAGAGACACTAGCTGGTCCAGGGGTGCATATATCTGACTTACTTATTATTTGTAGAACTAGAGACACTAGCTGGTCCAGGGGTGCATATATCTGACTTACTTATTAGTTGTAGAACTAGAGACACTAGATGGCCCAGGGGTGCATGCCTGTGGGCTGTACATACTGGCTGGTGAGTCTGGACCACTATAATGGTTTAGAGGTGTCTGGGGATTGTCGAAGTTCATAGGGGCTGCACCACTGAAAAATAAAAAAATAAATTAATTTTAGAGTCATATGTCATTCTATACATGCTTTGATTGGTTATTTGTCAATGAATGGAATCTAAAAATAGGTGTTGCATGTCATTGTCATCAGGTTATTTTCTTTAAATGAGGCACCTTTGGGGTTATTTAAATTATTTCCGATTATTTGCCTTATTTTTCAATATAACAAAAAAAAGTTTGAATTAATTTATAAGGATTGATCGAAATTATTTGGTTCATTCTAAATAACCTCAATCAGGTTGTACACACCCATGCGTAACCTGATTGAGGTTATTTCTTCATGAACCGAACAAAAATTGCGATCAATCCTTAAATAATTGTTTGGATGTTAAGTAAAATCTGGTCCTTTCACAATTAACAATCTTGTATACCAGGGATCTTGTTCTTTATTGTATCAAAAGAGTGAGTGGTTGGTTTAGTTTGGATTATGGTGTTTAATGCCACTTTCAACAATATTTCAGCTATATCATGGCAGTCACTTTTATTGGTGGAGGAAACAGGAGTACCTGGAGAAAACCACAGACCTGTTGCAAGTCACTGACAAACTTTATCACATAATGTAGCATCGAGTATACCTTGCCATGAACGGGGTTCGAACTCACAACTTTAGTGGTGATAGGCACTGATTGCACAGGTAGTTGTAAATCCAACTACAATATACACCATGACGGCACCAAGACTGCCAATTATGAAAAGTACATTTAAACAGTGATGGTCAAATTATTGGACACACAAAAAGACCATAACAAATGTCGATGGATATCCAGGTCATATCTTACGACAGGTATGAATATGAAATGGTGTCGAATTGGTTATAATAATGTAATCCCACCTCCTCCCCCTCCTCTTGAAACAATAAAAAACCTGCACTCAAAAAGATCACACATACACCTTGACAGTACAATAACTGGGTCAGTAACTAGTGAATGCCTGTAGTTAACTAACTACTAACTAAGAAGATAAATCTGTTGGTCATGTTTGCACAATAACTGGGTCAGTAAGTAGTGAATGCCTGTAGTTAACTAACTACTAACTAAGAAGATAAATCTGTTGGTCATGTTTGCACAATAACTGGGTCAGTAACTAGTGAATGCCTGTAGTTAACTAACTACTAACTAAGAAGATAAATCTGTTGGTCATGTTTGCACAATAACTGGGTCAGTAACTAGTGAATGCCTGTAGTTAACTAACTACTAACTAAGAAGATAAATCTGTTGGTCATGTTTGCACAATAACTAAATTCTATTTCTGGTTTGGTTTAATATTGCGGTCACCACCATTTTTAACAATATTTCAGTTATATCGAGGTGGTCAGTTTTATTAGTGGAGAAAGCCGGAATACTTTGAGAAAACCACTGACCTGTCGCAAGTCACTGACAAACATTATCACATAATGTTGTACACCTCTCACTGGGCGGGATTCTAACTCACAACATCAGTGCCGATAGGCACAGATTACATAGGTAATAGTAAATCCAACTACCATACGATCACGGCCACCAAGGCTTCAATTGGTACCAGTATGCTAGAGATATAGAAAATATTAACCCAATAACTTAAAATATAAAGTTTATGTGCACGAGGCTTAAAAACTGGGATAAAAGGTGGGTTCACCAAGCATATCCCCAGTTATGCGCCAAATACATATAAAATCATATTTTAGGTTTGGTTTTGTTTTGTTTTGTTTATGGTGTTTAATGCCACTTTCAACAATATTTCAGTTATATTGTGGTGGTCAGTTTTATTGGTGGAGGAAACCGGAGTACCCGGAGAAAACCACCGACCTGTCATAGCACTTTATATTTTAAGACACTGTACTAATATTGTATTTTTCCTACAGTAAAATCAAATTAATTCATTGACATATATTATTTGAATTAAATAATAAAATTATATAATTATCCCTCGATTGCCTCTTTTGATATTTTATGTCAACAGGAAGGAAGTGAACTGGATTGACAACTAGTTTTCCAAAGCTCAACAGGTAACAATTGATAGGGGTACCAGAAAAGCTATATTTCTGACAATGACAGTATATAACAAAAAATTATCCAATCAATGTAATTTACCTGTTCAAATAGAACATGTGCAGGATAAAAATATTATACCTGTCAATTGTGCTTCCTGATTTATATACAGGAAAACCTTCTTTTGTAACCACCTCTATTAAGGCAACAACCATTTTCTTATCTGGTGGGGCCCTGGGATTTTCATTGTGCTCATAAATTTTTTTTCAGAACCTTCCTCAGTCAATATATTTTTTTCTCATGAGAAGGAAAGCAAAAAATTGTTTTCCTATCATGTGGAACAGAAATACATTTTTCCATAAAAACAATACATTGACTACTCAAATTCAGCAGCGCAATATTTTTTTTTCTAGCCGGTGACAGCATACATTTTTTTTCAACTACAGTGCAAAATCTAAAAAAAAATTCAGTCAGCTAGAGGATTAAAATATTTTTTAAAAAAAATCCCAATATAATTCAATATAATACATTATAACTTTTTATTCGTAAATATAAATTTTTTATTTAAAATTTCATGTTTTACATGTTTGGTAGTAGGTTAATTAAAGAACTGCTACTTTTGGCTCATTTTATGCATACAATTACATGTACTTTTTCCTTTTGTCTCCAATGCAGCTGTACTTTCCCTTGTTTTTCATGGACAGTGGTTGATGAGTTGACAAGGGTAGGATCGTGAATTACAAAAAAAACCCAGAGGCTCTCAAGACCCTGTATCATTCACCTGGTTATAAAAAGAACCAATTGGTCCTATGAAAAATTTATATCCTGCGGTGGTGGCCATCTTGGATTTCAGATCGGCATAAAAAACCCAAACTTTTTAGAGGACCTTCAAATGATTATTCCTGGACAGTTTGGTTTCAATTGTCCAAGTGGTTTAAGAGAAGAAGTGTTTTGAAACATTTTTCCCATAGGGTCCAATGTTAAACTAAGTCCTGCCGTAGCCGCCATTTTGAATTTTATATCGGAACAAAAAACCTAAAGTATGTAGCGGACCATCCAATCAACATTCATGTACAGTTTGGCTTTAATCATATTTGTAGTTTCTGAGAAGCCATTTGAACATTTTCCCATAGTGTCCAATGTTAATTTATTTCCTGCAGTGGAGGCCATCTTGGATTTTCGATCGGCATAAAAAACCTAAATTTTGTAGAGGACCTTCCAATGATCATTCCTGGCCAGCTTGGTTTCAATTGTCCATGTGGTTTCAGAGAAGAAGCGTTTTGAAACATTTTTCCCATATGGTCCAATGTTAATCTAAGTCCTGCAGTAGCCACCATTTTGAATTTCATATCAGAACAAAAAACCTAAAGTTTGTAGAGAACCATCCAATGAACATTCATGTACAGTTTGGCTTTAATCATATTTGTAGTTTCTGAGAAGAAGGCATTTGAACATTTTCCCATAGGGTCCAATGTTAATCTATTTCCTGCTGTGGAAGCCATCTTGGATTTCCGCTCAGCATAAAAAACAGAAACTTCGTAAAGGACATTCCAATGATCATTCCTGGACAGTTTGGGTTCAGTCAGTTCATTAGTTTCAGAGAAGAAGATCTTTGAAATTTCAGCCAATCAGAGCATATTATTGGCCCTGGCAGCCATGTTGAATATCCGACTGGAACGAAAAACAGAAACTTGATAGAGGACCATCCAAGGAACATTTCTGCTAAGTTTGGTTCCAATTGGCCAAGTGGTTTCGGAGAAGAAGCTTGAAATGTGAAAAGTTTACAGACGACGGACGCCAAGTGATGACAATAGTTCACCTGGACAGTCCAGGTGAACTAAAAAACACCTCTTCTTACACTTTCCCTTTTCATTAGTTTAATTATATGCTTGATTTAAACATATTTTATTGTCAAATATATACAATGGGATTGAACACAAGTTTTACAACTTATATAAAGTTCTCTCCAGGAAATGCTTGATATGAAGGCATATTGATTTTGTAAATATCCAAAGAATATACGAGGTTATTTTACGATTTACATAATTTTTAATCATAAAATGGCAACTGATGCTGATATACGATACCGATTTTGTGAATTCACGGCTCTTTCTCGGAGAGCTTTAATTGCAAGTATAATCCGAGAATTGATTATGCCTTTTGTCTCTTCACATTGGAGAGTTCTAAAAATGGTGATTACTATTATTTAATGCTACATGCAACTTCAATCACCATATTCTACCTTACGGTAGACTATTTTTAACTTTTACTAAAACTAGAAAAGAAGTATGCCCCCACACTTGATAATTATGGATAAGGTTGTTCCGTTAGGAGTGATTTTTAAAAAATGAAATGTGTCTGTAAGACACAAATGATGCCCCCCGCCCGCCTGACCATAAGAAATTATAAAAAAGTCAAAAACTGTAGTAGGAGCCATACAAACCATGTTTCCATTATGTAGCTAGTAAGAAGGAAATGACTAAGTCCAACTACCTGTCATTTTGAGTATATTTGATGAAAATCAAAATCCTGTGGACATGCACACCTCCATTATGTGTATAAACATCAAACAAAATATTAAAGCTGTAGCTCCAAAACTATAGGAGGAGATAGCAGGACAAACCATGTATTTATATCCGGATGGACGAACGGACTGACAAGGGTAAATTAACATGCCCCCCCCCCCCTTATCTACTGTCATTAAAATTATCATGCTTATAAACTTGTTAAGACCATAGGGTTTTCCTTTAAGCCAATCAAAAACTATCATTTCCCAAGGCAGCCATTTTGGATGTCAAATCAGAAGCATTTGAGGAATTTTGCTGGAGAACATCTCATTGACAATTCCTGCAGAGCTGAATGGTTAAATCAATGTTTTAGAGGATGAATATCACTTTGTTTTAGTATGTCCAGCATATAGATTTATAAGAACCACATATTTACCTGAATATTATTATTGTTCATGGCCAAATCGCCACAAACTTCTTAAGCTATTATAAGCATCAAGTAAATCTCTCACCGTTCAATTTTGTAGATATTTAAATACAGCATGGAAATTGAGGTTAGATATTGTATCTTGAAATTTGTCATATTGTTCTCTGCTTTCTATCAATTTTTGTCATTTATTATTTCCTATACTGTAATGTTTGCCATAGCATCTATGTGCTTTATGAAACAAAGTGTTCATATCAATTGTGTGTGGAATTGGGGAAAATGTTTTTCTTTTAATTTGGCCCTTCAGTAAGAAGAATTAGGTTGAATATTAGACGATAAAAACATAACTTACTGATCATGAATCATTTATTAGTCAAATAAATAATAATAATTTGTGACAACATAATATTCATATACAGAAGACTTTAAAAAGAAATACTGGTATATGATAAGTAATGACAGAATGTTTGTGCTACAAATAATTCAACGATGTTCCAGCAACCAGTTATTTCGTTTGGTTTGGTTTTGGTGTTGTTTTGTGCCACTTTAAACAGTATTTCAGTTATATCGTGGCAGTCAGTTTTATTGGTGGAGGAATATGGAGGACCTGGACAAAACCACGGACATGTCGCAAGTCACTGACAAACTTTTATCACATAATGTTGTACACCTTGCCCTGATCGAGATTTGAACTCACAACTTTAGTGGTGATAGGCACTGATTGCATAGGTAGTTGTAAATCCAACTACCATACGATCATGGCCACGATGGCCCCACCAGTTATTTCATAATGACCAAGTTTAGTTATGGACAAAAAAGGAAATTCCTTTCAATCCTTTTAACAATTAAAGCATCGGTTACTAATGGTTAACTTTCTCGCTTATATTACAATTAGGTCAAGCACTCCTAGTCAAGAGTTGGGCATGAACCTGTATATCATTGGTGAAAGGACAGTGTTCATTATAGACAACCAATTGCCTTAGTCATGAAACTTATATGTAAAGGTACAACTAAAAACCAAAAAGGCAAGTACATCCGAGACTGATCATCCATAAACAGTCATCAAATATCACTATACTTCCATGTACAAGGCCATTCCATTGTTTGTGTTTCTTAGTCCAAAAATAAAGGGTGAAATTCCAACCAATCACACCAAAGAAAGAAGATTTTCAAAAATAATGAGTGAGAATCTAACCAATCAAAACAAAGAAAGAAGATTTTTAAAAACAATAAGTGAGAATCCAACCAATCACAACAAAGAAAGAAGCTGTTCAAAAACAATGAGTGAGAATCCAACCAATCACAACAAAGTAAGAAACTGTTCAAAAACAACAAGAATCCAACCAATCACAACAAAGTAAGAAGATTTTCAAAAACAATGAGTGAGAATCCAACCAATCACAACAAAGTAAGAAGATTTTCAAAAACAATGAGTGAGAATCCAACCAATCAAAACAAAGAAAGAAGATTTTCAAAAACAATGAGTGAGAATCCAACCAATCACAACAAAGACAGAAGCTTTTCAAAAATAATGATTGAGAATCCAACCAATCACAACAAAGAAAGAAGCTTTTCAAAAATAATGAGTGGGAATCCAACCAATCACAGCAAAGAAAGAAAATTTTCAAAAACAAAGAAAGAAGATTGTCATAAACAACAGTCATATATCTGGAGTGATCAGATCTGAATCACTGGTGTTAATCTAGTTATATTACAGGTAACTATGCATGGTATGAATTATAACTGATATTTCGATCTTTCTAACCATAAACGACAGTCGTGTGTCTGGAGTGATCAGATCTGAATCACTAGTGTTAATCTAGTAATATTACAGGTAACTATGCGTGTTATGAATTATAACTGATACTTCGATCTTTCTTACCATAAACGACAGTCGTGTGTCGTAAGTGCAGATTTCTAAACGATCGGTGACGGATACAGTATATAAATGGATTTACCAAAGAATTGGTCATACCAAGCAACAATATAACTTCATAGGCTAACAACGGCATTTGGCACGAACTACATACCAATCTTAAAAATATTGTAAAGACAAATGGGCCCCAGCACACAATGAAGCCCGTCAATACCAAACACAATGTTGTAAGCATTTTCCTCAAACATTTGTTGATATTTTTTTGCCTATGTTCTGAACTTTGGCTTGTTAACCTTGACCTCGACCTTGGCCTTGTTTCATCTGTTTCTCTTTTAAAACATTTTCTCACAGAGATAATCATTTTTATGTACATAGCAGCTAACAGGCAAAGAGGGCTAAAAAAGCCCAATATAATGACCCATAACAGGAACTTACTCTCGTATACATTATAGTATGAGCAGAAGACAAAATCTCTTTCCATGAAAAAGAATGAAAATAAAGCACCAAGAAAACTAGTAAACCAAACCACAAAAATAGTCACAGAAATTATAACTTTGATATTGACCTTCACAAAAGACTGGTGAAAAATTGGAAAACAAATTGCGATATAACGTTCTAATGTCATAGCAACAATATTCAAAATGGAAGCCCCTGCCAAAAATAATGACATCATCATCGTTCCATAGCAAACCGGATGCGAAACGAAGAAGTCCACATTATAGATCCACAACAGGTACAAAGGTATTGAAGTAACCCCAGTTAAAAGATCAGAAACAACGAGCGAGGCCAGTAGATACATACTTTTACGAAAGTTAAAAAAAATCTTAAGTATTACCCAAGAGTTACCTGAAATGATAAAAAAGTCTATTAGAGTTAAATACACAGTCGCTACAATAGTGAAATCCTTGTTTAAGAAGGAAATGTCTGATATTCCATATTGTATAGTGAAATTGTTCCTTGGAATCGTGTCAAGTTGACCCATTTTTCGTTTTTTTTTTTATATATCAAATAACACCACAATCTGTAATCTTCATTTTTATCAACCGTTTTTTTCCCATATTAATTTTCAGCAATTTATTAATGATTAATTAATGGCGTTGTACAGCTACGATTTCAATGGAGTCCATGCATATTATAAGGAATTGTGTATTTTCGATAATCCCGATTTTAATTCATTAAAACAGTTGTGGTATACATTGTTTACAAGTCTTTATTTGGACAATACTGTTAGAAGGAGCTTAGTAGCATCGTTCTGCAATCTTGAAATACTGAAAGTCGTCCATCCTTTTAAAGAATTCTGGCACACGAAAAATCACGATACAAAATTTAATCCAGAGTAATCGGAAAAATCACAAGAGATCAAATATGATTATTATGATAATGGTATTTGTATTCAACGAGGTTGATCGACCGACAAAATGGCCACAGAAAGTCAAATAATTTACAGCGATGGTAACGTTTTGTCCTTGTTAGTTGTAATTAAATGTAAAAAAAACTTGCTTTATTTTTTATGAATATGTTACACACGTTTCTTTCTCCATTAATTTTCAGTCTTCTGTTGTTGATCACTTTTAAAACCAAACACAATTTTTTTTTAGTCAAAACATAACATTAATGAAAGATTTCAGTAAAACTGCAACCACTATTTTATCACTACTGGATCATCCTAAAAAAAAGTTTTGAATAAGCTGGCATAAATCTAAAGCACTGGATTTCAAGATTTTATCATGTCCACATCATCATAAAAAAGTTTGAAAACACTGGAATAAATGTTAAAACACTGGATTTCACGGCTTTTGCAATGCTCATACCTCTTTTAATGTTTTATTCTTAAAGAAAACAATATTCTGGTCCAATACAAAGACCCCTAAAATGTTTTAAACAATTTAAATTAAATCACAATCCATTTTATATTCCTCTAAATAAAGCCTCCCGAAGTCTGGTTTTCATTTATGCAATATAATATAAACATCACAATTAATATATATGTAGCTTCCTTGGCGTCAAAAGTTTGTTGACAGACTTCTGACTTTTAACTCTTTGACTTTAATCTGTATTTGTCATCTGATAAGGAAAATTCCAATAAAAATCTGTGGTAATCTATGAGTGTTGTCAGGAACACAGATTCCTTTGAAGATCGAAGAATTTCATTGATTTATTCAATAACTAAATCAAAATTATACAGATATAGATTTCCTCATTTTTCCTTGGTATTTTTGTTATGATATCAACTTCTGTTCTTTTTTCTTCCTCAAGATTTAAATAAAATTTGATGAATTTTCGGGAAACATAAAAATTTAATTTTCAAAGTTCCGTCAAATTTGTTTTCTTCATCTGCTACACTTCTCTATTTTTCAGATTTCCCTCCAAAATCGTTTTACCATCTGTTCCACATTAAATTCTGCTAAAAATATTTAACCGTCTGCTAAGCTTCTTTATTTGTCAGATTTCCCTCCAAAAACATTTTACCATCTGCTACACATTAAATTCTGCTAAATTGTTTTAATCGTCTGCTAAACTTCTTTATTTTTCAGATTTCCCTCCAAAATAATTTTACCGTCTGCTACTTTACACATTAAATTCTACCATTTTTCATTTGTTACTCTTATAGTGTGATGATGGGCAGCAATAATCTAATAATGCTGACTGTTTGTGAAAATTTCTAAATTTCAGCCATTTATATATCCTATCTTATCTCCAATTACCACCCGTAATTTATTTCTTTGTTTCTGACGGACATTATGAGATAATATTATAGATTACATTATTACTGGTATTTATTGATATCAATACTCTTCTTAAATGGTTATCATATTGGGATTGTATTATCTGGACTTACACGATTTGAACTGGATTGTCTGGAACCTTAATTTACCGAGAACTGATCTAGATGTTATTATTTAATGGTGTTTAATGCCACTTTCAATAATATTTCAGCTATATCATGGCCGAACCGATTTAGATGCACAAGAACTAGGCGGGGAAAAAAATCAATATGAAACTCATGCAAAAAGTCAAAAGTTAGTTACCAACATCTTTATGATGAAGATTGAATTAAATTTCAAGTTGTCATGAAATCTAAAGTTAACTACAGTGGTTGTGCAACAGTGGCAGAAAGAAAGAGACCTTCCCTCCCCCCTAAAAAAATAATAACTGGAATGAATAACACAGATATTATTGTCAATGTTTCAATCTAGCTTTTAATCTTTATTAAGATTATCTATGTTGCTGTCTTAAAAGTTTGTCAATGACTTGCAGCAGGTTGGTGGTTTTCTCCGGTTTCCTCCGCCAATACAGCTGACCGCCACGATATAACTGAAATATTGTTGACAGTGGCATTAAACCCCATAACCCTAACCCTGCGCCTGTCTTAATTATGTTGAAGAAATATATGTTGTAACAAACAACATCTATCCTATTATAAAGAGATTTTTTAAAGTTTTGAATTTGATGGTTTGGTTTGGTTTATGTTGTTTAATGCCACTTTCAACAATATTTCAGTTATATTGTGGCAGTCAGTTTTATTGGTGGAGGAAACCAGAGTACCCAGAGAAAACCACAGACCTGTCGCAGGTCACTGACAAACTTTATCCATTCTCAGATTATACCTGCAATTAAAGCTCTTCCGAAAGAGCCCTGACATCACAAAGACGGTATAGTATATAAGCATCAGTTGGAATATTATCATTAAAAATTATGTAAATCTTAAAATAACGTCATACATCTTTGGATAATTACAAAATCAATATGCCTTCATGTCATGGATTTTTTAAATTGCACTAACAAAAAGGGAAAGTGTGAGAAGAGTCTTTTTTTTGTAATTACCGATCCTACCCTTGTCAACACATCAACCACTGTCTGCGAAAAACACAGGAAAGTACGGCAGCATTGAAGCCAAAAAAGAACTAGAGGCCCAGTGGGCTGAGCCTGTGTCACTCACCTTTCATTCTGCTTTGAGGAAACTTAATACAGAACCTTCCATACATGCAGATGCTTCCTACCAAGTTTCGGTTCATTTGGCTAGGCAGTTTCAGAGGAGAAGATTTTTTAGATATCGATCAATCAGAAACAACAATTGCTTGTAGTGGCCATGTTTGTTTATGGATCGGGACAAAATGAGCAATCTTAAAAGAGGACATTCCATAGATGCTTCCTACCAAGTTTCGGTTAATTTGGCCAAGTGGTTTCAGAGGAGGAGATTTTTTTAAATTGGCCAATCAGAAACAAGAATTGCCTGTGGTGGCCCTACTAAGTTTGTTCATTTGGCTAATGGGTTTTAGAAGAGAAGATTAAAATGTGAAAAGTTAACAGATAACAGACAACAAACGACGGATGTCAAGTGATGCCAAAAGCCCACATTGCCTTTGGCAAGGTGAGCTAAAAAGAATATTAAAATGTGAATACCTACATAATGTACATGTAATGTATAGTATAAACATGTTACACTATATCAGCATTAGTTAATTTCTAAGGGAGATAATGGCAAGAGTTATCTTTCTTTTAACAATTTAATGGCAAGAGTTATCTCTCTTTTAACAGTTTACTACAATGGAGAAGATTTTTTTAGAAATGAACCAATCAGAAACAAGAATTGCCTGTGGCAGTCATGTTTGTTAACGGATCAGGATGAAATGAGCAATCTTCATGGAGGACCTTCCATAGATGCTTCCTACCAAGTTTCGGTTCATTTTGGCCGAGCGGTTTCGGAGGAGAAGATATAAAAAAAATCGTCCAATAAGAAACAAGAATTGCCTAAGGCGGCCATGTGTGTTAATAGATCAGGACAAAATGAGCAATCTTTAGAGAGGACCTTCCATAGATGCTTCCTACCAAGTTTCAGTTCATTTGGCCGAGAGGTTTCAGAGGAGAATATTAAAATGTGAAAAGTTAACGGACGACGGAAGACGGATGCCAAGTGATGGCAAAAGCTCACATTGCCTTTGGCAAGGTGAGCTAAAAATGCACATGTCTGCATAAAACGAGCTAAAAGTGACAGTCCTTTAACCTAACCCTCCCCCAAAAAAAACAAAATACAAAGAAACTCATGTTTTATGAAAAATGTAACATGGGATGGGAATATTACGAAAAAATTTAGTATGATATACAAATTGTGATGTCACAAGAAGGAAATTCAAAATGTACATATTTCTAATATGATATATTAATGTTAATAAATGTTTTTTTTTTTTAATAATTAGTTATTTACTGATAAAAAGCTATAATGTATTGAATTATAACAATTGTTCAACTGATTGGAGTTTTCCTTTAAGATTAAAAATGATATTGAAATTATAAAATAAAACTACATTTAATTCTCCTTCTATTGATAAAAAAATATATATCAAGATCAGACAAGAAATGACTTTGGGCTTAAAAAAACCAAGGGCAACGCAAAGCGTGGTGTATCCCCTCACCTAAAAATTTGACCCGGTGACCTTGATCTTTGACCGATGACCTTGAAAATCAATAAGGTTCCAGATTCTCTTAAGGACTAAGTACATTTTGCTTTTTTGTATGTACCAAGTTTGGTCAAAATCCATTGAAGGATGTTAATTCTAGAGTGTTCACAAGTATGTTACGGAAGGACGGATGGTAGCATTACTACATTCCTTCGCAACTTCGTTGGCGAGGGGATAATTAGTTTAATTGTAGTTTACCGCTAATATGAAATATATAGAGGAAATTGGAATCATGCAAATTCTCAGTCCTTGCCTTAATTTTTATCACCTACTTGCCAATGGAAAGCCAAATTTAGAAAAAAATTATATTTATTCAAACAAATTCTTTCATAATTTTCACTTGTCCGAATCCAGTTTTACTTGTCCCGGGCTTCGGGCATGTGGGTAGGCGTGAAGACTGAATTCTTTTGCCTACTATCTATAGTAATGCCATATAAATCATAAAGTATCTTAATCAAATTTGGATAAATTCTTAATTGATTATCATAATCACATGGCTAAATCTTAACGTGAAAAACCTCTCTAATGTAGTTAAAGATATTGAATGGCATTTGACAATTATAAGAGATATAAGGACAAATATCATCTGTAACAGGAAGTGTTTCTGAATATCAGATTATAGGTGTAATACCACTAAACATGGGTACCAGTCGAAAAGGATGTATGGGAAAGTAGTACGTAAACACAAAATGGATTCCTACATTGTTGGATAAAAAATAAACCCTATTAGATACTGCAAAATACTGAATGTCAGCAGAAACCTACAGATTTTAGGATAATTTTAAGTCCATATTTGATGTCCTTGTGGTTTAAAATAAAAAAAATGATTGCATTGGAAGGAAACCACCTGAATTTGTGTTAAATCGAAAGTGAAAGTAGGATTTTTGATGTAGACATCTTCGGACTGCCTGTTTTTTCTTATATGCCATTAAATGTATGTTGATTTTCGGAGTTAAGCTTCCAATTAGGTATCCCTTCCATGAGATATGAGTGTCACTTAGATTAAACTTAAGATGAATCCTGTATGAAAGCTCAAATTTTTTTTATTTAACATAGAAGGCTATGGAGAATTCTTTAGTGGTATTACACCTTTTAATAACACAACTTTCACCACGTTTCTGATAAACAAATTGATAATATAACAGGGCTTTCAATATTTTTCAAGTCTACCAGTACTTCACTATTTACAGGCAGTACTTTTGATTAAAATTTAAACAATTTTCATAAATATCTTATACAACACTCTTTAAAATCAGGAGGTACCATTTTAGGCGGGTAAAAGAACCTGGTACTGCCCCTTATTGAAAGGCCTGTTATAAATAGTTTTCTTTTAAATCTTGATCACACAGTTTGAGATGGGTGTTGAAATATTTCCATGAGGTTCATATCATCAGGTACCAAAGAACATTTTAGGCAGGTAAAAGAACCTGGTACCACCCCTTACTAAAGGGCCTTCTTTTATATATAGGTTTGACTGTACAATAATGACATAAATACAATATGAAATATATTTTCACGGGTGGGTATTTTCTCAACAAAATTGCAAAATTTTAAACCCTCTACTCATTTACCCTCATGCCCACATAACTATTATCACTTCATATTATTCTATTTTTAGCATTTTCACGTTTTCTTACATATGCTAGCTAGATGTCAGACTGTACAATAATGGCATAAATACAATATGAAAAATATTTTCACAAGTATTTTCTCGACAAATTTACAAAATTTTAAACCCTGTACTCATTTGCACTCATGCCCACTTAACTATTATCATTTCATATTATTCTATTCTTAGAATTTCCACGTTTTCTAACATATGCTAGCTAGATGTATTACAACATAATTACAACATAAATTGAAATGAATTACAAATCCAGATGTTTCAATCCAGACAAATTACCAGGAGATATGAAATTGACTACACAATTGCACTAACATAGATATTGACGTCTAGTTGAGGTGACAAACATAAGGCATAGCCATGTGACTTTAGTTATATAACTAAATATTGATCTGTTTAAAGATTAACAGAACGTAGGGCATTACATGGCTAGCAAATATATGTATACAGAATTTATTTTTCAGGACTACAAGACTATGTGGAGTATAGGTATAAATGATCATAAATGCATTGCATTCTCATTTTTCCCCAATCATGAATAGTGCATATAATTTTAACATGTATATAAAGAGTAACTGCTCATAATGGCCACATTTTCATGTTCCCTCGAGTGGTCTTTATATACAGACTTGACAATATATTCTTCATGGGTTAGAATTATGGCACTTAAAAATATTTCAACTATATCATGGCGGTCAATTTTATTGGTGGTGGAAAATGGCAGTACCTGGAGAGAAAATCACCGACCTGTCGAAAGTCACTAACAAAGTTGATTACAAATGCTGTATTGAGTACACCTTACCGTGGGATTCGAATTTACAACATTAGTGGTGATAGGCATTGATTGATTGCACAGGTAGTTGTATATCCAACTACCATACGATCATGACCACGACGGCCCCCTATTCTTCATGGAATAGTCAAACCTGTATATAAGGGGACTGAAAGGACTAAAATGTGCCCTTGATATAGAGGTTCAAATTATATATACTATATGTACACTCTGACAAAAGTTAAGCACCACCCTATATTTTTATCGATATATTTTTTTACATCAATACTGTTAAAACAATAAAATAGATATCACCATTTTTCTTACACTTCTTAAAAGACTACACCAAGGGCTCTAAAATTACCAATCTACGAAGTATTTATCATCCTGAAAGACGTGACTATGACGTGGCAAAAATGGGGTTCAAAACAGGTGCTGGAAAAACGTAAAACCAGTTTGTCTTTGATGGAAGTTTTTAACATTGCATTAAAATGCAGAGTCTTCAGATTTTAAGAACTTTTAAATGCATCTATTGTGTGTATGTGTAAGGCATAAAAATCAATAAAGAGTATATCCACCACGTTTATTGTGGAGTTCTGTAACACACCTCGTCATGCTTCGCACAAGACGCCCAAGCCGTTCTTGGGGGAACAGTTGCCACTCCTGTAAAATAGCAGTTCTTAATTCGTCAATATTTTGACATTTTGGATTGCGTTGGTAAATTTTTCGGCCAATAAAGTCCCATATATGCTCTATAGGGTTCATGTCTGGTGACATCGAAGGCCATGGAATTGTCTGAACAGCCTCTTACTGTAAAAAATGTTGTACAATTCGGGCTCTATGTGGCCTAGCGTTGTCGTCCATGAACATTGGCCTGCCAGCCAACGCATGATTGTCGAAATGGGGGACTACGCATGGAGCAAGCACATTGTCACGGTATTTTTGGCCTGTCAGATTACCATCAAGAACGTACAAGTCCAACTTACAGTCAAAGGAAAAACAACACCAGACAGTTACACCTCCACCCCCAAAAGCAGTTGTGCCCAAAATGTGGTTGTCCTGAAATGAAGTGTTTCGTTGGCGCCAAACCCTTGCACGACCGTCGGTAGGGCATAACAAAAAACGACTTTCATCAGACCAGTGGACCCATCTCCATGTGCGAATAGTTCACCCCAAATGATCATGTGACCAGTCAAATCGAGCATGGCGATGACGTAATGTCAACTGTGGATGTTTTATGGGTTGTCGCGCTCGCATTCCCTGATGGTGGAGGCGTCTGATTACAGTGTGTGTGCTAATGTGGCCTCCAAACGCTAAATTACCACGAAGTGCACCAGCTGTACTGAACGGCCATTGTCGCGCCCGTCTGGATATGAGCTGGTCCTCTCTCGGCGTCGTTTTGCGAGGTCTACCTGCACGTGGACGGTCAGTAACATTCCCCGTTTGACGAAAACGCTGCATCAGTCGTACAATGATGGAATGGTTAACCCTGAAGTGGTCTGCCACCCTTCTATGGCTAAAACTACCGTTATGCATGCCAACAGCTTGCCACCTTTCTGGTATGGTTAATTTTCGCCGCATCATACCAAACCAAGAGAAAATGAAACTTAAAACTCTACACAAAAAAAATCAGCTTTCGTTCGCAAACACAAATGTTGAAAAGTACACGTGGCACTTTACCCACCCTGTCATATACACATAAATAAAAATCTATCAATAACCTGTTTCGCAGGTAAGTAAGTATGTGTGTACAGGTTAACGAAAACAGCAAACCGATTTGAAATAAGTTCATTATTAGAAAAGATATTATTGAAACAAGTCAGGTGGTGCTAAACTTTTGTCGGACTGTATATATAATACATTAAAAGTAGTAAATACCAGAGGCTCTCAAGAGCCTGTATCGTTCACCTGGTTATAAAAAGAACCAATTGGTCCTATGTAAAAACTATGTCCTGCAATGGTAGTCATCTTGGAATTCCGATCAACATAAAAAACACAAAGTTTGTAAAGGACCTTCCAATGATTGATGCACAGTTTAGGTTCAATCAGTGCAATAGCTTCAGAGAAGAACATATTTCTGTATTTTCCCCATATGGTCCCGTGTTAATACTATGACCTGTGGTGGCAGCCATCTTGAATTTCGGATTGGCATAAAAAACCCGAACTTTTTAGAGAATCTTCAAATGATTATTCCTGGGCAGTTTGGTTTCAATTGTCCATGTGGTTTCAGAGAAGAGGCGTTTTGAAACATTTTTCCCATAGGGTCCAAAGTTAAACTAAGTCCTGCTGTAGCCGCCATTTTGAATTTCATATCGAAACAAAAAAACCTTAAAGTTTGTAGAGGACCATCCAATGAACATTCATGTACAGTTTGGCTTTAATCATAATTGTAGTTTCTGTGAAGAAGGCATTTGAACATTTTCCCATAGGGTCCAATGTTAATCTATGTCCTGCAGTGGCAGCCATCTTGGATTTCTGATCGGCATAAAAAACATATACTTGGTAGAGGACATTCCAATGATCATTCCTGGTCAGTTTGGTTTCAATTGTCCAAGTGGTTTCAGAGAAGAAGCGTTTTGAAACATTTTCCCCATAGGGTCCAATGTTAAACTAAGTCCTGCCGTAGTTGCCATTTTGAATTTCATATCGGAACAAAAAACCTAAAGTTTGTAGAGAACCATCCAATGAACATTCATGTACAGTTTGGCTTTAATCATATTTGTAGTTTCTGAGAAGAAGGCATTGGAACATCTTCCCATAGGGTCCAATGTTAATCTATGTCCTGCGGTGACGACCATCTTGGATTTCCGATCGGCATAAAAAACAGCAATTTTGCAGAGGACCTTCCAATGATCATTCCTGGGCAGTTTGGTTTCAATTGTCCAAGTGGTTTCAGAGAAGAAGCGTTTTGAAACATTTTTCCCATAGGGTCCAATGTTAAACTAAGTCCTGCCGTAGCTGCCATTTTGAATTTCATATCGGAACAAAAAACCTACAGTTTGTAGAGGACCATCCAATGAACATTCATGTACAGTTTGGCTTTAATCATATTTGTAGTTTCTGAGAAGAAGGCATTTGAACATTTTCCCATAGGGTCCAATGTTCATCTATGTCCTGCGGTGGCGGCCATCTTGGATTTCCGATCGGCATAAAAAACAGAAACTTGGTAAAGGACATTCCAATGATCATTCATTTACAGTTTGAGTTCAGTCAGTTCATTAGTTTCAGAGAAGAAGATCTTTGAAATTTCAGCCAATCAGAGCATATTATTGGCCCTGGCAGCCATGTTGAATATCCGACTGGAACGAAAAACAGCAACTTTGTAGAGGACCATCCAAGGAACATTCCTGCTAAGTTTGGTTCCAATTGGCCCAGTGGTTTCGGAGAAGAAGCTTGAAATGTGAAAAGTTTACAGACGACAGACGCCAAGTGATGGCAATAGTTCACATGGACCTTTGGTTCAGGTGAACTAATAAAAAATGCCCTTTCAGACAGAGATTTGTCTAAAAAAAATACCTTTATTAACATTAATATACTCGATTAGAAATATGCATATTTTGAATTACCTGTCATAGTGTATTGCCATGACACCTCTTCTTGTGACGTCACAAAGTCGGTTTCATGTTAGCTGAATAAATAATGTATCTGGCCGTAGGTTAATTAACGGTCACTTTTTATTTACCGCCATTAAAATTATAATGCTATCTTGTTAAGACCATGGTGTTTTCCTTCAATATGAATATTCATTTTTTTTCCCTGTCACAATTAATAAATACCTATGTATGAATATATTTTTTTACAGTCACAATGAATAAATCAATATGAATATTCATATTTTTTTACTGTCACATTAAATAAATCAATATGAATATTCATATTGTTTTACTGTCACAATGAATAAATCAATAAGAATATTCATATAATTTTACTGTCACAATGAATAAATCATGAATATTCATATTTTTTTACTGTCACAATGAATAAATCAATATGAATATTCATATTATTTTACTGTCTCAATGACTAATTCAATATGAATATTCATATTATTTTACTGTCTCATGCTGCTTCACACATACATTTGAAGCGAAATAAATTTGCATCCAATGTGAATCGAATACGCTAATAGCGTTTGCACGTAATTATTTTTTAATGCGCATTAAATTTGAATTGGCTAATTCGCATTATCCAATTCACTTCAGGAATATGCTTTTGTTAATGCGAATTCGTTAATTCGCATTCGATTCGCATTAAACTGTCGTGTGGACACATTGCAAAAGCGAGTTATCCGAGCAGGTGCTTGGACAGAATTTTGTTGGAATAAAAAAAAATGATTAACATTATCATGTGTAAACTTTCTTTTTTATTATTATTAATAAATGACGTCATATGAATTATGAATTATAACTTCATGTGACTGGAGACATCATATTGAAATCATATGTGGATCGACAGACATGTTCGACAGTACTAGAGGGAACACAGTTTATTCATTGTTGTATTAAGGGTGTAGGCCTGGGCAACCTCAAAATTTTCCCTTAGTTCAATTTTTTTTAAATTTGCATCATTGAATAGTTATGTCTAAATACATTATCTGCCAAAGTTTTAAGAAATTTCTCCATGCCGTTTTATCCACAGCATATCCTAAATATAGCAATTTTGGGGGTGTTCCCGACGCCAGATGGTAATACTAGTTTCGAAAGCTTCTAATAGATATACATATTTATTTCTGGTTGAAAGAGAATATTTTGGCTTTAATACACTTGAGTGTTTTTAATAGCATCCTATAACTCTGATGTCATATTCATGGACATATACTGCTCTATATAAAGAGCAAAACAACGTTCAAATATATCTGGTAGACAAATTGATTATTTGTCATTTACAGATAAAACTTGTATGGAAAAATTACATTTATCTTTTTGTAAATATATCCTAGGAACCAAAAAAAAAATCTTCAAATCTGGCTGTTAGAGTGGAATTGGGAAGATTACCTATAGAACTGTCTATAAAAATTCAAAGTTTACTATATCTTGTTAGAATTCTTAATTCTGAAGTGAACCCTTTACTACATGAAGCATTATTTTTAAATAAAAGTTTAAATTCTAAAGGATGTTACTCATGGTATACATATATTAAACATATTGTGCAGGAAGCTGGTTTAGAAATAAGATTTAGAAATTAGTGGGGATTATAAAAGGAAAAAGGAATCAATAAAGAAACATTTCAAAACATGCATTACCAATTTCTATCAAAATATCTTTCTTAATAAATTTAGTACAATAGATAATAGTAGTAAACTAATTCTATATAAAGATTTAAAAAGAGATTTGAACATGGAAAATTATCTGTTACATGAAAATTTTGAAAAAAGAAGACTTATAACTAAACTTAGAATCAGCGACCACAACCTTCTAATTGAAAAGGGGAGGCATTTAAAAATACCCAGGGAAAAAAGATTTTGTCAGGTATGCAATCAAATTGAAGATGAACACCATTTTCTTTTCGATTGTGATAAAAATCTTGATCTGAGAAATAAATATCTTCCACTTATATTCCAAAATAGGTCTAATATTGGAGAAGGTGAAAAAATTAAGCATATTCTTTGTCCATCATCACTGGGGCAAGTAGGAAAAATCGATTCCTTCATTAAACAGTCTCTTGAACTGAGGACAGGGAACTCATAATACATTGTGCATGTGTTATACTTGATTTTTCTTACTTGTAAGATATTTTTGTCTTTATTTTGTCACAAATCTGTTTTATGATTTAAATGACAACAAAATATTGAATTGTTATTGTTGAATAATTATGAAATATTTAGCATACATAAATTTCCTGTTTGGAGATAATCATGTGCAAAACAGTTGATATTGGAAAAAAGGGGGGATGCCCTGAGATACCACCCTGGTATTAAAATCTGATTTTAAAAAATTAATTTCTACCAAAAAATGTCACAGTAAAGAATATACACATAGACATCATAGCACCAAATTTTACAAACTTTTACTGTCAGATTTTTAAAATATTTAAAATTATGTTTTCCATGGATGGCACCCAGAAAAAATGAAATTGTCAAGGAAGGTTATTATACTCATCCTTTGCTGTTTCTTTATTTATGAGATAAAAAAAAATATCTACCAATAACAAAAAGTTTTTGTATTCTTATATTTGACATAGTGGATGTTCAAATTACCAAATTACTGCAATTGTCTTTTTTTTTTAATTTTCAGGTCACTTGGGGAGGGGTGGTTTGAGGTTGACTCTACTTGATTAAGTCATTACAAAAAAGGGTGGCCTTATCAGAGAGGTATCACTGTATAATGAGCTGACCAGTGAAGCCATCAGTCTTGTGTAGGTGTCTAAACCTTAACAGTTAAGCTGAGTATCAGTGCACAACATCAGTGGTGATAGGTTTGGGGAGGTCGGAAGTCAACAACTTTAATCACTCGGCTATCAAGGCCTCTAGTTGATATTTTTTTAATTTTTGGTGTTTTAACGCCACTTTCAGCATTATTTCAGATATATCATGGCGACCAGTTTTAGTGGTGGAAGAAGCCGAAGTACCCGGAGAGAACCACCGACCATGGGCAAGCAACTGGTCAACTTTATCACATGCGGCTGCGAGTCAAGTGCATCCTTTTTTGTAATTTACAAAGCCGGACGCGAACCCACGCCTCTAGTTGATTAAGAATAAGATTTATATATGTGCTACTCAAAAGTTCTAAAACATTGGCCATCAAAGTGTGATAATTTTTATTTACATTGAAAAATATAAAGCATAATAATTAATTCAAACCTGCCAATGTGGTCACCTGTATTAAGCAGTCACCTATATTAAAAGATAACTTTTTACTTGTCCTGTCAAAAAATTTCATATGAATTGAACCTCTTTTAAGAGGTCAATTGTCTGATAAGGCCATTTTTTCTTTGTCCCTAAGGTGATCCCTTAATAGAGAGGTTTGACAGTATACTTGAAATCTTGGGAAGCACAGTTATGCTGTTTTATTTTATTTGTTTCTCTTCACACTGCTATTTGAAGCAACCTTGCTAACATTAAGCAGATAGTGAGCTTTAAAGGCAAATGAAGCAAGTGATGGAAATAGCACAAGAGAGCTTGAAGCAGACTTAGCACGGATTACTTATGGACAAATAGTGCAAGAAAGAGATAGACTTATCATGGATAACTTACGGACAAATAGCACAAGAGAGAAATAGACTTATCACTGATAACTTACAGACAAATAGTGAAAGAGAGAGATAGACTTAGCATGGATTACTTACAGACAAATAGTACAAGAGAGAGATAGACTTAGCATGGATTACTTACAGACAAATAGCGCAAGAGAAAGATAGACTTAGCATGGATTACTTACAGACAAATAGTGCAAGAGAAAGATAGACTTAGCATGGATTACTTACAGACAAATAGT
>MJUT01060065.1:1311682-1326090 GCA_002080005.1 Gigantidas platifrons | reverse complement strand
ATAGACTTATCAAGGATTACTTACAGACAAATAGTACAAGAGAGAGATAGACTTATCACGGATTACTTACAGACAAATAGCACAAGAGAGAGTTAGATTTACGGACAAATAGCACAAGAGAGCGAGTGATTGCTGTTTGATGCAAATTCAGCAATTTTTCAGCTATATCATGGTGAGAACAAGTTAATTTTTATTGAGATGATGATGATGTCAGCTTTGTACTATACAAACACACTTAGTTGGATTTTTATAGTGGAAGCTCTAATGAAATGATGAGCGCAAGAGAGAGATAGCTTTAACACAGAGTACTTACCGACAAATATCAACAACCTTCGTTAAAAATGTCGGAATGTACTCTCCAGTGTAAACATTTTTCGCTGTAATCATAAATTATAAATTTAAACTTACGGTGTATTTACAATATTTATAAGATGTGATTTAATGTAGCCTTCTTTGTCTCTGTCTTCTACTGCAATGAGAATAAAAAAGATAATCAAATTAATTGCAACATAAATGCATTTTTTTCCTTTGATCTTCCTATGGTTTATATATATCAAAATATAAGCAACAGCTAATAACTATGAAATAATACACGTAGATACCAGAAATTGTAAACTTAAAATCTGGGCTGTAGTTTTATTACTCCCAGAGAACTGTGCACTAATCAATGAACTAGATCCCGGCACCACAAAACTTTTACTTTGCTGAGCAAACTTTTTTTGCTCAAATCTGTGTTCTCAGCCAATCAAATTTGAGTATTTCCTTATTTGAGAATATTCTCAGACTTAAGTAAATTCTCAAGTTTTGTGGCGCCGGAGCCAGATGTGATATTTTATGGCTTCATGATACAAATCATTTAAACCGCAGTTTTCCTAGTTAAACAATCGCGCACTTCGCATTCAATTTAACTCTGAAAATGTGGTCTAAATATTACAGACTATTTAAGAATAAAGAAGATAATAAAACTATATAGACTATTCTAAATAGGGTTAGGTTTATGGTGTTTAATGCCACTATCAACAATATTTCAGGTATATCGTGGCTGTCAGTTTTATTGATGGAGGAAACTGCAAGTCACTGACAAACTTTATCTACATAGGATCTGATGTTCAATTATAAACCCATCAAAATTGGATGAAAAATAAAAATTCTATATAACTTTCAAATATGCGAAATCTTTTAACCCCCCCTTCTATGCCAAAACAGTAATAGTTATATTACATGATGCATGTTTCTGAAAGGGATTTTAGAAATACATTAAAAAAAATCCCCATCAAGAACAAATGAACAATAAACAATTTCATAACCATAAATATGGACACACCCTTCTTGATACCTTTGAGCCTCTTGTTTCTTTCGTGTACTTCTGATTAACAAAAAAAAAACACTTTGTAGTGAACAATCCAATGAACATTCCTTCCAAGTTTGGTTCCAATTCGCCCAGAGGTCTCTGAGAGAAAGATTAAAATGTAAAAGTTTACGGACGATGACACATACAGATGTCAAGTGATGACAATACCTCACATGACCCTAAAGATGTCAACAGACCTTTAGCAGATTTTGGATTTGATTTTTAAATTACAGTCGAACCTCGATAAGTCGAAGGGACTGCCAGAAATTGTTCGAGTTATCCGAGCTTCGAGTCATCCGAGGTCGAGTGTGACGTCATGACATTAATTTTTGTAACACATTGTTTGACAGGACGGTTGTTTGTTTTGTGTATGCATGTGATTTGTGGTATTTTCTTGACAAAGACGTTACTGTTGACAGTTGATGAACTAAATAAAATTATAAAATCAGACAATTTATATTTTATTACCGGTATTACAATATTGTATACATTGTACATGAATAATCCACATCAGAAACAAAGAAATATTTGATAAAAACGATCTCAGCACTAGATCTATTAAAGCACTACATTCATTAAGCAATACACAACAAATAAAAAATCAATACACAAATATTTACAATGTGTCAAAATAAATTATAGAATATAACTAACGAAACGACACAAAAACTAGATTGTTCAGGTAACATCGCAAACTGTAAGAATGATGACCGTAGACTACACGATGCTTTTCATACAACATTTGATTAGAATTCATCACAAAAATTAACAATCATTTTATTTTTTAACTCTTATTGAATAAATGCGTCTGGCGTGTAAACTTATATTTTTAATGAAACTTAAAAGGGCCGGTAATTAATATTAATCAATTTCAACAAGACTTAAAAGGAACCGATAATTTATTCAATCTTTGATTATCACTTTAAAGGAATTTATATTCCTACGGATTACAATTACCTTGGCTTGGGTCATCAAATTCGTCTCAAAAATAATCCCTGATAAAATAGATTACCGACACAGTCCGCTTGGCACGCGTGTACACAAAGTGATCAATAATCTGACATGTTTTAAAGGTGAATAGGCAACGCTAACCGTTTTACAAACAAATATTATTTGTGTATTAAAAAAGGATGTATGAATGGAAAGTTAAAAAGTGTCAAAACATTATTTTCATTTATGGTTTTAACTTCCGTTTTTTTTATTTTGACACATTAAGACAAATATTGTAAGTTCGAAATTCTCTGGAAAAAAATCACTTCGAACTTCGACACATCGAAGTAAAATTACATTGTTTTCCTTTTCTAGGGACCTCTAAACATACTCGAGTTATCCGAGATTTCGAATCATCCGAGTTCGAGTCATCAGAGGTAAAAATGCATAGGACTAACGAAAAATTTGCCGGGACTGGAAAATTACCTCGACACATCCGAGATTTCGAGTCAACCGAGTTTGACACATCGAGGTTCGACTGTATATGTTTTTACACTTTTTATATAAATTTTTTCCCTTATGATGGAAAAAATGGTACCCAGACTAGCAAGAACAATGGAAAGGACAAAGAATTTGAGAATAATTTTCTCATAATTTGTAGATATTTGAACTTCGTAAGAAATCAGTGATTTGATTTTGATTTTTTAAATTTTTTGGTGTTTAATGCCACTTTCAGCTATATCATGGCGACCAGTTTTAGTGGTGTAAGAAGCCAGAGTACCTGGAGAGAATCTGTGACTGACCATGGGCAAGCAACTGGTAAACTTTATCACTCGCGGCTGCGAGTCGAGTGCACCCTTTTTTGTAATTTATAAAGCCGGGTGCAAACCTGTATTGGTGATAGGCTTGTATGAGTTATTAGGTAATCCAACTACCTAACTCATTGAGCCACCCGGGCTCTTGTAAGAACATTCACAAGTTGCTACAACATGAAAGTGTTGAACAGATTTAGGACAAAAATATATGTTATTTTCATTGAACTTTGTGTGAAAGGAGATCATTTTTGCACACATAAAGGGGAAATAACTCCTAAAAAATATAATTTTATAATCAATGTCGGAATTGTGCAAATGGTCAATTCTATGTCATTTTTTGTCGACTCTTTTGCCCACATGAAAGGAGAATAATTCCAGTAAAAATATAATTTTAGAGTCAATGTCGGAAATTGTCAATTCTACATCATTCTTAGTTGACCCTTTAGCCCACATGAAGGGGAAATAACTCCTGTAAAAACATAATTTTAGAGTCAATGTCAGAAGTTGTCAATTCTACATCATTCTTAGTTAAAATGACACTTACATGCATCTGCACTGTAGTATTTGCCGAATGCCTGTTGTTTTGGCATGTCTGGGTATAAGAGAGTAAGCTGAGGCAGATCTTTAATTCTATCGGCAAGAGCTCTGATGTTAATTTCTTTGGTTCCATAAGGTGCTAAATTCCATACCTGTCTTTCACCTGTTAAAGATTAGTCACAATCTATAGATAGTCAGTTTGACTTCTATAAATCTTCAAAAAAAAAAAATCTTAAAAATCCAGTTTTCAAATCAACAATTTTTTTTCTAGATGTATATTAATATATGACATATATGAACTCTGACACTCTGACAATTAATCTAAAAAAATTTGGTCCATTATTAAACAAGAAATGTGTGCATCACAAAATACGCCGTCTATATAAATTATCAAACGGTATAATGGTAATGACCCCAAAATAAATAGGGTTCTTCTCCTTCCACAGGGAATCATGTGACCAAGCTTGGTAAAGATCCAATATACAGAACTAAAGTTATCATGTGGAAACGACCCTGTTGTCAAAAATTCTATTTAACGGTGACCTTGACCTTTGACCTAATGACCCCAAAATAAATAGGGTTCTTCCCCTTCCACAGGGGAATCATGTGGCCAAGTTTGGTAAAGATCCAATATACAGAACTAAAGTTATCGTGCGGAAACGACCCTGTTGTCAAAAATCATATTTATAGCAACAGTGACCTTGACCTTTGACCTAATGACCCCAAAATAATTGGGTTCTTCCCCTTCCACAGGGGAATCATGTGGCCAAGTTTGGTAAAGATCTGATGTACAGAACTAAAGTTATTGTGCGGAAACCTGTGTGGACGCCTGCAGCCCGCCATACCCAATCACATAATATGGCCCGTCTCGAGACGGGCGTATAAAAAGTTATCCATTAGGTCTCTATGTTAATTATATTTTCTGAAGTGTAAAAATCTGGTAGGAGTGAGTACAAATAACAGACTCTACTGTGTGACATTAGGACATTTAAATATTAAAGGACATCAATAACAATTGACTATCATCTTAATGATCAGTTGATGAGTAGCCTTTTAATATTTAAATGTCCTATGTCACGTGGTACAATGAAATATACATTGAAAGCACATGTCTGTTATTTTGTTTTGATGGTTGGGCTCTTGCACTATTTGTACTCACTCCATGCATTTAATCATGTGATATACATACATTTATCATGTGATAATCATATGAGATGCAGACCATATTTATCATGTGATAATCATGTGATATGTAGACCACATTTATCATGTGATAATCATGTGACATGTAGACGTTTATCATGTGATATGTAGACAACATTTATCATGTGATAATCCTGTGATATACAGACAACATTTATCATGTGATAATCATGTGATATGTAGACATTTATCATGTGATAATCATGTGATATACAGACATTTATTTTGTGATAATCCAGTGATATATAGACAACATTTATCATGTGAAATGCAGACATCTTTTATCATGTGATATATAGACAACATTTATCATATGATAATCATGTGATATATAGACAAAAATTACCATGTGAAATGCAGACATCTTTTATCATGTGATATGCAGACCATATTTATCATGTGATATGCAGACCATATTTATAATTGGATATTCAGATGATATGTATATTTAATAATTTACCAGCTATTTTGGGATCTTCAGCAGCCCATGCGATGGTCACACCTCCTAACTCAGAATCAGAAAATCGACAGAGGAATGTTCCAATTGGTTTCATCTGCAACCATTCCTGAGCTTGTGTCTTACTGATGAAACCAATAATGGTTCTACAACACAAAAAATCAATATTGACAAGATTCATCTGTATTCTCAAAATGTTTAGTACAAAAGTCAGTGAGTGATATGTAGTCTTACGCCAATTCAGCAATTTTTCAGATATATCATGGCGAGAACAAGTTAATTTTCAATGAGATGATGATGAGATTTGCTTTGTACTAGACCAACACGCTTAGTTGAATTTTTTATAGTGATAGCTCAACAGTCCGTGGAAAGACATGTCGCCCCACTCGTACGAGTCAACCAGTCATTACTCTTTCTCCTTAATGCTGCATGCTTAGAGGAAGAGTAAATCCAACTACCATAGGATATATGACAACAACCCCAAAATCTTATTACTTACATGTCAAAATACAATTTGATGGAAGGTGGTAACCTTGAGTTTAGAAGTCATCTTTCATAAAGTTGAAAGTCATGGGTTGGAAAAAAACTGTTATGGAGTCTCATGCGTGTTATGCCCTATTATATATTCCTTATTTGGTACATCTCCAATCAAAACAAGAATTTTTTTTATTACAATGCGAGATAATCACACCATAACATATCAATAAGGGGAGATAACTTACCCATCAGCCCACAAATTTTTCAGGTGATCTTTTGTTAATCTCATAATAGCATAAAACCATTCCCAGAAAGTGAAATTTCTTCCTTGCAATGGATCCTGGAAAATAATTAAGGATTATCATTTAAAAGAACTTTTCATAATATGAAATGTAACTATAACTGTCTCAAAATTGGTTCAATGGTTAGTGTGCTCACCTTGAGTCAGTGTGTTCACCTCGAGTGTGGTAGATCGTGGGTTCGAGCCCTGATCATGCTAAGCATACAGCATTAAGGAGAAAGAGCAAAAGCTGGATGGCTCGGAATCAGAATAATGTGTCCGAGTGGAGCGACATGTCTACCCGCGGACTGTTGCTTCAGTAAGAGTAGCACTATAAAAATCCAACTAAGCATGTTGGTCTAGTGCAAAGCAGACCTCAACATCATCTCATTCAAAATTAACTTGTTCTCGCTATGATATAGCTGAAAAATTGCTGAGTTGGCATTAAACTACAATCACTCACTCACTCAAAATTTCTATAGAATCAAATTATTTACGAGCAGCTGAATTAATTCCATACACAAGAAATATGTCTGGTATTTAATAAAAATATCTGGTAAATATATGCAATTTTTCAACATACAATATTTGCATGAAAATTTGTCTTGCCGTTATGCATGCATCATATATTTTACATCCAAAAATCTATGTATAATTAACCCTGTCAGTGGTGTAATGGTGAACATGCTGCCTCGAGTGCGCTACATTGTGGGTTACAGCCCAGGTCGAGTTAAACTAAAGACTATAAAATTGGTATCTGTTGCTTCTATGCTAAACACACAGCTTTAAAGAATAAGTTTGTTTGTTTGTTTGCTTGCTTTATGCCACTTTCAACAATATTTCAGTTATATCGTGGCGGTCAGTTTTATTGGTGGAGGAAACCAGAGGACCTGGAGAAAACCACTGACCTGTCACAATTCACTGATAAACTTTATCACATAATGTTGTACACCTCGCCCTGATCAAGATTCAAACTCAAAACATCAATGGTGATAGGCACTGACTGCATAGGTAGTTGTAAATCACGGCCACAACGTCCGTTTTATGTTTTTGAAGAATAACCAATTATAATCTTAAAGTCCAAAACTTTTATTAATATTGCTCCCATTTAAGTGTTAGCTATAAAAAATAAACGAAGTAATTTATCTGTGGAATCATTCTTAATCATGGGGTTTTCATTTTCGCTGTTTTCGTGGTCCACTTAAACCACGAAAATAAAAATCCAACGCAATACAATTTTCTCATTGATTGTTGCCTGTAATGTTTGCAACCACGAATTCAAGAACCCATGGGTAAATGCATTTTGTAGAAACCACGAAAATTGGTGTCAACGAATAAAAGTCCTTTTTACAGTAAAAAACGTCGTCAGAGAAATTTGAAGGGGATATAAGAATGAACAATCCAGAGACACAAGCAACACTGACACAGAATGAAGTGAGTAAGTGATTGTTGCTTAAAGGGAAATTTGCGGTAGTGCCTACCAACAAAATTGAGGGCGGAGATAATCATAAAAAATTCCCGTTGATATGAACAGAATACTTATGAAACTGTATGTCACATGACCAACGTGACCTAAAGGTCACATACCTCAGAAATTTGAATTTTCGAAGTGATTTTTGTAGATTTTAGACTGATGAAGAATAATAATTTTTAATAAGACTGAAAGTTTGGGAGGGAGGAACACTAGTAACCATGCCCGTCAAATATTTTGCTCCAAAAGTAACTTTGAAACTGTGTATCATTGATTTTTCCTCCTTGCGATAACCGTGGCCAAAATAATGAAGAATCTGAAGGTTTGATCCGCCCACAGCTATTTATACCCACAGTCCCGGTTTAACACCAATTCAGTAATTTTTCAGCTATATCATGTCGAGAACAAGTCAATTTTCAATGAGATGATGATGAGGTCCGCTTTGTACTAGACCAACATGCTGAGTTGCAATTTCATAGTGCTATCTGACTGAAACAACAGTCCATGGGTAGACATGTTGCTCCACTCAGACACATTGTTCTGATTCCAAGCCAACCAGTTCTTGCTCTTTCTCCTTAATGCTGCATGCTGAGTGGAGAAGCAACAAATTTCAATTTTTTAGTCTTTGGTTTGACCCGACCAGGGATCGAATCCACCATCTACTGCACTCGAGGCGAGCACGCTAACCATTATGCAGAATGAAGACAAACAAGACTAGAGGCTCCGTGGGCTGAGCCTGTGTCACTCACCTTTCAATCTGTTTTGAGGAAACTTTATACAGAACCATCCATAGGGGCTTCCTACCAAATTTTGGTTCATTTGGCTACTCGGTTTCAGAGGAGAAGATTTTTTAGAAATCAACCAATCAGCAATAAGAATTGCCTGTGGTGGCCATGTTTGTTAACAAATCAGGACGAAATGAGAAATCTATATAGAGGACCTGACATAGATGCTTTCTACCAAGTTTCAGTTCATTTGGCCAAGTGGTTTCAGAAGAGAAGATTTTTTAGGAATTGATCAATCAGGAATAAGAATTGCCTGTGGTGGCCATGTTTGTGAACGGATCGGGACGAAATGAGCAATCTGTATTGAGGACCTTCCATAGATGCTTCCTACCAAGTGTCGGTTCATTTGGCCAAGCAGTTGCAGAGATGAAGATTTTTTAGAAATCAACCAATCCGAAACAAGAATTGCCTATGTCGGCTATGTTTGTTAACGAATTGAGCCGAAATGAACAATGTTTATAGAGGACCTTCCACATATGCTTCCTATCATGTTCCGGTTCATTTGACCAAGCGATTTTAGAGGAGAAGATTTTTAGAATTCGACCAATCAGAAACAAGAATAGCCTGTGGTGGCCATTAACGAATCGGCCGTAATGAGCAATCTTTATAAAGGACCTTCCATAGATGCTTCCTACCAAGTTTCGGTTCTTTGGCCAAGTGGTTTCAGAGGAGAAGATATTTTAGAAATCGGCCAATCAGAAACAAGAATTGCCAGTGGCGGCCATGTTTATTAACGAATCGGGACGAAATGAACAATCTTTATAGATTAACAGACAGGCAACGGATGCCAGGTGATGGCAAAAGCTGACATGGCCTTTGGCCAGTTGAAGTCTCTAAAACTTTGTTTGGGAGTAATAAATAAAAAAAAAAATGTCAGATTCAACATTGAGTATTTCACTCTCATTATAGCTTTATCTGTGAACATGAACACTTTAAACAATGGACTGTCAATAGGAATATAGATACTTGTACTTTGGACAGAATTCTTGTTGGTTTATCTGATTCCCAAATACTTGAAATAGGCCTAAGGAGAATGCACTTAAATTCTTTCTATACAAATAATTTCACCTAAGATAACAGATATTACTTGACAATATTTGGTGAACAAACCGTGAACTACACAAATATTTCAGTAATCATCTGAGCAGATCTTATAAAAAGCTCTTACAATAGTAAATTACAACAAATAGTAGCTAAAATCTCTGATAAAAAGTTTGAAAGATGATGCAGGTTCTATTTATTATAGTCTGGTTTTCACTTTGTAAAGGATTTTTATTAAACAATGGTGCCGTGTCCTCTAGGAGCAATATGTTTGACAAACATTATGTGTATGTTATGGATCAGATAGGACAGGAGAGACAATATATGAAAACAATGGAAAAATTTATTCTCCAGGATAGACAAAATATGAAAACAATGGAAAAATTTATTCTCCAACTTCAACAGGAAATGCAATCTACAAAACAAGAATTAATGAGTTTGAAACAAAGAAATGGATTCCTACAAAACCTGGAGTCTATGACTTTGAAACAAACTGTTGCCAACTTACAGAATGGATATGATTCCCTCAAACAAGAACTTGCTCAAGTAAAAACTGACAATAAAGTACTGAATGAGAACAATAAGCAGCTTTACATGGAGATTAAAAAATGAAATATCTGCATGTAATAATAAAACATTAAAAATAAGTGAAGATCTGGACAAATCTACACATTCCAATGCTGCTGACCAACTGAAGAATGTGACAGAGTTAAACGCTAATGTTAATTCTTTAAATACAAAGACAGACACAACAAACGTTAAAATAAATTCTTCAACATTAAATTTTAGGGATTGTAGTCTAGACTTTCTTGCACTGCAGAATAAAACCATAACTGTAGAGAAGAAAATTGTTGCCTTGGTAACCGAAAACAAAAGAGTTTCTAGTGAACTAAATCGATTGACAATCTACCAGAATAGTCTCCTGAATAAAACCACAACAGACAGGAAGAAAATAGTTGCCTTGGTAACAGAAAACAATAAGGTTTTTAATGAACTAAATCGCTTGACAATTTCCCATGACAGTCTACTGAATAAAACCACAGATGCTATGAAGAAAATAGAGACCTTGGTCAAAGACAATAGACAGATGTCTACTGAATTGAATCACTTGTCATTTAACCAGAACAATACTATGCAAAAGATTGATGAGACATTCCACAAAATATCAGACATTAATCAAACTGGTATCTATTATTCTAATGTAATTGTTTAATATTCCTGGTTTGTGATTGGACAATGCTGTAATTTTCAATGTATCAATTCCACGGTTATTGTTTAATATTCCTGGTTTGTGATTTGACAATGCTGTAATTTTCAAGGTATCAATTCCACGGTTATTGTTTAATATTCCTGGTTTGTGATTGGACAATGCTGTAATTTTCAAGGTATCAATTCCACGGTTGAAATATCATGAGATAATTTTAGAATTTTAGCCGATTACCACTTACGTCATCTTGTCAATAATGTGGCAATGCACATGATTACATTAGAATGGAGATAGCTGTATTGTATTTGAAAATTTCACAGCATTAATTGTCGATTTAATGGTGTAATTTTCATGGTATCAATTCCACGGTTGAAATAGCATGAGATATTTTTAGAATTTTAGTTGATTACCGCTTACGTCATCTTGTCAATAATGTGGCAATACACATGATTACATTAGAATGGAGAAAACTGTATTGCATTTGAAAATTTCACAACATCAATTTTAGATTTAATGGTCGCAAATATCCATTTACTGGCTCCGCTATCGCGTTGCCAGTAAACTCAATTTACGACCATCAAATCTCCAATTGATGCTGAGAAATTTGCAAATACATTTGTACAATACAGTTATCTCCTAATTCTTTTTAATATCCTTTTTATATATACAGAGGATTTTTTAAATAACCTATTGATATATACAGAGGCTTTTTTTTTATATCCCATTTATTTAAACAGAGGTGTTTTAAATATCTTATTTATTTAAACACACATGTTTCTGGAATAACTTTCTCTGGGAGCGTAAAGTAAACGTCTTGAAAATTAATTTGACGAAAATATTTTTAATATATGCTACAGTAAAGCACATAAGAATCTTGCAATGCCAGTTTGACGACAGATCTTGCTTTCACAGTGCACAAAACTTGACAATGTGAATATTTCTTATAACAGGGATGATCCTAGTTAGAAAATAAAATAACTGAAATCAATGAAAAATAGCTGAAACCATCTACACCCCCTTTCAAAATGGTAATTTTTGACATGTTCTGATCATGTCCAGCAACTTTCGGAAAATAATATTTGGAGGAATATAGCTGAAATCAGTTAAATAACTGAAAAAAATCATCCCTGTTATAAAGAACAGATATTTTATTTTCCTGGAATAGCTATTAAATGTACTTAGTCTGTCGGATTACTGAACCGTCAGACTATCAGATTATAGGGCTGATCCCCACTTTTTCCTAAATTACGAGGGCTGGGTGGCTCAATGAGTTAGGTAGTTGGATTACCTAACAACTCATACAAGCCTATCGCCAATATGGCATGGGTTGGCCCCCGGCTTTGTAAATTACAAAAAAATGGTGGACTCGACTCGCAGCCGCAAGTGATAAAGTTTACCAGTTACTTTCCAATGGTCGGTGGTTCTCTCCGGGTACTCCGACTTCTTCCACCACTATAATGGTCGCCATGATATAGCTGAAATATTGCTGAAAGTGGCATTAAACATCAAAAATCAATCAATCAATCAATCCTCAGTTACGCTCGATAAAGAATAATATATAATTATATTTTTCAGTGGCACTGTCATCATGTTCTAATGGAGGAACATTTAGAGAGGGAACAATTATTAAATTCCCAGATACAAAAACAGTGTATGGAATCAGTAACATAAACATATTCAAGATTTCAGGACAATTTGTATGTGAAGTTTCAGGTGTCTATCTGTTCTCAGTTCATATCATGTCTAATTCTAATGATGCAGTTTATCAAATGTTCAAAAACACTATGATTTTATCGCATGTGTATGTGATCTACACAAGTAATACTAGTGATGCACACCGTAACACAGGGACAGGTGTAATGGCAGTCCAGCTTAATGTTGGGGATACATTATATGTCAAATCAGATGCATATAACATGCATATCTATAGTGGATCATGGTCTTGTATGACTATAATAAAGATAAGATAATACATAAAGTTGTTTGTCTAACTTTTTTTTCACATTAAAAATTTTCATGTAACAAAGTCATAAGTATCCTTAGTTGCAACCAGATATTTTCATTGATGAATTTAGCTTATAAATATTATATTGAGGCACTGGTTACTTTTGTACTAAGATTATAAAGTATCATGTGTCACTGATTACCTTTGGTCTTACTTTATAAAGTATCATGTGGCACTGATTACCTTTGTTCTTAGATTATAAAATATCATGTGGCACTGATTACCTTTGTTCTTAGATTATAAAGTATCATGTGGCACTGATTACCTTTGTTCTTAGATTATAAAGTATCATGCAGTGATTGGGATTACCACACGCCCTGCGCCATAGTCGCATTACCCGACGAAATGGCGCATTTCCACATAAAAACTCCACGTCATATGCGCGCATTCGTTTTCTGATGAAGTCAGACGTACATACAGCAGAACCGTTCTGTCAAGACTGTACGGACATAGTCCCATTGAAATTGTTTTAATCCCAATCACTGTATCTAATTTATAATTTAGTTTTTATTTCAAAATGATCTGTGAAAGTTCGACTGCAAATCAACATCGGTATCTGGTACCTTGTATACATACAATTTTATACCTTTACATACATAATTCAGGCTTAAATAAATCGTAAACCAGTTTCAAAAACTGATATATCTGATAACCGCAAAGTACAACAACGAGCAACAACGGACTTAACACTTTTCCGGTGGGAAGTATCGGATACCGATCAGCATGTCACTTTCCTGTGGGTTTTTTTTTACTTTCCACGGGAAACGTGAAATGGGAATTTTCATGCATTGCACGGCATTTATCATGCATATCAGATGGATTTTTTTGTCCAGATCAAGGTTTAAGCCAAGAATTAAAAAAAAGTGTTACATGCCAAGAAATTGCCTCCGGTGAAATTTTGCAAACACCCCACTGAGCCAATTACATGGATGATTACCATCACCTACTAATCTATGATAACTGTTGACCTAGTGCTATGTGGAGATTGAAGCAATTCACACCAAAGGCGTAGCTTACGTTGAGGCAACCGAGGCAGCTGCCTCGGTAAAAAATATATGCCAAAAAAAAAATATAAAGACAATTAAATTTTATTTCCATGTTCTCAATAAAGGGACAATAAATAAGTTAACAGACTAAGACTCAGTTACTGACGGAAATGGCACCTTACCGTATATGATTTGTAAGTTAGCTCCGAAATTCCCCTTTTGCGTGACGTCAATATTTCAAAACAAATTATGTCTGACAAGAAAAGGCAATTGAAATTAACAATAAATATGTTCTTTATCTGTTGATTTCTAGCTAACTAATTATAATTGATTTCTAGCTAACTAATTATAAACATCAAACAAAACAAAGCAAAAGGCACATTAGAGGCAATCTCGAACTTGCCATGAGGCATAATATTATACTCATAGTTGAAGGGTTGATAGGCCTCATTGCAACTCACTGCCGTAGCACCCGATACGGTTGGTACGGCAAACCGTACCACAATTTCGANNAATAATTTTGAGATGAAAAAAAGGATATTCTTTGTTAATGTCGTTGTAATAAATATTTAATGTCTGTTCAATAAAATGTTACAAAATTGTTACAGACAAGTTGCCTCTCTGGTATTATCAAGAAATCACAGAGGCGTAGCTGCATATACGTTGTCACGCCATGGCGTGCACATCGTCAGGTTATAAAAAAATAAGATATAAAATTTATAATAATAATATTTTTCAGTGTTGTACATGTACATCAAGGACATGATATTTAATTACAACACTATTTCATTCAGGTGTTCATTTTTTCCTGGTTGCGGTCCGTCTTCCGTAATTGAAATAGTCAAAGTGAAATACAACCGAAT
>MJUT01060065.1:1279068-1310467 GCA_002080005.1 Gigantidas platifrons | reverse complement strand
ACTGAGTGTATTTATTTATTGAATTAAATCGCATAATTACCGTTTTAATCATATATTCATTAACACAAATTATTAACCAAGACGGAATTTCTTCGAATTCATTAAGCATGTGTATAGCATTATTGATTAATATTTTTCTTTTAGGGTTATTCTTATAAATTATCATTTTAGTTGATATAAAACAGTGCCGGAGTATTTCTATTTCTTGCCATCTTTGAAATTATATATCTTAAATTTATACGGCACTTTACAACACTGATAAACAATAGCAATACAACTTCAGAGTATTGGTCAATCTTGTTATCATAAAACTTAATGAGAAGAAGGGAAGTTGCTATGGAAACTTGGCCTGCTGTTGCGATACAGGTCATTAACTAATCTGTTTCAATGATTTAACTACTAATGAGTGCCATAGGGGGTCGACCGGAATTTTTGGCTGGGATTTCTTGGCATGAGTTCAAGCTGGTATGTCCTTCATCATATTTATTCAAACAGAAGGGTGTGAGTAGTCAGATAGTTTATATATTTCCTCCACCCATGTATTAAAGTTTGTTAAATGTTTTTATTCTACATTATTTTTCACACTGGATTTTGGCGCATAGTTCTGTCATTATGGCCCATTCATATCAAAAATGTCCCATTGACAAGGAAGGGAAGGGGGCCATAGTCCCATTGAATTTTTTTTAATCCCAATCACTGATCATGTGGCACTGATTACCTTTGTTCTTAGATTATAAAGTATCATGTGGCACTGATTACCTTTGTTCTTAGATTATAAAGTATCATGTGGCACTGATTACCTTTGCTCTTAGATTATAAAGTATCATGTGGCACTGATTACGGGACGAAATGAGCAATCTTTATAGAGAACCTTCCATACATACTGCACACCAAGTTTCTTTTCATTTGGCCAAGTGGTTCCAGAGGAGAATTTTTTTTAGAAATTGACCAATCAGAAACAAGAACTTCCTGTGGTGGCCATGTTTGTAAACAGATCAGGAAGAAATTAGTAATCATTATAGAGGACCTTCCATAGGTGCTTCCTACCAAGTTTTGGTTCATTTGGCCAAGCGGTTTAAGAGGAGAAGACTTTTTTAGAAATTGACCAATCAAAAACAAGAATTGCCTATGGCAGCCATGTTTGTTTACAGATTGGGACGAAATTAGCAATCTTTATAGAGGACCTTCCATGCGTGCTTCCTACCAAGTTTCTTTTCATTTGGCCTCACGGTTTCAGAGGAGAAGATATTTTAGAAATCGACCAATCAGAAACATTAATTGCCTGTGGTGGCCATGTTTGTAAACGGATCGAGACGAAATGAGCAATCTTTACAGAGGACCTTCCATAGATGCTTCCTACATACTTTCCGTTCATTTTGCCAAACGGTTTCAGAGGAGAAGAATTTTTAGAAATTGACCAATCAGAAACAAGAATTGCCTGTGGTGGCTATGTTTGCAAACGAATTGGAACTAAATTAACAATCTTTATACAGAACCTTCCAAGGATGCTTCCTACCAAGTGTCAGTGCATTTGGCCAATCGGTTTCAGAGGAGAATATTTTTTAGAAATCGACAAATCAGAAACAACAACTTCTTGTGGTGGCCATGTTTGTTTATGGATCGGGACGAAATGAGCAATCTTAAAAGTGGACCTCCCATAGATGCTTCCTACCAAGTTTTGGTTCACTTGGCAAAGCAATTTCAGAGGAGAAGATTTTTTTAATTGATCAATCAGAAAAAAGAATTGCCTATGGCTGCCATATTTGTCAACGGATCGGGACAAAATGAGCAATCTTTATAGAGAACCTTCCATAGATGCTAACTACCAAGTTTCGATTCATTTGGTCTAGCCGTTTCAGAGGAGAAGATTAAAATGTGAAAAGTTAACGACTATGGACGCCAAGTGATGGCAAAAGCTCAGTGAGCTAATAAAAAACATAACAAACTATGAAGATGAGCAACATGGATGCCATCAAAATAATTGGAGAGAACCTAGGCGATCGTGAAGGATAAACAGTTGCTGTTTCTTATAAGACCTGTAAAATTCTTGTCTGTGAAAAAGGAAAGACAAAATCTACTAATAAGGGAAAAGATCCATTGCAATTTAAGAAATGGATATTTCATAATGGTCAATCAGTTAGTGTAATACCTACCTTATTAAATAATGCCCAATTAATACTATGGCTAGAATAGTCATCCATTGGCTTCCCTCCTACAAAGATAAAATATTGACAACTTATGATAACTATATCGTGTCAAGGTCAAGTATATAATGCAGGGCATTCCACAGCAGACGGGCACTGGGCAAATTGGCCGTCTAATTGCATTTTCCTCCGGCTACTTTGCTTTCAAAAATGAAAATGTCAAAGTGAAAGTAAAATACAGGTTTTGTTTTGCATACTGGTTTAGCGGTATCGCATCTCGTATGGACTTAAGCATATGATTTATTCAGTCACGGTTTCCCACCAGACCTCCCCTTCTACTTTAGGATTATCACCTCCTACATTAAAATGAGTGGAATGTACTGTTAATGTATATATCATCTCTATGTAAAAAGATATGACTTACCATAGTTACAGAGGTACTAATGATATGCAGAAGAAGAGTCTGAAGACACCAAAGGGCCAACCAGAAACCACACATCGAAGAAGAACAGACAACACAACGGCCAAAAGAAAAAGTACAAAAGGACAAACAACGATCAACAAAACATACAGAAAAAATTAATTGAGATCAAGTAACACGAACCCAACTAAAAAACCGGGGATGAACTCAGGTGCTCCGGAAGGGTAAGGATTGCCGCTAGGATTTTGCACTTCCCCCTTAATAATGAACACAGGGACTATTTGTTGAGGTTTTGTGTCTACAAGGTTCTAATATACATGTATGAGCATTTTTACAATAACCCCCCAGATTCAACCCTGCATAATGACAGCACAATAACATTTCTTGGTCTTAGTTGCAGGAATTTATTGTTGCGATAGAGATATGTCACAAAAAGAGATCAAGTATGAATGCAGATAAATGGTTTTTTTTAAAGATATTTTTTCGGTGATACATGCCTGGCTGTCACATATATACCATGGTCAATGTTTGGACCAACTATGGTGAACCTAGGTTGTATGGTAAAGGTGAAACTGACCTAATCATAAAATCTTTGTTTCTATATTAATGTATAGGGTTAGGGTAAGGGTAGTGATCATGATCATATGGTAGTTGGATTAATAACTACTATGCAATCAGTGCATATCACCACCAAATTTGTGAGTTCGAATCTCGCTCATGGTGAAGTGTACTTGATACAACTTTATGTGATAAAGTTTGTCAGTGACTTGAGACATGTTGGTGGTTTTCTCTGGGTCCTCTGTATTCTTCAACCGATAAAACTGACCGCCACATAATAACTGAAATATTGTTGAACTCTAACCCCTCATTAGAAATGAGCAAGTTATTTGCTACTGAAGAAAAGATACTGAGCATCATTGATGACTTTCGATGAGGTGAATACAAGGATTGATCAACCCATGGAACACGATATTCACTGAGGCATCCGAGGTGAATATTGTGTTCCATGGGTTGATCAATCTTTGTATTCACCGAAATTGAAAGTCATTAACTGTTTTATTATATGACATTAAATTAAATTTGAACAAGATGTTGCACGCTACGTCGTGCTGAGAATACCCCCACTCGTTCATTTGTAAGTCGCACAGTAAACAGGAAGTAGATGTGCGGTAAACCTGGAAAGGGGAGACACGGTACAAGTCACCATGCCAAAAGCCATATATCAAATATAAAATCATTTCTTCCAGTAGAAGCTGAAATATCTGTTACGAAAGTGTGAACGGACAGACAAACGGACTAACAGACGGACGGACAAGGTAAATTCCAATATAGCCTCCTCTCTATGAGTTGGGGTATAATTAACACCAAACAGCGCCGACTTTGCTCCCCAGACACCCCTTTCTGCCCAACGTCTACCATTACCAATGTTGCCGAGAGACGTAAAATTTGATTGGACCATGGAATTCTGGAATCTATATTTCTATTCTTAGCCCAAATTGGGGTGACATTACAGTCCACACTACCTATGAGCTAATTTTAGCTCATTTGAGGTTGACATCGCACATACGCATTACTTTTCAAGTTGATTTCAGCCAATTAGAAACTAGACAAAGTTCAATCATATAATAATACTTTGTACTCACCAAAGACTTTAGAGGCCAGATAATTAAGATTATCATTACTGAGTCCTCGTCCTGTCGTGAACTGGAACTTCGTAGTTAGAAGTTGTGCCATCGCAGGCCATGTGACTGTATGAGGTACATGGAAAGGGGTTCGGCCCTGAAATAAGCATAGGATTTAATGTCTGTACAACATCTGTAATCAATATTATGATTTAACTATTTAACAAGTGTATACACAGAACTATGTTTCACCTGTCCCCTGCAAATCGGTTGTGTGGATTTTTTTTAAATAAATAAACTTAAAAGAACAGATACCATGAAACTGAAATTAAATTAAGGTGACATACATTGCATTAATGCAAGTTTATACATGCTTTGTCAGTGTTTGGAATCAATACATGGTAATGGAGAAACTGACCTAATAATGAAAACTTGGCATAAAATTTTACAAAGTCAACAGACCATAAAGATGAGGTCAAGGTCAGAAAACACAGTCATACTGGCTTTCTGGTACACACCATGATCAATGTGTGGATCAAGTATGATAACCCTAGATTGTATGGTAATGGAGAAACTGAGCTAGTCACAAATTATTGCAACTATCCCAAGTCCTATGGTAATATGAATCAATGGTGATCAATGTCTATTTAAGGAATCTATTCAATTTGTTAACAGGTTATATTATATAAGCTAGATTGGGATTTACATTTATTACATTTAATAAATCGAGAAGCGAGAACATATAACTTATAATTTAATTTTATAACAAAATTTTTTAAATGATTCCTCGATTTTAATTACGATTATTTCATGGAACTATTTGAATTTGTTGTTGGCTAATGAATATGTTGGTGATGTCACAATACCAACTCAGGTTATAAAGTACAGCCAATGTTGCTCCAGGCGGAGCAGCCAATCAGATTGCAGTATTCATATCAAATTTAATTATTTACAAATAACGAGCATGCAACATTGGGTACAAATAAAGCATCTTATTATTTTATATTTACATTTATTAAAGCATCCACAATGAGGTACATATACCGTAATTGACTACATATAGTACACATTAATATATGTATCATACACAACCACTAACATTGCGAGTTTGAATCCCGCTCAAGCGAGGTATACTCGATACAACATTATGTAATAAAATAAAGTTTGTCAGTGACTTGCGACAGATCGGTGGTTTTATCCAGGTACTCCAGTTTAAACTGACTATCACGATATAACTGAAATATTGTTGAAAGTGGCATTAAACACCATTACCCTAACCCATAATACACAACCACTCTCTTGGACTTTCAATAAATGATTGAAAGAAAAACATATAAGCTTGGTATTTCCTGCTTCCATAGTGGAACCCTCAGGGAAAGTAGGGAAGAGGAAGACCAAGAAATACTTGGAGGAGAGATTGAGATAGATGGCAAGATCTGGAACGTATGGCACAAAACAGAACAAGGTGGAGGACTGTCGTCAGTGGCCTTTGCACCACCAAGGTGCAATAGGCATAAGCATGCAACATTATGGAGTAAGAGCAAAATCTGGTCGGCAAGGAATCTGGATGTGGAGCAAGGAATCTGGATAATGCATCAGAGTGGAGCAACATGTCTACCTGCAGACTCTTTCAGAGATAAAACATTATAAGTCACGCTAAGAATGCTGGTCTTGTAAAAGAGCAATTCCGCTATAAAGTGGAAAAAAATCAGGTCTGTATAAAGCAGACATCATTCTCATCTCATCGAAATGTAACTTGTTCTCTCCATGTTACAGCTGAATAAATTGCTGATATGGTGTTAAACAACAATCACTCACAATTCTTGTGCATAATACAGCCATCTTAATACAGTAAAACCTGTCTAGACCGAACCACTTTGGGACTGAAGAATTTGTCCAGTTTAGACAGGTGTTTGGTTTACAAAGGTTCAAATTACACAGACATTTAGAAGATGGTGCTGTTAAGTCTGTCTGGTTTAGACAGGTTTTCAGTTTACTCAGGGTTTGGCTTAGGCAGGTTTTCAGTTTACTCAGGGTTTGGTTTAGACAGGTTTTTATTTCTCATATGCATGAAAAAGTAGCCATCATATAATTCTGTTTTGCAGGAAACACATAGATCATTTGTTGTTGTATTTGAAAAACATTTCTAATCAGATTTTAAAGATATTTTATGTACAGTCAAAACCGTATTAAGAGGTCACCTTTTGGGAAAGGTGACCTCTTAAAAGAGGTTCAATTCATATGAAATTTTCTATGAATGGACAAGAAAAGGGTGACCTTTTAATACAGGTGACTGCTTAATAGAGGTTACAGCATGGACAGGTCTGCCTTTATTTAACCTCTGCAGTGATGCTTGACATCATATAAATAGTCAAATCTGTATATAAAGGCCACTGAAGGTCACCTGAAAATGTGGCCTTTATATGAGCAGTTGCCCTGTATATACAGGTTAAAATTATATGCACTACACATTATGTAGAGTTAGTAATTACAGGACTGGTTATACACTGGTAATAACAATAGTGTAGAGCCAAGGGAGAAAACAAAATTTATGATTTTTGGTGAGAATGGCTTTTTAAGGAGGGGAACAATTAAATAATGAACATAAAATTAGCACGAATCCCAACTACCATATGGAAGTGATACCATGAACAGGGTTTCAGCTGGATTTTATTATACTATGGTCATGCAAATGACCTAACTCATATAAATTCCTCAGGTCTTTTGTCCTGAAAGGCACTTATTCAATAAGTTAATTGTGTCCTAATTTGCCTAAAACTTATAGGTCATTATAATGATGTATTAAGGTGTGGTTTGATTCATTAAGATGCAGCTGGAGATTAATTTAATATTCATTTGTTTCAAACATGCATACTTATCATGATATTTGGAATTGACAGCCAGACAGGTTTTCAGTCACCATCTCTTTCCAAAAAAAAGTTAAATTTAAGTGAAAATAAATAGAAATTAAAATCAAATTCCCCAATGAGGAATGAGTCAAAGACTTAAGAGAAAGCTACCCTAAATAGGTTACAAAAAAAGTCAAAAGCTGGCTAAAGACTATTACAGAAATAAATTCGTGGGAAGGTTGAATGCCACTTTTATTTAACGCTACCAATTTTCCATTTCTCGTTTTAGTAACGCAAATTAACTATATATATATTTTTCTGAACATTGTTTGTTAAAACAAGTCTGCTTTAAAGTAAACATTTTGTAGAATTTATTTTTTTTATATAAATAAAGCAAAGTATTTTATTTAAATACACAGATAAATAAAAATTTTAGTGGATCTTTTTAACCATTTGTCTTAATCAGGAAAAAGCTTGTAATATTTGTCCATTTCAAAGGTTTCAATATTTCCCAAAAGCCTAAATCTATCGTATTTTGAAAAAAAGACAAGTTTAAATTTGGCGCCAAATTGATACCCAATAATTTTTACGTGTCCGGTCCGGAGTGATTCTTGTTCTTATATTTCAAATATTGATATTTTCATTCATTAAAGCATTTCTGAAATTGCGACTTTAATTTTGTCAATGTCCTTGAACTTCATCAAAGCATGGAGGAACGACAAATGATACAATAAAAGAGTTTTGATCTGGCATTTCACTTTATTTTTAATCAAAATAAATTGTGGACAAATTGGAGATCAAACAGGGCTCTTTTATACAACAAACCCAGTATTTTATACCAAACAGTCGGTCCGGTGGAAACCAATGTTTTTCCAGACCGAATTGATTTTTACCAATTTGTCTGTCGAACCGGCATGTTTGGGAATCTCTGACAATGAGTAGCGGATTCGACTGAGGTTTGACGATTGAAACAGCTTGTCAACAAAAATACTTGATCATGTTTCCGATGCATACGTAGCATGTATCGGTCTTTTTGGCCACTTATTTTGGAACAAAAGGTCGTTTTGCCAGCAATGTCAAATTATTTCCTGTCATTATACGCAAATTATCGGCCAAACGGAAATCCTGCATGAACATAAAAATAGCACGAATCACAACTACCATATGGAATTGACACCATCAACTGGCATGCACATGCAAAGTAATTCAGATAATTTACATTCTGAAAACTACTAATAATTACTGGCTCAGCAAACTGGTTGTCCCATAACACTGTTGCTAAGGCATTGCATTCTTGGTTGCCATGGACTGTTACCACAACAGGAAGTGATAATGTCTGGAAGAAAAAAAATTAAATTTCGATGATATATTTAAAAAAAATATCAATTTTATTATGCTACATGAAAATATATGGTAATTAATGCTCTTTTATTTAAAAAAAAAACCAACACATAACCACATCATTTTATTAAGAGTGCCCATAAAAGTAGCTTAACCCAGCCACTCTTTTTTATTGAAGTGCCTGTACCAAGTCAAGAAAGGGAGTGGTCATGTATTTGTGTTGATTTTGCCTGTTTCGACGACTTTCTATGGGATTTGGGAACTTTTCCGACAGTGTGATACTCTGGTTTTTTTCTTCACTTTAGTACCACCTTAAGCTGTGAACGGTGTGTCAATGAACACATGATAAAGGCTGGCAGTACACCCTGACACTCCTCTACTTACAAACATTTATGATGGAAATCATATAGATCAGTATAAACAAACAAACAAAAATGTTGTTTGTTAAAAATATTCTAAAATTCTAAGTCCAAAATCAATTTATTTAGAAATGGAAATGTTTGTGTGAGGAAAATTTGCATAATTTGGGGGGTTTATGATTAGGGATATGGTGTTTAATGCCACTTTCAACAATATTTCAGCTATACCGTGGCCGCCAGTTTTATTGGTGGTGAAAACCGGAGTACCTGGAGAAAACCACCGACCTGCCGCAAGTCACTGATAAACTTTATCACATAACGTTATATCGAGTACACCTCGCCATGAACAGGGTTTGAACTCAAAACTTTAGTGCTGATAGGCACTGAATGCATACGTAGTTGTAAATTCAACTACCATACAATCACAACCACAACTGCCCCCTGAAATACATTTTGAAAATAAAAAAAGCAGACGACTGGTGTTCTGTGACCATAAAACCAAATGATCACGTCCCTGAAATGTTTTAAATCTATGTGTTCAACCTAATATGATCAGATTTTCACCTAAAAATCCCAAAAGCAATTGGTCTGTAATACGAAAATCACAAAATTTTCCTCCATGAAAACAAGAAAACAAAATATAGTAATACTGTGGGTTTATTTATTTTCACTGGTATTCATTTTTGTTGAATGTTGAATGTTTGGGGATTTTTTTGGCTACCATGGAAACAACAATAATTTGTAATCCAGTATAACGCATTCATACCCCAATGAAACTTCAAAAGAATGCATTCAATTCTTATAATTATATTTAAATCACACCAAAATTTAAAATAGTTGAATTTTTCGTTGTGAATTTTATTTGTGTTAGATTATTTGCTGTTGGAAATTACTACGACATTGATTGTTTACATCTGACGTCGTCATGGAGGCACGTGCAAGTTCGGGTTTGAGTTTCATTGGGATGTAAAATATCTCTTTTATAATCATGTGACCACTTCATAACCAATCATATTGTAACATTTCAATGAAAAACGGAAGTAATATAATTATTTAAGTATAAAACATACCCAAACTTGGAACATGAGTTCTCCATTTCCAAGCTGGAAGTCGGACTGGAATAAAATGCAAAATTTCTCCTCTGTTACAGCCTAAAAATAGAAAAAGAGTGTATTCCATGACCGAAGCAAGTACGATTTTATTTATTGTATAAAAATTGCATTTTTGTGTTTAAAATGTAATTTATTTTCTTTGATGATCCATGCAGACTGAAGCATGATACAACCGAAGCATGTTGACAAGGGAAAGTTAAACAAGTGTACATTAAAAGCAAGTGTGGACATCATATTTTGCTGGACACAGTAAATTGCTGGACACAATAATGTGTTGGATACAGTAATATGATGAACCCAGTATATATTGAACATTTGTCTTGTTTTACTATTTTGAAGTGTTAATTATATGTTAAATATGTGAAATTTCGCAATTTTTGCCCTTTTAGACCCCTTTTCAAAATCTGGTGATAAGTCAAGAAAGAGGAAGGAAGGATGGGATAATATATCTTATTATCTCCCTTACCTCTGTTCCTTTCTTGTCTGCTCTCTTTATCTTCTTCAGTTGCTGTAAAAGTAAATTGAAAGTGTTACCATGGTAATAAGAGAAATATATATTTTGTATTACAACCCTTTCATTCACATCCAGGTGTTCTTTGCCCTTTCATATAACTGCTATGTTGTTCAATATCTAAAGAATTAGTAAGCTCATCATTGATTGGTTATTTAATTGATAAATTTACATGTGACCTCTGATGTAACCTGGTATGGGATGCTGTGGGATGTTAGTGAAAAACTGAATTAAAAATACTAAAAAAAGGTTCTTATTTAATTTCTTTCACCCCAATGTTTTTGTGTAAGGTAGATATTATAATAAAAACATTCACACAAGAAGACACTAAATTACATATGTTTTATATACAATTCCTAAATAATATAATTTATTAAAACAAAGATTCTAATATGACGTCCTTCAAATGCTTCGAGTCCAAACCTGTGGTAAAATATGCGTATATTAGTATATCAGCTGATCGGCAACGTCATAATTTGCTTTGGCTGTTCAAATACCGTATTTGTCCTATTAGAATAGAAATAATACATGGGGGCTTGAATGCATATGGATTTTACCACGGGTTGGCCCTTTATGCCGATATTTTACCCCTCGCTATCGCTCGTGGTAAAATATTTGGCATAAAGAGCCAACCTGTGGTAAAATCAATATATATTCAAGACCCCATGAATTATTTCTTAATCAATTTCCCTCAGGCCTATCCAGCCTTCGTGGGTTTTGACTATATTGTTTAGGCCCTTTGGTTTACTGGCTCCCAAAGACTTTTAAATTATTTCGCTTCCCAATATTTTCACAATGACCGGTAGCACCTGATGACGGCTTTTTCAGAAACCGAGCACACTAAATTAGATACAGAACAAGGAAGGCTATCTAAAACACACCCTGTATAAAACAGAACCCTGTATATAAAACAGAACCCAATATAAAACATAATCCTGTATATAAAACATAATCCTGTATAAAACAATCCTGTACCCCAATGTTGGAAATAATGTTAATTTAACATGTTTAAAACGAACGAACACCTGTATATTCTGAGCTCAAAAGGTGATCACAAGGAGATTCAGCATAGAAAGGTTTTGATGTATCTAACTGATTGATTGATTGTGTTTAATGCCACTTTTAGTCATATTTCAGCTATATCATGGTGACCAGTTTTAGTAGTGGAAGAAGCCGGAGTACCCGGAGAGAACCACCGACCCTCCTTGTGATCACCTTTTGAGTTCGTAATAGACAGGTGTTCATTCTGTTTATACATGTTAAATTAACATCATTTCCTACATTGGGGTACAGGATTCTGTTTTATACAGGGTTCGGTTTTTAAACATTAAACTTTATCAATTGCGGCTACGATTCAAGGGCACACTTTTTTTTGTAATTTACAAAGCCGGTCGATGTATCTAAGTTTTTATCATTATAAGAGTCAAATGAACACTTTACCATATTCCTGAATGGCATACTTTACCATATTCCTGAACTGTATGCTGAGTTCTCCCCTTGCATCATGGTACTCCATGGTTCCTTCTTTATTTAATATATCCCCACTGTCAGCATCTTTTGCTTTAGTGTCACTGTTCAACAATCCACGAGCTTGATCTTCACTGAAATATAATATTATCTAACTTTAACTTTTAGGTGGATTCAAGTGGATGGCTAGTTTGCCAACACATGACCTGATTATAGCGACTGTAACTTTCTGTTAATCTGATTACTGTGAATTCATTTTTATTCGTGGTATACCAATTTAGTGGTTTTCATGGGTGCCAGCAAACCACGAATTTAAATGTTCGACGAAAAATGACCATTTTATTTCCGTTTGGCGGTAAGCAAGGTTTTGACAACACAAACGTTTGTAGCCATGTAGGTAATTCAACATTGTTACATGATGAAATTGTAATGCATGTCTTGTGAATCTAAAATAAATGTACCTGTGTGTCATTTTGTGATTGATAAACATGTAAACTCTTGGAATAAATTGTTTATTGTTGTGACATTTATGAAAACATTTTGCAGTAATAACTTCTGGTATTTTTGTATTGTTTAATGAAGTGTTGATACAAATAAATACAAAACATTTTTGGTAAAATTTCAATCGATAATACTAACATTATTGTCGCCTTTTATAATTGCTGTGTAAACATTTTGATTGACAATCATAAAGTTTATTGGTGATAATAATCGGTATACTGGTATCATATATGCCCGGAGGTCAGGACTTTAATTTGTTGACATGTGATGTTTAACTGCTGTGACATAAAATTTCACACTTTTTCCTTTACCGTTTAATGCAACTTTTTTATATCTATCATTGATGGCATGTCATGTTCCCGTAGAGTACAAATAATTATAATTTAAGTTTTGACTCCTAGTGTGAAGTTTAGCAAAAAACATACCCTTTTTGTGAAATATTAATTAAGAAACAAATGAAATGGTAGTCAAAATTATGCAATCAAATAATTATCAAAATTGTAACAAGCTGATAATTGAAAACAATGATCCATATTTGTTTGGCGTACTTGTAAATTTACTTAAAATGAACACTTTACCGTAGAATCGCAACATGCAAAATCTACGAATTTGAAATGAAAATCAACGAATTTAAGTATTTCAAAACTTTTTTTTTATTTTTTGTAATCGGCAATCCACAAATTTAACTATCCCACGAAATGCCTTTTTTTCCCAATCCACGAAAATTGGTACCAACGAAATTAAATGAATTTCACAGTATAGCAACATTAACTTTCTGTTAACCTGATTATAGCAACTTTAACTTTCTGTTAACCTGATTATAGCAACTTTAACTTTCTGTTAACCTGATTATAGCAACATTAACTTTCTGTTAACCTGATTATAGCAACATTAACTTTCTGTTAACCTGATAATAGCAACTTTAACTTTCTGTTAACCTGATTATAGCAACTTTAACTTTCTGTTTATCTGATTATAGCAACTTGATTGATGGTTATGGTATTTGGTATTTAACACCACTTTCAACAATATTTCGGTTAGATCGTGGTGGTCAGTTTTATTGGTGGAGGAAACCAGAGTATCCAGAGAAAACCACCAACCTGCCACAAGTCACTGACAAACTAATCACATAATGTTGTATCGAGTACACCTCACCTGAGCAGGATTCGAACTCACAACGTTAGTGGTGATAGGCACTCATTGCATAGGTAGCTGTAAATCCAACTACAATCTGATCAGGACCATGATGGTCCCTGTCAATAATGTAAAACTGTATGTAATATCATAAGTTATATTTTCTGTAAGAGGGCTTCATAAGTTCTGATAATTTGTGCGCTATCTGTGTCATATTTATCTGAATAAAATATGCTTAAACTAAACAAACAGTAGCAACTTTAATTTTTTGACGGAATTGTTTGGCTGTTTTAGTTTGTCTCTCACCGAAAGATATTACCTAATAATAGAAGCTTTGACTGTGGGTGGATTCATGTGGATGTTCAGCTTGCCACCCACTAGTAATCTTATCTTGGCCGTAAATCTCGATTCCTTCTTTAGGACTTGTGGGGGCTGTTGTTCAACTATAAATGTACTGCAATGAAAAATAAATCACGTTTGTTTAAAATTTGTAACAGATAATTTTTGTACGATTTTCTAGAAAGGATGCGGACGTACATTTTGAGAAATGGAAGAATGCGTCCACAGGATATAGGTTAGGGTTATGATGTTTAACGCCACTTTCAATAATATATCAATTATATCATAGCGGTCAGTTTATTGGTGGAGGAAACCGAAGTACCAAGAGACAACCACCGACCTGCCGAAATTCACTGAAAAACTTTATCACATAATGTTGTACACCTCGTCTGAGTGGGATTCGAACTCACAATGTTATTTGTGATAGGCACTGATTGCATAGGTAGTTGTTAATCCAACTACCATATGATCACAACCATGACGGCCCACTAAAGTCAAAAGGGGCATAACTCCATAATGACAAAAGTGATAAAGTCTGAAATTCAACCGGGTTATCTTTTCCTTTTTAAGGTCCATGACCGTGTGTATAAATATCAAATGATTTGTTTAAGAGGATGGTTTGGATGGTTTTATAGTGCTTAACGCAACAAGTTTTATTGTTGGAGGAAACAGGAGTGCCAGGAGAAAACTACTGACTTGTCGCAAGTCACTGTCAAACTTTATGACATAATGTTGTACACGTCGACATGAGAGGAATTTTTACCTCACAACTACCATATGATCACGACCAAGATGGCCCTTGTTTAAGAGGAACTTAAATCATTTAATGGAAACCAAATGTGGGATGTATGGATGTACAAACAGATATGGACAAAACTTAACATCAGGGCAGTCCTCAAAATGAACAAATTTTACTGGTTTTCGGTCAGAATACTGGTACTCATTATCAGCAGTGTTCAATCTAGAAATTGATCATAGGGGGTCATGTTGGCCCAGGCAACATTTGACAGGGGGCCAAATCTGGAAGTTAGGGGTCAATGTCAAAAGACAACAGACACCACGTGATGTTAATACATCTTGTGTAATTGGGATATAACCATATCTTGTTGATGAGTTTGTGTCAATAAAAGAGTTTGAATTTTAAATTAATAGTAAATCAAAAGACAGACACAAAGTGATGGTAATAATATTCAGAAGACAACACTAGTGAGACACAAAGTGATGGTAATAAGATGTTCTACAATTCGTGCAACCGGTCGTAAAGGGATTCTGTTAAATTAGTTTTAATACAAAAAGAGCAGGTCATATTTTGTTTGTTAGCATCGTACTGCAGCCACTCCTTGTATTTTGTATCAGTTGACCACTGCTGTTGAAACTTGCGTGGAGCAGGTACACCCACCAACCCCGACGACTCATTCTTTTTCTAACCTTCAATTCCACTTTCTGAAGGATTTTCTCAATTTGTAGTGATTGCTTCGTTTTGCTTTTCATCAGTGGCAGTGGGTTTCTCTCTTTTCTCCCCCGTGGGAGCAAAATATGAAGATATACGCTTCATGACTTTGACCTGTCACGCATCATGCTTAAATTTACCTTGACAAACAAATTCTCAACATGACTTGGATGCTTGAAAACGACTTTACATAAAACTCTCTACTGACACAGATAAAGACTTTGTAAAAACCGGACATATTTCGGGACTGATTTCTGAAATTTATTACCGGGACGATCTCAAAAGGTAAAAAAGGAATGCGCCTGATTTGGCCCAGTTGACCATTTCAATCGCGCCAGAAAGACAAAAATCGCGGGAATGGCGCACTCTAGAGTGAACACTGTATTAGGGCTGTCAATGGCATAAAACTACTTTAATATCATGAAACAGCACATTTATCATTGATGTTCTTCATCTTACAGTTCATGAATCAGGTTAAGGGTTATGTGGGTGTTTATGGTTGATGACTGAAGTATGATATGACTGCAGCTTGTCTGGAAATCGGTAAAGTTACAGTATCCCAAATCAATCCCAACCTTTTTTCAAAGCCGAGGATCAACATATTCAAAATTCAGAAGGACCCTTCAATTAGAACTTAAGTTACCTCAGGGAAACCCTTTTGTCTACAGATCGATAATGAAGATTACAACGCCAAAACATAATACACAGTCTCTGCCTTAATCTTTTTCATCTACTTGCCCGAAAGTCAAATTAAGAAAACAATTACTTTTATTCAAACAAATTCTTTCATATTTTCACTTGTCCAAATCCAGTTTTACTTGTCCTGGGCTTTGGGCAAGTGTTAGCATGAAGTCTGAATACAACTGCACATTTATTTTGCTGTCATATAATAAGCGAACGTTGACAGTTCCAGGAGCTGTAGTAACAACAGTTTAATTTTATTCTTACCTTGTAACCAGTGACGACAACAGTCCTGTAATTTTCTGGTTTAAGTCAGATAGAACATCTGTTAAAACATCAGTCTGACCATCGGTCGCATTGTTTAATGGCAGACGGGAACGCAAGACTTCAAACTGCAAAATCTGTTGTCTATTCTTCCAAATGATTTCTGCTAAACTTTCACACCTGAAAGAAAAATATATTTGGGTTAGCAGTCTGCGCCAAAAACTGCTAGACCTAAGCTACAGTCTAGTAAAAATTGCTTCGGGATAGTAAAAATTACATAAAATTTGCTAAGTCAAATAGAAAAAAAAATCTTCTAAAATACTGTTTGGGTGAGTTATATTTTGGTTGCCAGTTTTATTTCTGGTGGAAACCATAAACCTTCCACAAGTCACTGACAAACTCTATGACATTAAGTTGTATCGAGAATACATTGCCATGAGCAGGATTCAAACTAACAACTTTATTGGTGATAGGCACTGATTGTACAGGTAGTTATAAATCCAAATATCATAGGATCACGACCATGACATCCCCCTTAAATATACATGTATATGGTGTTATATCTAATTTTGAAAATAACACGCAATTTGATTAGGGATTGTCATGGTCGTCATCGTATGGTAGTTGGATTTACAACTACCTATGCAATCAGTGCCTATCAACCTTAACTTTGTGAGTTTGAATCCCACTCATGTTGAGGTCTACTCAATACAACATTATGTGATAAAGTTTGTCAGTGACTTGCAGCAGGTCTGTGGTTTTCTCCGGTTACCTCCATCAATAAAACTGAAATATTGCTGAAAGTGGTCCTAGACACCATAGCCATAACACAGCTTGATTATATCTGTGGTGTAATGATTAGCGTGCTCACATCAAAGGTGATAGATCATGCATTTGATCCCAGTCGGGTCAAACCAAAAACTATCAAATTGGTTGATTTGATTGATTTGATTTTTGGCATTTTAATGCCACTTTCAACAATATTTCAGCTATATCATGGCGACCAGTTTTAATGGTGGAGGAAGCCAGAGTACCCGAAGAGAACCACCGACCATGGGCAAGCAACTGGTAAACTTTATCACTTGCGGCTGCTAGTTGAGTGCACCCTTTTTTATAATTTACAAAGCCGGGTGTGAACCCACGCAGTATTGGTGATAGGCTTGTATGAGTTGTTAGATCCAACGACTTAACTCATTGAGCCACCCAGGCCCCTATCAAATTGGAATTGACTGCTTCTTTGCAAAGCATCAAGCATTAAGGAGAACAAACAAAAACTGGTTGGCTCGGAATCAGATGTGTCCAGGTAAAGCGACATGACTACCCATGGACTGTTGTTTCACAAACTAAAAAAATCCAACTAAGCTTTTTGGGCTAATACAATGACCTTTAAACCTACCATGACTGAAGTCTGTCCAGTAGACTACTGTCTACAGGTGCACCATTTCCAGACAGTTGTTGTTTACGTTTCCATGAAATTAATTCAACGTCTACCACTTTTTTCTGAACGTCAGACAAACCTTGAAATGCTCTCTGATATTTGCCAACTAATCCCTGTATAGAGGAAAAAATTACTTAATACAACAATGTACAAGATATTCTTTAAGGGACTGTTTTTCTGCATGAAAGTATTTTTACTGATGGCTTTTTTTTTTAATGATTTTTGGTAAAATTTTATCATAAGTGGAGCGTGGTGAAACGAGGGGTAAAATATTAGACCTGCTAATGAAATAATCGTTTGATGGTGTTTAATGCCACTTTCAACAATATTTCAGTTATATCATGGCGGTCAGTATTATTGGTGGAGGAAACGGGAGTACCCGGAAAAAACCACCAACCTGTCGCAAGTCACTGACAAAATTATCACAAAATGTTGTTTTGAGTACATCTCGCCATGAACGGGGTTCGAACTCACATCAGTGGTGAATAGGCACTGATTGCATAGATACTAAGTTGTAAATTCAACTACCATACGATCACAACCACGAGTCTCTTTAAAGGGCTGCTTTTTCATATATTTTGTGCAGAACTTAAAAATTGCATGAAAGTATTTTTACTAATGGTATATTTCTAATGAACTTTGTAAGTCACATTTTCGTGAACATTTTATCATAAGTGGAGCATAACCTAAAAAAAATTGCATGAAAGTATTTTTCATTAATGGTATATTGTTAATGAACTTTGTAAGTCACATTTACGTGAAAATTTTATCATAAGTGGAGCGTGATGAAATAAGGGGTAAAATATTAGAACTGCTAATGAAATAATCGTATATAGGACACAGGACGACATAATGATAGATTTTGATAAGAAAGAAAATGTTCCAAAAAGAATTGAATTTGTGTTGTAACTGGGAGTCGCCATTGACAAATTTATGATGGTTTGAACATGGCAGTTTTGAGCACAAAACTTATTGTGACATCTTCAATTTGTCCTGGTCATGGTTTAATTGCGTAATTTAACATGGAACCTGTCACAAAGCAAAAAATGGACACCATGTTAGAATAGAAATGAAGATTACCTCTTAAGTAGTGACATTGCTAGTGTGCATGCCGTGAGTGTGGCAGATAATGGATTCAAACCAAAGACTATAAATCGGTGATATGATTTGATTTGATTTTGATTGTGCTTAACGCCACTTTCAGCAATTTTTCAGCTATATCATGGCGACCAGTATTAGTGGTGGAAGAAGCCGGAGTACCCGCAGAGAACCACCGACCATGGGCAAGCAACTGGTAAACTTTATCACTTGCGGCTGCGAGTCGAGTGCACCCTTTTTTTGTAATTTGCAAAGCTGGGTGCGAACACACGCCGTATTGGTGATAGGCTTGTATGTGTTGTTAGGTAATCCAACTACCTAACTCATTGAGCCACCCGAGCCCTACAACTACCTAACTCATTGAGCCACCCGAGCCCTACAACTACCTAACCCATTGAGCCACCCGAGCCCCGAGTATAAATTGGTATTGACTGCTTCTCTGTAAAATGAGCAGTATAAAAGAGTAACACTGGTTGGCTTGAATAATGTGTGGGAGTGGAGTGATATGTCTACACAGGAACTGTTGTTACAGTTACCTAGCACTATAATAATACGACGTGGTGCGTTGGTCTAGTACAAGGAAGACATCATAATCTCTTTGAAATGTAACTTGCTCTCGCCATCATATAGCCGAGAAATTGTTCATTTGGCATTAAATAACATTCATTTGTCAATTAGTCAATCTACAACTACGATATATTTCAATTCTGGCTTTCCGTTGGCGGTAAAATGGTTAGCGTGCTCGTCTTGAGTGTGGTAGATACTAGCAGCGAGATAGAATTTCAGTCAGGTCAAAACAGAACAAAACAAAAAACTGGTATTTGTGACTTCTCTACTAAACAAGCAGCAAATTCTAGTCGACTCAGAATCAGAAAAATAAGTACATGTGGAGTGAGATATTACCTGTGGACTGTTGTTTCAGTGAGATATTACCTGTGGACTGTTGTTTCAGTGAGATATTACCTGTGGACTGTTGTTTCAGTGAGATATTACCTGTGGACTGTTGTTTCAGTGAGATAGCACTATAAAAACCCAACTAAGTATATATGTTGTTGTAGTACAAAGCGGAAATTATCCTATCATTAAAATATTGCTTGTTCTCACCATGATATAGCTGAAAAATTGTTCACTTGGCGTTAAATAACCATCCTTCATTCACTCCATTCTTATTTCCACAAGTTTAGTCACATGACATTTTCAACATGTATGGCTTCATCCACAAAAAAAATCTTTACATTACAACCAGTCGACACAATGGTGGTTTAGTTGGTTGGTTGGTTGATGGTGTTTGATGCCACTTTCAATAATATTTCAGTTATATCCTGGTCTGTCAGTTTTATTGGTGGAGGATACCAAAGTACCTGGAGAAAACCACCGACCTGTCACAAGTCACTGACAAACTTTATCACATAATGTTATATCGAGTACACCTCGCCATGAACAGGGTTCGACTTACAACTTTAGTGGTGATGGGCACTGATTGCATAGGTAGTTGTAAATCCAACTACCATACGATCACAACCACGATGACCCAAATTTACAGTCCAGTATACAATACAAATCGGAAAAAAAATGACAATCACCATTCGAAGGTCCATAATTTCTTGAGCCTTCCCTTGCAAATCTGTTTGAACCATATTTTTCTGAGAAATGGCATCTCTTTCTCGCTTCATCAGATCATCTTTTTCGTTCATCAATTTCTCAAGTTCAGCATGGTTGTCTCCCCCTACTTGCTGCTGCTGCTGTATCTGGGTGTTGACAAATTCTAGTTTCGGCTGTAACTGTTGTACAAGACTGGTAAGCTGTGCTGTAAATAGAAAACAAATTCTAGTTACGGCTGTAACTGTTCCATAAGACTGGCAAGCTGTGCTATAAATAGAAAACAGATTCTAGTCTTGGCTGTAACTGTTGTACAAGACTGGCAAGCTGTGCTATAAATAGAGAACAAATTCTTGTTTCTGCTGTAACTATTGTATAAGACTGGTAAGCTGTGCTATAAATAGAAAACAAATTCTAGTTTTGGCTGTAACTGTTGTATAAGACTGGTAAGCTGTGCAATAAACAGAAGACATTTTCTTTTTCTTTTTTTTTAAACAAATTTTCTCAGTGAACAAATTGAGTAATTTTTTTCTCTAAGAAAAAATGAAGTAAAAACCTTCTCTTAGAACAAATTGAGTAAAAAGTTCCCTTGAGAATTGAGCAAAAGTTTTCTGTGAGCGAATTGAGTAAGCAGGTTCTCTATGAACAAACCAGCACTTCAAACTTGCTTCTTGTGGTTGGATGGTTTGGTCTAAAGTATTGAACGCAGCTTTCAATAATATTTCAGTTATATCGTGGTTGTCAGTTTTATTGGTGGAGCAATCTGGAGTAACCGGAGAAAACCACTGACCTGTCGCAAATCACTGACAAACTTTATCACATAATTACACCTCACCATGAATGGGGTTCGAACTCACACCTTTAGTGGTGATAGGCACTGATTGCACAGATAGTTGTAAATCCAACAACCATACGATCACGACGACCCCTTTTGTTTGGAGGACTGAGGTTTGACAGTAGAGTGGTTAGTCACATTATCAAACATTACTGTTCAAAGTTTTATTTTCAATCAATATTAAACACATCTGAAGTGTATTGGTTAGCAGGCTTGCCATGAGTGCAGTAGATCATGGGTTCAAGCCCTGGTCGGGTCAAACCGAAGACTACAAAATCTATATTTGCTTCTTCTCCGCTAAGCATGTGGCATTAAGTAGCAGAAGCAAAGACTGGCTGGCTCAAAATCAGGATAATGTGTCATAGTGGAGTGACATGTCTTCCTGCGGACTGTTGTTTGTGAGTTACACGGTTCCCACTCTTTTCCAGATATGAAATTCCAGGGTTTTTCCAGGCCCCGGCGCCACAAAACTTGAGAATTTACTTAAGTCTGAGAATATTCTCAAATAAGGAAATACTCAAAATTGATTGGCTGAGTTCCTTATTTGAGAATATTCTCAGACTTAAGTAAATTCTCAAGCTTTGTGGCACCGGGGCCAGGACTTTTTTCAGTTTTCAAGGATATATATATATATATGAGAAGTTATGTGGTATAATGAACTATAATACAGCAAATTACCCTGCTCTCCTCATGTTTTCTTCAAGTAGTGCTTCAGGAACATGTTTTGTGTAAAATATTCACAAATTAAAACTTTATGATAGTGCTTTTGACTGTATTTGTGTTGTACCTTGGGATAGAATGATCTAATCGTGTCTGGATAAGTTTTCTTGTTCATTATTTGCCGCTTGAACAAGTATTCTGTTATTTTCATGGATTTCTTCATGTGTGATTGAATATTGATCGCCATCATCGGAACTAATTCATGTAACATTGACCTGCACTACTTCTACAAACACATTGCAGATTCAGATTCAAGTAATCAATTCGTCCCTATGCCTTTCGTCCTTTTTTTGGGCCTATTGTAGACGCTTTTATTATTATTGGGACGAATAAAGCAAGGGACGAATTGATTATCGGACCAAGGAAAGTAACTCGAAATTGACAAATTGCATCAAAACTTCCGGTGGTTAAAAAATTACGCTTTCAATAAAGATTTCCAGGGTAAATCCCAGATTTTGACCATTTTTTTTTATTTTCAAGGACATTTCCCGACCGGGAACGTGTAAAACAAGATTCCCGGGTATTTCCCATTTTCAAGGATGCATGGGAACCCTGGAGTTAGCACTATAAACATCGTGTGTTGGTCTTGTACAAAGCATACATCATGATGACCTCATCGAAATGTAACTTGTTCTCGTCATGATATGGCTGAAAAATTGCTCACTTTGTTTTAAACAATGATCACTCATTCAATCAATATCAAAAAGTTTAGAGTTAGGATTATGATGTTTAACGCACCTTTATATATTTCAGCTATATCGTGGCGGCCAGTTTTATTGGTGGAGGAAACCGGAGTACATGGAGTAAACCACCGACCTGTCGCAGGTCACTGACAAACATAATCACATAATGTTGTATCGACCTAAGTGGGATTCTAACTCACAACGTTAGTGGTGATAGGCACTGATTACATAGGTATAGTTATAAATCCAACTACCATACGATCACAATCACCACCACGACAGCCCCTTCAATTTTAATATGTCTGACTCACCTGAGACCTGTGTTGCATTCTTCCATTGTATAATTATTGCTTCTTGTTTGTCTTGGAGTTGCTTTATATCAGTATCTGTGACCTGAAAACAAATTTTATAGTCAAACCTGCCCCTGTGGTCACCTTTATTAAGCAGGCATCTGTATCAAAAGGTCACCCATTTCTTGTCAACCTCTTTTAAGAGATCACCTGTCTTACAAGATCACATTTTCTTTGTCCCAAAGGTGACCTCTTAATACAGTTTTGATCTTTAGGCTTTAAAGTGAATATCGGGGTTAGTGTTATGGTGTTTAACGCCACTTTCAACAATATTTCAGTTTTATTGATGGAGGAAACGGAGCACCCAGAGAAAACCACTGATCTGCCGCAATTCACTGACAAACTTTATCACATAATGTTGTATCGAGTACACCTCTCTGGGGTTCGAACTCACAACGTTAGTAGTGATATCTACTGATTACATAGGTAGTTGTAAATCCAACTACCATATGAACATTGAAGTCCCATAACTCCTACAAAAATCATTGAATCAAAATGGTAATATGATATGATCAGCTACACATCATGACCAATTATCCTACTAAATATGAAAGCTTTCGGATCAACGAGCTCAGAGGAATTGTATTCACAAAGCATAACTATATTGAAATTGCATAAAAATATTAAAGTCCTATAAAAATCATCTAATCAAAATAGCGGGATAATATGATCAACTACTTCATGAATGGCCAATCATCCTATTTAATATGAAAGCTATCAGACCTAAGACCTACAACCTCAGAGGACTTGTATTCAAAACGTGAAGCAGGATGATGAACAAACAGATGAACAAACCGAACAACTACATGTATATGCCCCCATACTATCACATGCAGGGCATACAAAAGTTTCTAACAACTACATGTATATGCCCCCATACTATCACATGCAGGGCATACAAAAGTTTCTAACAACTACATGTATATGCCCCCATACTATCACATGCAGGGCATACAAAAGTTTCTAACAACTACATGTATATGCCCCCATACTATCACATGCAGGGCATACAAAAGTTTCTAACAACTGAACAAGCTGATACAAAAATTTCTAAAATAATTTCGTAGAGTACTGACAGTGTCATTCAATTTACCGGTACTCACCAATGTCAGACTTTGAAGTGTCTCTATGTCTTTAGTGATCACTTTATTAGTAGCTAGCTGTTGATTATTCTGACTTTCTACCACTACATTCGGCTAAAATGAAAACGAAGTCAAATGGTTAACAAACTGTGTTAATTAAGAGTAAAGATATATAGGGTCTAACACCGGGAGAGGTGCAAGATAGTAAAATCTGTGACACCCGAGGGTAAGATTTAAATCGTATCGGACGAGGCTTGTCCGAGTCTGATACGATTTAAATCTTACCCGAGGGTGTCACAGATTTTACTATCTTGCACCTATTACGGTGTTTGACTCTTTTTCTCACCCATTTCCATCGTGTCAATGTTTGTTTACTTTTTGTGCAGTTTGGCGCATTAATTTGCGAACCATATCACAGGACCAAAATGCCACGTAATAAAATAAAACAAGATTATCATTTTACAACTTTAAAGAGGTTCAAAATAATAAAGTTAATAACAAACTTGTGATAGATTCTACAATAACAAAATCTTGCACCTTTTACAATGTTTGCCTCTTTTTCTCATCTCTTTCTATCGTGTCAATATTTGTTTACGTTGAGAAAATATAGAGTGCTCTCCCTTGTTGTGTAGCTAAGGTAAATAAAAAATATTACCTCCCTTTTAGCAACGTCAAAAACAATTGGTTTACCGACATTTATCGCTGTTGTAGTAGCATTTATAATATATTTATAAAATACATTGTATTTTATTTTGAAATACATTTAAAATATTGCCAAAACACTATAAATCGACAATTTAATTCAACAATGGAAAACAATTTTGCGGGAAAAACGGTGTGTAGCTTGTCTTACCCTGGAGCCGGGATAAGATAGAAAAATCTTTTTCACCTAAATTAACGGACTACTTTATCCAAGGGGTGAGAAAACAATGACTTTACATTACAACTACAGTATCCTATCAAAAATGGGTCATGTTTTCAAGGGTTAGTATTTATGGTGTTTAACGCCCCTTTCAACAATATTTCAATGATATTGTGGCAGTCAGTTTTATTGGTGGAGGAAACTGGAGTAATGGAGAAAACCACTGACCTGCCGCAAGTCACTGACAAACTTGATCACATAATGTTATATCGAGTACACCTCGCCTGAGCGGGGTTCGAACTCACATTTTCAGTGGCGATAGGCATTGATTAACAGTGAAGATAACAATGACTTTACATCATATCTACAGTAGCGTACCAAAAGTGGGTCATGTTTTCAAAATGACCTATATATTTAATATAAAAACATATGTTTAAAGAAATCTCCTGATTTTGTTTCTTGCTGTATTTGATTTTTTGTGTTTAACGCCACTTTCAATAATATTTCAGCTATATCATGGCGACCAGTTTTAGTGGTGGAGGAAGCCGGAGTACCCAGAGAGAACCACCGACCATGGGCAAGCAACTGGTAAACTTTATCACACGCGGCTGCGAGTCGAGTGCACCCTTTTTTGTAGTTTACAAAGCCAGGCGCAAACCCACGTCGTATTGGTTTCTTGCTGGATTTTTATAAAACTTCTAACAATACAAAGAAAATTGTCAACAGTTTCTAACATAAATCTTTTTTTTTATTTTGCAAATAATTGTTTTCAAGTTTTAATAAGCTAAACATGAATTCGAATTTTTGACATCATGATTTACTATAAGTAAAAACTAAACTGTTGCATTAGACATGTTGAATTTGTTCTCGTGCTGAATATACAAAATGTAGCTGAAATACTGCTAGTTAACTGAACGAAAACGCAATCTGTTCCGATTAAGGACAAAAATATACCAGATATACAGTCAAACGAGTATTAAGAGGTCACATAGGGGACAGAGAAAAAGTGGCCTCTTAAAAGAGGTTCAATCTAAATGAAATTATCTATTACAGGGCAAGAAAAGGGTGACTGCTTAATAGAGGTTACTGCTTAATACAGGTGACCACATGGGTAGGTTAGACTGTACTTACATTCTCAGACTGTTTAATAAGATCTTCTTCATGATTCAGGCAGGTCTTCACCACTCTTACAAAGCCTAATGGTAAAGCCTCATACTTTTCCTGCAAAAAAAAATAAAAATAAACCAAGACTCAAACGAGACTGAAACACTCATCTTGTTACATAAACTTTCTGATCAATGAAGTACAGACAAAATATTTACAAAGCTAAAGGTTCATACAGTGTTACGGTGGTAATTTCAAATTTCAACTTGAAGTATACACAGTGCTTTCAAAAGTAGCTGCCGCACTAGACAGTAGCCACTTACTTCAAATATTTTTCATCTTCTACTTTAAAATGTTTTGATAGCAGGGTTAACGTTATGGTACTTAACACCACTTTCAACAATAGTTCAGTTACCGTATAAGTGGGTTTTTTTTCGAGGGGAGCCAAGTTTCGTGATTTTCTTCCAAATCGGTGGAGTTATTCGTAGCCGTAGTTAATTTTCATGATCCTGAGTTTTAACCAAAATCAAATTTTAGCCGATTGACCATTATATTAGAATAACATTATCTGAATTGTTTGACTAACAATTCAAAATAGGAAATGTTTTAAAATAGATTGAGTAAGAGCTTTTTGCATGTGATGGACAGTACATTTTTTGTATTTTAGGATTGTATACATTCATTAATCGATAATTATGTAAGGGCATTTTATGTAATTTTAATATACATGTATACAGATATAAATCTCATTAACAGGCTCCGAAAAAAATATGATCAATTAATTAACACCAAAATTTGTCAACTTACTGGTAATTAAAAATTGTTGAATGGAAATGACCATATTAATTAAAAAATGTGTGTTTATACAGTAACAACAATTCAAGGTAATTAGTGTTTTAAAGATAAAAGGGCACCAGTGGTTAATTACATGTAAAATAATTTACCTGCTATTTGTCACCATATGCATTGTTTTCGGGAAGGATTTTTTCCCACTTTGTTAGATATTTTAAAAGAGTCATTTCAACAACTTTAAGAATGGCACTGACCATATACATTTTGTAACTGTTAAATATTTGCTATACAATCATTCTAGGGGGAGACAGATCTTGTACAATTATTTAAATAAAATAAAGATATTTATGTAGTATATGGTGGGACTTTACAACGCAGATTCTTATTTTCGCTGATCGATGACTATTGCGAATAAAGTGGGAAAAAACACTTATACGGTATATCGTAGCAGTCAGTTTTATTGGTGGAAGAAACTGGAGTACATGATGAAAACCATCGACCTGCCGGAAGTCACTGATAAACTTTATCACATAATGTTGTATTGAGTACACTTTGCCATGAGTGGGATTCGAACTCACAATGTTAATGGTAATAGGCACTATTTGCACAGGTAGTTGTAAATCCAACTACCATATGATCACGACATCCCTGTTTTGAAAGCTGTGTATACATATGTACGATATAATAATAAATAATCATTTAAGTGTGAAAACAATCATTGTAATGTAAAACTGTATATTGTAATGTTGATTCTGATTGGATGACGCTGGAAATTTGACAGCATCAATATTAATACAACAATTTCCTTATGTCATATCAAAATCTTTTAACTGATCCTAATTTGACAGTTGTATACATGTAGAGCATTCTAACTTTCCATACGATGTCACTAATGCCTATGACGTCTGTGTCCTAAAGGCATCGACAGTATTTCATGGCAATTTTTTGTTGTTGTTGCAATTTTTAGGCCTTTTCAGTTGAAACATTTTTGCCTTGTATTAAAATAGAAAAGACAGTTTTTGAATTTAAAGAGCAGACGACATCAATATGTGATTTGTCGATCACAAATATCGGTTTTACTGGCTTCGCTACGCGTCACCAGGTAAAAATATATTTGACACTGTACAAATTACTATTTGATGCCGTCAACTCTTCAAATACAATACAATCGGTGGCGTCATAGTTAGCATGCTCGCCTCGAGTGCAATAGATCGTGGGTTCAAGCCCCAATCGGGTCGAACCAGACTTTAAAATTGGTATTTGTTGCTTCTCCGCTAAGCACACAGCATAAAGGAGAACAAGCAAAACTTGGTTGGCTCGGAATCAGGATAATGTGTCCGAGTGGAGCGACAAGTCTACCCGCGGAATATATTTTCAATGAGCCAGCACTATAAAAATCCAACTTGTTGAAAATTAACTTGTTCTCGCCATGATATAGCTGAAAAATCGCTGAATTGGCATTAAACAACAATCCCTCACTCACTCAAATACAATATAGTTATTCCTTGATACAAAAATGTACTAGTATGTCTATTAAAATTTGGTTTACACTGGCTCAATGCCATTATGGTGCTCATAACCGTTAGAGAATACCGAAGGGGCAATCAACTACGGACAATCCAGAGAAACTGGCAACACTGGGTTTACAAGATGAAGACAAACAAAACAAAAACACAACACAATATGTGTTGGACACCACAATATGCAAACAAACACAAATAACGTAATTAAGACATGAGCTCTTCTACAAGGAGGTAAAGACGAATTTTAACATAGGCCAGACAATTAAATCATGACCATTCTATAAATAGAGGTCGTCAATAGCAACTAACGAGTGATAGCAATATCTATGTAACTTTTGATGAGGATACAAAATATTTAAAACCCATGTAACAGTACTAACCCTAAACTGGTCTATTATCTTTTGAAATCCAAGTTTAAGAACAAAGTAGTCGCCCGAGTTGGGCAACTGGTCTGACTTTTGTTGTATCTGTTGTAACAAGTTATTTAACAGATCAACTGCATATCCTTGATGTTGGATATTATTTTCATCAATCTGGTTCCTACAATGATATAAACAAATCTATCTTAGGCTTCAAACATTTTATAGACAATGGGATAGAAATTGAACTTTCAATATATTGTAAGAAAAATTTAATTTTTACCCTATATATGACAAAAATATATTTCCTTATCCTGTAGTATAGGTTTGGTTTATGGTGTTTAACACCACTTTCAACAATATTTCAGCTATATCATGGCAGTCAGTTTTATTTATTGGTGGAGGAAACCGGAGGACATGGAAAAAACCACAGACCTGTTGCAAGTCACTGACAAACTTTATCACATAATGTTGTACACCTCACCCTGATCGAGATTCCAGCTCACAACATCAGTGGTGATAAGCATTGATTGCATAGGTAGTTGTAAATCCAACTACCATACGATCACGGTCACGATGGCCCCTTCATTTTGTAAAATTATTTGAACTTTCAATATTGCAACGAAAATTTATTTTTTACTCTGGGCCATCCTGGTCGTATGGTAGTTGGATTTACAACTACCTATGCAATCAGTGCCTATCACCACTAACGTTGTGAGTTCAAACCCTGTTCAATGGCGATACAACTTTATGTGATAAAGTTTGTTAGTGACAGGTCTGTAGTTTTTTCCATGGTTTACTACAGTTTCCTCCATCCAATAAAACTGGCCTCCACAATAAAACTGGCCTCCACAATAAAACTGGTCTCCACAATAAAACTGGTCTCCACAATAAAACTGGCCTCCACAATAAAACTGGTCTCCACAATAAAACTGGCCTCCACAATAAAACTGGTCTCCACAATAAAACTGGCCTCCACAATAAAACTGGTCTCCACAATAAAACTGGTCTCCACAATAAAACTCACAATAAAACTGGTCTCCACAATAAAACTGGCCTACACAATATAACTGGCCTCCACAATAAAACTGGTCTCCACAATAAAACTGGCCTCCACAATAAAACTGGTCTCCACAATATAACTGGCCTCCACAATAAAACTGGTCTCCACAATATAACTGGCCTCCACAATAAAAGTGGCCTCCAACTGTAAATCCAACTACCAATGAGCGAGTACCATACGATCCCGGCTAGGACGGACCCTCATCAAATAGGTTGAAAATAAATGTTCAACATATGCACACATAGAAACAGTCCTCGAAATGAAAATTTGAATTTATTGGTCCAAATAAAATTCTTGAATTTATTTTTATATATAATGCATATCTAAATTAAAACTGAAAAATGGACTGGTCCGAACAGTTTTACTGGTATTGGGCCAGAGGACTGATGATCATTGTGAAGACTGTAAAACACCCTTTTTGGGCACCTTGGGGGCCCTCTTGTTAGAAAACAAGTAAGGCTATAATCCTCCAAAATCAATCCCAATCCCTATCCTGTGCCCAGATTCATTGTCATATAATTTCAGAAGGATCGGTCGACCAGAACAAAACTTACTGCACGCCAACCATTGAGTCTACAGAGGAACAACAACAGGAAGGGTGGGGGTTATGGTGTTTAATGTCACTTTCAACAATATTTCAGTTAGTTATATCGTGAACGGTCAGTGTTATTGCTGGAGGAAACCGTAGTACCTGACGAAAAACACCGACCTGTCTCAAGTCACTGACAAACTTTATCACATAATATTGTATCAAGGATAACTCGTCATCGAATTCACAATTTTAGTGGTGATAGGCACTGATAACCACCATGACAGCTCCAAACAATTACAGATCATACCCTTAATTATATAAATATAAATACAATATTTTTGAGATAGAATTAAATTGGGAATTACAATGAATTTCCACATACTAGTAACTGTTGCTTGGTACTATTTATACTGGTACAGGGCTCTGACTACTTTCAAATTAGAGGGAGAGCTCACAGGGAGAAGTGGAAGACAACAGAGAGAAGTGGGGCGACATCTGGGAGAAGTGGGAAGACTTCTGGGAGAGGTGGGGGGAACTTCTGGGAGAAGTTAATGGTGGTATGTACATGTACTGTAACTTACCAAGGTTGACTTTCGATCCACTCGGCAAAGTAATGTCGTACCTCTATTGGGAAGGCTGTGGCATATATAGCCTGGACATCTTTCAGATAATCAGGATGCAATTTTTGGGTCTTCTCCCAAAGGGACATCACTTGACCCTGTAAGATAAAAAGAAAATTGCATTTCTGAAAACATACTATATGGCAAATTAATTTATTCAAACTAACTTCTAAGCAGGAAATTTATCCTTTAAAAACCCCTGTGTTTCTGCTAACATGCTCTAAAATATTAGGGTCGGTAGGTAGGAAAAAGATTTTATTTTTTTATTTTTTTTAGATAGTTTCTACAGGGGACACATTCTAACTTTAATAGTGCTTGTTCAAAAATGGCAAACAAAATTTAGCTTAGGCACAAAAAATCAGGGTCAGTAGGTTTGGCGGAAACACATTTAAATTTGTTTTTGCCTAATAACAATTAAATTTAATATTACATCAAGTAAATGTATCTAGTTACATGTAACAAACAACACATGTGTTACATACATGTGCAGTGATCGGGAAAGTCCAGCGCCATGCGCAATTTGCGCATTAAGCTGAAAAATGGC
>MJUT01060065.1:1253117-1276519 GCA_002080005.1 Gigantidas platifrons | reverse complement strand
GTGTATCAAATGTTAATTTTTTATTCTCTGTAATTTTGATTATTCAATTTCAACTTGTGAAATTGTTCTTGTTCCTTGTACAAAATGTAAGTGGTTTCTCAATTATATTGGTCAAGATAAGGAAATCTACAATACAAATTTAACTATACATCAGTGTCACTGGCTTGGAGAAATGAAGCTTGAAGCTCTAATTCCTGTTCGCCCTGATAATTATGTAGGATATTAAAAATAACAGAAAAATAAATGATGTTTGATTGCTTATAGATATTAAATGGAGAAATTTTAAATATGTGGCATGCTAAAGTGCAGTGTATGTTTCGATAATGGGCAAAGTTAAACATTTCAGTCCTTGGAATAACAATGTAGTGAAGCAGGTAAAGATGAGTGAATCCAGAGTCTGTAGAAATCACTAGAAAACTGAAAAGCAATTCAATTTCAATCAATTATATTTATTTAAATGTTACATGAGCTATAGTATGAACATACATTTCTATGCATTATTGTGCTGGAAATTTATTTCATTTACAATGGCCCATTCATAAGATAGCATGGCCCATTGAAATTTTTTTGAAGGGGCCATGGGCCCATTCTGAATAAAACCTTCAAGATCACTGTGTATGTGATATTGCTGTTTACGAGACACATGTATAAATCAGATTTCAGTTTTCAAGTTTTAAAATCCAGAATTAATTGTCAAGGCCAACATTTTTTAAATTATTTTTTGTAAGGGTCACAGAACTGCAGTCCTTACTTCATGTGTACCAAAAATAAATTCAATGATTTGATTCGGACCAGTAAATTCAAATTTTCATTTCGAGGACTGAGAACTGATAATTTTCATACCTATTCCAAGAAAATAATTAGTGTATATACAATATTACAATTTTGGTTTGGTGGCTTATGTTGTTTAATGCCACTTTCAATAATATTTCAGTTATATCGTGGTGGTCAGTTTTACTGGTAGAGCCTAAGAGGAAACCGGAGAAAAACCACCGACCTGTCGTAAGTCACGGACAAACTTTTTTCTGAGCCACATGTACAAAAACAACTTATTGTATATTTTGTATTTGGAATAGAAAAATAATTTTGAATATACATACACCAATTAAGAAATAACTGTATTGTATTTGAATAGATGGAGATTTGACTACGAAAATAGTTTTTCCTGGCAACCATGTATTTAACTGGATACTGGCGACAGAGCTGACCGGAATGTCCTCCCATGGGAAGATAAATGATGTCCTCTTAGTCAGGGCCAGTTGTCATGTTATAATATAGAAAGTCTGACTGTGGACCACAGTATTATATTGTGTTTGGAGAATGTCTCTATGTGTGTATGTCAAAAACATGTACAGCAAACACAGATTTTGAAAAAGAGTATCTCTGCATTGTAGCCACTAATAAAAGCCTAAGTTTTTCTGTCCCACTCATTTGCAGTGGATCAAAAGTCATTGCCCAATATAATGCCAGTTGTCCATTTCCTCCCCATGTATGTCATGGAATGAAAGTTTAACAGTGATGGTCAACAATTCCTTCAATATAAAACCAACAACTACCTCTCACTTCAAATCATTGAACATGAAAAGGACCACGACATACATGTATGACTTTAGAAATTTAACAAAAATAATGTTTTGGGGTTAAACTAAATGGGCATCTAACTTTTCCCTCTTGATAATTGAGTCTCCAATGGCAATAAATATAGATTCTCCTTCAGTTGCCCGTGGGTAGGCGAGTGGTTAAAATTTTAAATTTAACTCTCGAGAGTGGAGAAATATCGTAACCCACATGGGCAACTCTGATGATACACTCGCCTTTGTTCAATAACACGAACTTTATTTCAAAATCCTTCAAAATTACTGATTTGACAACATGCAGGGAAAGGCACAAGACATTTTAATCCTCTCGAGGATTACAGATTTTTCCACCACTGGTTCAGCGGGGTTAAAATGCCGTAATAATGGGAGAAACAATATTTCTAACTCATCTGGAACAAATTTAAAGGCTGTCATCATGTTGGTCCACCTTTTAATATCGGTAATATAATTTTTTTTAAAGAATTTTAGAAGTGACTTAGTAGCACCTCCGAAAGAATAAGAAATTTATTGATATTGTCAAACCTGTATTAAGAGGTCACCTTTGGGACAAAGAAAAAATGGCCTTATAAGACAGGTGACCTCTTAAAAGAGGTTCAATTCATATATGAAATTGTCTATGACTGGACAAGAAAAAGAAGACCTCTTAAAACAGGTGACTGCTTAATAGCCGTGACCACACGGGCAGGTTCGACTGTACTTACAATCAAAATAATAGATGCCAGAAAAAAACCCATTTATATCCAAATAATTATGTATACAAATACTTTTGATACGCATGTGTACACAACGACTATTTCACACACTTATTTACTCCTACAGTTAAGGACAAAACTATCAGGGTTTTTGTTAGACCTAATAATGTTACGGACAATTGTCCTAAAAGTGGTATTTCCTACCAGTCATTCCCTATTTACTTAACTGAATATTTGTCCTAAAACTCTTCAAAGTTTAGGTCATTTTCAAAATCTTTAGGCCATTTGCCTAGAAAATGCCCCAAACTGAAACCCTGACTATATTCATTGTACTTACAATTAAAATATTAGATCCCAGAAAAAAGATAGCATTTATATCCAAATAATTACGTACATCATCAAATACTTTGATACGCACACAATGACTATTTTATACACTTATTTCCACTAAAGTTTTAGACAGGAAAAAACAATAAAAAAAGATCTATGTGTTGTTTTTTACATCATATGTTTTGAAAGAAAAATAATAACAAAGTGATATAAATTATCAAAATAATTAAAATGATTGATTTTTTTTTCTTTAAAGGAAGTAATAAAGACATGATTTTAATGGAAATTAATTCATAATATTTTTATGGTAGCCATTACAGTGATCACATGACCAGTAAAATGGGAATTCTTCTCTTAAAAATTATCAGATGATCATGACCAGTAATATGGGAATTCTTCTATTAAATGTTCCAATTATACAAATTGGTTTAAATTTTCTGATTGAGAAATTAATTTTCTGCAAGCTTTCTGAAATATTCTGGTGGGAATTATACTACTATTTTCACAATAAGAAAATTAAAAGATTATGGCTTCAGTTTGCACAATGTTTAAAAACAAAATGTGGTATAACAATTGATGTTACACCAGAAACCTGTATTCTTGAGCTGCTATCAGGAGATAATTTTAATATAATAAACACAAAAATGTACTTCCATAATTACAAAAATGTAATTATTAAAACAATATTTTATATTTACCTGTAAATTACAAAATACAACACCAGTTTTCAGAGAATGTGTGAAACAGATTAAGTATTATAAGAAACTACATTTTGATTCCTTGTACATTTGTATCTGTGTTTGTTGGTGTTTAATGCCACTTTCAACAATATTTCAGTTATATCGTGGCAGCCAGTTTTATTGGTGGAGGAAACTGGAGGACCACTGATCTGCCAAAAGTCACTGACAAACTTTATCACATAATATTGTACACCTCGCCCTGATCGAGATTCGAACTGACAACATCAGTGGTGATAGGCACTGATTGCATAAGTAGTTGTAAATCTAATTACCATACGATCACAACCATGACGACCCTTTGCATCTGTGTATACCCCAAACAATCATATTTTTTAAAGAATAAATGGAAAGCAATTTTGCTCACGCTTCAGTAACCAAGTAGTATAAATTGATGTCAGAATATACAAGACTTTTTTGTGTGTTATATTTAGCTTAAAAAAAATAATTTAAAATCTAAGGACAAGATTTAAATTGTATCTGATGAGGCTAGCTGAGTCTGAACCGATTTAAATCTTACCAGAGGGTGTCTCCGATTTATCTATTTTGCACCTTTCGGGGCATTTGACTCTTTTTCTCACCCTCTTCTACCGTGCCAATGTTTGTTTACTTGGAGTTAATAATAGAGTGATCTCCCTTGTTAGTAACTAACATTAATAAACAAATTACCTCCCGTTGACCAAGTCAAATAATTTTTAAGCATATTTATCGATGTTGTAGTAGCATTTATAATGTATTTATAAAATACATTGTATTTTATTTTGAATAACATTTAAAATACTGTCAGGACACAGATGTTCATTTATGAATCAACAATTTACTACAGTAATGGAAAACAATTTTGTGGGAAAACGTTCGTGTTGCCTGGGTAAGATAGAAAAATATTTTCACCTATAGCTAAATTAAGGGTTCGAAATTATGTAGGTCCGATATTGCTTTATTGTAGACCGTGTGTCTAGGTGATTTATGACTATCAATTTCCGGAAATTGTGTTCCGCGCGGACATCGTTTTCTATCTTATGTAAAATCATTGGTCATGTCGGCACTTGAAATAAACTACTCATTTCTCTGCTATATGTAAGAACTTATATGACTATGATCACGACTTCAAGGTTCTTTTTCAATAAAAAAATATGTGGAAATTCTTACCGGGAGTTTCAAAACCGGAGTCTAAACGGAAAGTTGACACCTGTGAAAGTAAGAAGGCATACGATGCCACAAAAAAGAAGAGAACATTACAACCTCACTGGCTTCAAATGTACATGTTAATGGCTACATTTTGACGGAGAAAGTCAGCTGATGTCCTGTGATTGGTGTAAAACATTTGGGAAAGACGACCCAGACGGTAAACTTGATAAAGACACCGACAATTTCATAAAAAAACCTTAGATTACTGGAGGAGGAGTAATTATCAGAGTATTCAGAGATGGAGTCAGATTATGAACTGGAACCTGAGGACAAATAAAAATTCAGAATAAAACAAAATTATTTAAATATTTGCCTTTTATTAACATTTTTCAATCTTTGAAACCAAAAAAATTCACTTTTTTTTACACAATATTTGCACATCTCTTAACATTCAAAACATACTCAGAATGCAGGATTTTGCATGTAATTATTAACAATTTTCAAGGGCGGGCATGCCCCCAAACCCTCCTAGCAGATGCGGGTCACTTCGCGACCCTCACCGCAAATACGGATCTAGACATTTTCCTTCAAGGCTAGAATAGAATAAATCAGTCTAGCCCTGCAGTCTAGATATCAATTCACATTAAATTCTATCCCTGTAAATTACCGGACTACTTTATCCAAGAGGTGAGAAAAAATAATAGTGTCCTTAAATATATTTCTACTTGACATTTTACATGTATTTGATTTGATATTTTGTTGTACTGAGTTGTTTCTGATCAAATCAAATATATACTGGTATTAAAAAAAAAAAGAATGAAAAGATAATTTTCGACTTAAACTTGAACCAAATGTACACAAATTTTTTATTTATATTACCAGTAGTTATATTTCTTACAAGTAGACATCTACATGTACTGCACACTCATTAAGAGACATACCGTGAAAAATCACTGTGATACTAGATAGAAGTATAACTTTTCTCACCTCTTGGATCAAGTAGTCCATTAATTTAGGTGAAAAAGATTTTTCTATCTTACCCCGGCTCCAGGGTAAGACAACCTACACACCATTTTTCCCCGCAAAATTGTTTTCCATTGTTGAATTAAATTGTCGATTTATAGTTTCTTGGCAGTATTTTAAATCATATTTCACAATAAAATACAATGTATTTTATAAATATATCATAAATGCTACTACAACAGCGATAAATGCCTGTAAAAAAGTTGTTTGACGTTGGTCAAAAGGAGGTATTTTTTTTTTATTTAGGTTAGTTACCTAACAAGGGAGAGCACTCTATATTTTCTCAATGTAAACAAATATTGACACAATAGAAAGAGATGAAAAAAAGAGGCAAACATCATAAAAAGTGTAAGATTTTGTTATTGTAGAATCTATCACAAGTTTGTTAACTTTATTATTTTGAACCTCTTTAAAGCTGTAAAATGAAAATCTTGTTTTATTTTATTACGTGGCATTTTGCTCCTGTGATAAGGTTCACAAATTAATGCGCCAAAACTACACAAAAAATAAACAAACATTGACACGGTAGAAAGGGGTGAGAAAAAGAGTCAAACACCGTAAAAGATGCAAGATAGTAAAATCTGTGACACCCTCGGGTAAGATTTAAATCTTATCAGACTCGGACAAGCCTCGTCCGATACGATTTAAATCTTACCCTCGTGTTTCACAGATTTTACTATCTTGCACCTCTCCCGGTGTTAGACCCTATATACAAAATGTATCTTCATCTGAAACGATATAACTGAAATATTGTTGAACAATTCAACACTTTCAACAATATTTCAGTTATATCGTGGCATTCAGTTTTATGTTTTATTGGTGGAAGAAACCGGAGTTCCCAAAGAGAAAACCACAGACCTGCCATAAGTCACTGACAAACTTTATTACATAATGATGTATGGATTACAAGTACACCTATCCAGGAGCAGGATTAGAGCTCATAACTATACTGGTGATAGGCACAAATTGCACATGTACATTTTAGTTGTACAATCCAACTACCATACGATCATGACCACGACAGACCCTTTATAGAGTAGTGCAACAGTCATATAAATCAATATACATGTACATACATGTTTTTACCGCAAAACCGTTTAAACGCCCCCATTATTTTGGGTCCCTGTAAAGTGAGAAACGGAACAGAAACGAAAAACAGCGAAATGAAACGAAACACAACGAAACGAAATACGACGAAACGAAACAAAATCTGTAAACTGAGAAACGAAACGAAACGAGATCATTCAATGAATTAAAAAAAAAAAAATTAAAAAAAATTAATAAAATAAAATCATTCCTCGACGTCCGCGTCCGTTTAAGCTCTATATATATGTTCGAGTATACAATGTATCTAAGAATCGTCATCGAAGATGTATTTTACACTTATATACTTCACTTATATAGAGTTCACTAAAAAGTTCGAAATGACATATAAATACAGCATTTCTGTCATTCGTGTATATGCTAGATGTGTGTAGATAATCACGCAAATTCGCATCATCCGAGACAGAATTCCCTTTAAATTGATATAGATCAGGAGAAAACGTGCCTAATGAATTCTCTAGGGTCTAACAAAAATATAGATTGTATAATGTAGCCCGACCCTACCTAAAATCTAGTGCCTACAATAGTTTTTTTTTATTGCATTTTCTCAACAAGCACTATTAGTCAGAACATCTTCCCAATATGTAAAAAAAAATTATACCCACACTACCATACCTAACTTTTCCACAATGTTAGCTTAAACACATAATAATTTTTTGTAGGCCTAATGGAGAAATATCAATTAAGTTTACACATTTTCAAAATCCGCTCAAACGAGCCCCTGAAATTAATTGCATCTGTGTTGGCGAATACGTGAACGTTAAAAATATAGGTATACATTTGAGGTATTAGTTAATATTTAAGAAATCATATCTATATCGGCTACTCCGCATTGATCTTTAGCTATTGGATTTTTCTTTCCCCCTCATTTTGGCAACGAAATGTCAAGGAAGCATACTAATTTACCCCTGTCCATCCAGATATATGAAGGCTAATTTCATTTATATATTTTTAATGTTTAGTAGGGTCCATGTTCATGCATATACTAAAGGTGTGCATAATAACAGATTTTAATTTCTATCAAATATACAAACTATATATATTTTCGGACAAAATCCCGGCGCCGGCGGGGGCATACCGGTTTCCAGTTAATTTTTAGCCTTGTTCTCAAATCTCCGCTTCTTCTTTGCAAATTTGATGTGACAGCAATTATTTTTGCACGAAATACAGAGAATAATGCCCCTCTTACTATGAAACACGTGCAATAAAAAAAATAACTCCAAACACGTTGCACGAAAATAACCCTTTACCACCTGTTCCAAATATATGTGTACCTGAAGTAATTAACTATACAGATTTCACAAAAGTTGCTATCTTGTCGAGCCATACAAGAAGCTTGGTATGCATTGTATAGTATTGGATTGCTTTTCCATTTTTATAAAAATCATCTTAAATTGAGATATTTTCAAAATGCTTTAATATGGCAATATGTTTTCTGTATGGATTTATGGTAGGTTAATGAATAATCGTTCGTTCGTTTACATTTACCTTTGATAACTTCCATAAGATTAGATTATAGAATGGTTACATTACATTTCCAAACTTGGTGGATGTATGAGAAATGTTACTAGTGCTTGTTGAGAAAATGTAATAAAAAAAGGCAGTGTCTATTCTTACAACAATTTTCAACAAATTGTTGTAAGAATAACCGCAAATCTTATTCTTACAACAAATGATATTACAGAATCCATTCAATGAGGAAACGAATTTTCATTTAAAATAGCGATCATATATAGTTGCATTGGGTTCCGTTACGATTTGTAACTTTTTTCATATAAATTATTATTTTATGATTACAGCCTTAATTTAGACATATTTTTATATGATTTATGAATAAAATAATTAAATAAGTTAGTTGTATTTTGTTTTATTTCAATAATAAAGAGAAAGGGTAATTGGTTTTTAGTCATGTCTAGTTGAACAATATTCACATATCATGTCATACTTAATCACAAAAAAAGATAGTACATTTAATTTGTAGAATGGACGTATTGTAATAATATGAAAACATATATAGAGACATAATGGATAGTGCTTTCAAAGACAAACTCTTCATATATTTTAACGAATTACAAAATTCAATTCAAGAGTATGAGGAAAAGAACTGTGTTCAATTATATAAACGGACATCTATATATAAGAAATGTATATAGATCTGTATAATATAATGCAATAAATATATATGATTAATTACAACATTATCTTTTTTGTTGTAAGAATAGGCTCTAGAGGCTATTCTTACAACCAATTTAATCTACAGGTAATAATTATTCGTTTCTCATTATCTAATCCGTAATATTATTTGTTGTAAGAATAAGATTCACGGCTATTCTTAAAACAATTTTCAACGACACTGCCATAAAAAAAACTACTGTAGGCACTAGATTGGAGGTAGGGTCGGATTACTCTGCAAACTATAGTTTTTTTTACCCTAGATTGGGCACGTTTTCTACTGATCTATACTAATTTAAGGGGAATTCTGCCTCGGATGATGCAAATTTGCGTGATTATTTACACACATCTAGCATATACACGAATGACAGAAATGCTGTATATATGTCATTCCGAACTTTTTAATGAACCCAAATAGAGTCACAGTATTTCGTCAATTTACAATGCCGAATTAATATTTTAATATGTCCATCTATCATGATAAAATTGAATTGGTTGATTATACATTTACAAGGTATCGGGTAAATGTTTATTTTTATTTGGGAATGTACACGACTTTTGCCAAATGAAATATATAGCGTAAGTGTAAAATACTGTAAATACATCTTCGATTACAAAGCAAAGTGTCTTAGATATACTCCAACATATAGCTTAAACGGACGCGGACGTCGAAGAATGATTTTTTTATAATTCATTGAATGATTTCGTTTCGTCTCAGTTTACAGATTTTGTTTCGTTTCGTCGTATTTCGTTTTGCTGTGTTTCGTTTTTGTTCCGTTTCTCACTTTACAGGGACCCCATTATTTTACCAAAACATGTGCATTCTATGTATTATGTAACAAACAATTGAGATACGTGTCAGACTGATAAGATTTTTGTTAAATAAATTCATGATAATGGCAACAATAGATCAATATCAAGGACATATACATGTACATGTAGCTAAAAATAGATTTCAGCAAACAGGAAAAGGAGCAACATTTTCAGGAAACAACTTGAAATAGGATTTCACAATTACAGTAATAATTAAATGTCTCCCACCTTTCTAGAATTCCCCGATGGTATGTCGAGATTAAAATCATTATTCGACATATTATTTTCCATGTTAACATTTACTGTCATGTTCATATCATGACTCATGTATTCTCCACTTGTCTGTCTTTCAACTTTCGGTACTACGTGACAGTCCATAATGCTATTCATTCCAATGTGTTCTCCCGAGTCTCCTGCTGGGTAACATTGTCTATTCCCATTCATATTTACTGATATTTCAGCAACCAAATGAAATATCAAATATTCAAATAACACTTTATGCAGATATCAATGAAATCTCAAATGTTGGAACAACAATTTAACATTCTAAGTAGTATACAATGTATGTATGAAATTTGATAAATTTCGAAAATAGGTTATCAAGCTTTGTTCATCAAACCAATGGCATATATAAAACTTGTCCTTGATCACACCATTTTCATGTCTTGTAGTATTACCTCACAAATTTTAAAACATCTTTGAATGATGAATGATAATTATCATTTGATAAATATCCTCCTTGTAATCAAACTGTTATTGTTTGTAAGAAACAATATTGAAAACAATGAAAACAATATTCAATAATAGTTCCTCTATATTATTCAGTGACCTATTTTCTAATTGATATAAACAACCTTCCTTCTTATTTCTGGAAATCCCGAAAAAAATTGTTTACATGAGTAACAATGCACATGTCAATTTATAGCAGAAATTTCCAGGTTTTCTTAGATTTTAACAGAATTTTAAATTTTAAATTTAGATTATTTCTAGTAAATGCCGATAATATCAAGGCGATATGGGTATGAACCTATTATTTAAATGCCAAAAGGACTATAAAATGTCAGCCGGATGCAACTTACTGTACACGAAATCTCTTAAAAGTAAGAGGCCCTTTTCCTAGATTTTGTTGTTCTTGGAAAATGTCGGGAAAGGGGTTTTCCAAGTTTTAAAATGAACCGAACGATTTTGTTAAACGCGTACTGATTGGCCAATGTTAAAAAATTATACCAATCAAGTTTGCGTTAACAAAATTAAAACCGAAAGCACGTGTATTTCTGCGAAATGTAAACAATGTAAATTTCGACGAATTTGAGTAAAGATCAACAATCTGATAGTAGTTTAAAATAAGATCAGATTACAAAACGTATTAGACATGCAATGTATTATAACATATACAAAGGAAATAGTAACAAGTTTATGTTTCCTAAACTAATTAGCAAAATCGAGAATTTAAGAGAAAAACGAGAAATCTGTTTTAAAAGATACAATCAGCTTTATTTAAAGTCGAAAAAATCAAACAATTATAACACAAGCTCTAGTGAGCTTTTAGATCTTGATTCGTTACGGTTCTACATCGAATGACTTTAATTCACTGTCAAGTAGCTACTTTATTCCTTAACCCTGAACGACTTCGGCAAAGATGGGTACCATTTGGTACTTGAATTAGTAGCGATTTTAACTTTACCGAAGATATCGGGTGGCAAAGAATGTCAGTCTGTTATGAAGTTTGGGGGAAACTTAATATCGTTGATATTAGGCTTCCTAGGATGTAGATACAGACAGGAAAATTCTTTGGAATCCTAATCTCTACAAGATTAGGGGGACACTATGTTTCAAATTGTCTGTTCTAGCATATGTAGTACAGTCAGAGACATAGCATGATAAAGCACATAATAGACATATCACTTCTTAGTGATACTGCTGGTCCTTCGGATGAGACGTAAATAAAACCGAGTGTTGCGAGATTGCCACCCTCTTCGCATGTTAAAGAACACAGTGTAACAGCTCATTATGAGCATTATGCTCATGATAAGTGGTCCATAGGAGACCTGTTGCACTGGCAAAATTCTCCGTCCCTACCCATCACATTTCCTTGTTTCGAGTCCCGTGACGTTTAAATTATTCTCGTCCTGAATATAGCTGAAAAATTGCTTGCTGGACGTTAAACATCAATCAATCAATCAATCTTAGTGATACTGATATATCTTTTGGTCTGTTTAAATTTATTTACTTACTTTCTTTTGCATTTTGGGTGATAGCAATTAACACTATAAATACAAAAGAAATTTTGAAGATATATTAAACAGAACGAAAGATATATCTGAATCACCAAGATGAGTGATACGTCTATCACAGTGATTTATCATGGTATGTCTCTGTATATCCTTTTGAGATTTTCTTTATGCATATTCTTAGTGTATGGTATTGGGTTTTTTTTATTCTCAGTTATGTTGGCACATTTTTAGGTTCTATACATCTTGCCATGCATGTCAAAATGCCCCTCTTTTTACCAAAACGCCCCTGTTATTTTACAAAAAACATATTGTATATGTACATGTACATGATTATGAATTGAATGTATGGATATTTTGTATGTAATCGATTTGAAAAGCTTACTATAACTTGTGTTGTACTTATTATTTAATGAATATCGACTTTAAATAAAATATTGAATACGTTTGTTGAGGCCTTTCAATAACAAAATCAATTGGTCTGCTACTATTGGTAAACTTAGCTCATGGTATATTCATGTCATTGATCTTGGTTCGTACAAGTAATCTGATGTAATAAAACATGCTGATCTCTTTTGTATATTTTTACAAAATTTACCCCCAGATGTCTTGATGAGGATCCCCAAACTGAAAGGACGGTTGGGATCTCATTAACCGGTTTAACCCTGCCACTTGTACCTAGCTGGGACTTGGATTTCCATCATCATATGTCATGGTCTTTTTCAGTTCAGTGACCTAAGGTGAGCAATGATTATTCAATTTGTTGATATCGTGGAATTGTTGTTGACCATCACTGTTTAATCTTTTTTTTTCATAATTACATATGCACTGTACTAGTAGTGATCTTTTATTAAGCCTTTGTACTCTTGAAAATTTACATTTGGTGATCAAGATGATAAATTCCTTCTTAATAAACCTAGGATTTTATAAGCTCTATTGCAAATCTCTGAGATGTGTTTCCCCCAGTTTAAATTATTTGTTATATGTACTCCTAGGTATTCGATTGATGTTAAAATATATATTGGTTGTTGTAGAGTCTGGTAATTATCTGAATATTATTCAATTGTTAATCTCTCTGTAATAGACAGAGTTGACTGTAAAGAGACTGATATTTGATGTTACTACTTTTTCTGAATATAAAGCTTGTCAGTGACTTGCGACAGGTCGGTGGTTTTCTCAGTGGTACTCTAGTTTCCTCAAAAAACAAGAATTCTGAGAGCATTGCACATAGCAATACATTGTCCCCTACCGGCCGCAAAAATTGAAGGACCTAAAATATTAGAAGTATCACCTTGCAGTGACTAGATTTTAAATTACAAGTTCAAGGGCCAAAAATCATGCGACCGAAACGAAATTTGAACTTAAACTGTAACTCATCTAGATATAGTCACATACCAAATATCAAGTCAATATATCAAAGGACGTCAAAAAAAAGTACGGACAACTTAAAATTTGAACAAAAAATACAAGTTCAAGGGCCATAACTCAGCCAAAAATCATTCGACTGGAACGAAATTCGTACTTAAACTGTAACTCATCTAGATATAGCCACATACCAAATATCAAGTCAATATATCAAAGGACGTCAAAAAAAGTACGGACAACTTAAAATTTGAACAAAAATTACAAGTTCAAGGGCCATAACTCAGCCAAAAATCATTCGACCGGAAAGAAATTCGTACTTAAACTGTAACTCATCTAGATATAGCCACATACTAAATATCAAGTCAATATATCAAAGGACGTAAAAAAAAAGTCAGGAAAACTTAAAATTTTAATGTGACGGACGGAACCTAAAACTATAGTTCCCTTTGGCTTTGCCGGTTAGGGGACTAATAATACTGGCCGCCATGATATAACTAAAATATTATTGAAAGTGGCATGAAAGACCATAACCCTAACCAGAATAAAAACGTAGATGATATAATTTAGTGTGCATGACACTTTTCTGGAATAAAATTCACCTGTGCCTGAGAGATTGATTGATTTTTTGGTGTTTGACTCCACTTTCAGCAATATTTCAGCCATATCATGGCGACCAGTTTTAGTGGTGGAGGAAGCCGGAGTACCCGGAGAGAACCATCGACCCTGGGCAAAACCTTAGTTATAATAAATACATAATTTAGTAACTGTACACTTCAAAAATAAATATTCATGTATCTAATAATCCAAGTCAGTGCCGAAACATTGACTAATGCCATGGATGGGTGATATGAGGTATCGTCCCAGTGATAATAATAAAAACGTAAATCATCTAATTTAGTACATTTTGTACCGTAAGCACGACATGTAACGTTTGTCGTTCATATGGACAAGAAATAACAACGGCTATTGTACTGTCCCCTGTGAAACTACAGACTGATCTTTTGCTGTTTTAGACTTGGAACCATTGTACAATCGCCTAAGAATGTGTCATACAGTGTCAATCCAGTTTAAAGTGTTAGGAATCCCATAATTGATGTAACTTGAATTTCAAAACTGTGTCGAAAGCCTTTTCGAAATCGAGAATGAATATCATTTTGTTTTAGTGGTGTTGATGGATACTAGTTGGGTTTCACAGCTGTGGCTTTACATAAAAGCATGCTGTCTGTCATTTAAGATGTTATGTTCTTCACGTGGTGTTATCATGTTGGATCAAATGATTATGTTCTAGCATCTTACGACATATATGTATTAGCGAGACAGGTCTACAATTGTTTGGTATAGATCTGTAAAAGAGGGCAGATGTTAGCTCTTTTTCCAGTCAGATGTGATGGTACCAATCACTACAAAGTCAAGAGATTCTGAACAGACCAGTTTTTGTGCTAGATATTCTGAAGAGTCTGAACAGATTCTGAACATTACTGAAAATTCTGAACATTACTGAAAATTCTGAACAGATTCTGAACATTACTGAAAATTGCTGAAAATTCTGAACAGATTCTGAACATTGCTAAAAATTCTGAACAGATTCTGAACATTGCTGAAAATTTTGAACAGATTCTGAACATTGCTATAAATTCTGAACAGAGTCTGAACAGATTCTGAACATTGCTGAAAATTCTGAACAGTGTCTGAACAGATTCTGAACATTACTTAAAATTCTGAACAGATTCTGAACATTACTGTGAAAATTTTTAACAGATTTTAAAAAATAATTACATGAAATTTGTTTCAAATGATTTTTTTTTTAATGTAATTAATTTATACATATAAACCCTACCCTTTTTTTTATTCTGTGCATAATTTTCCAATCTTATTCTCAATGAAAACATTCATCTGTAAATATTATACTTATAACTTATGAAATACAAAGGTAAGTCACCTGTGAGTGATGGTTTTACCTGTACATATAGGTAATTAGTCATTTCCTTTTGTATATTGGAACCACAGGTGATACTGTGGAGATGGGTACTATTTATAAATTTGTCATTTTCTTCATTTCAATTTTGTTTCATATATACATGTACAATGTATATGTTTTTTTTAATTACAAAAAAATATACATTATTTCATTTCTCATTAAATTTACCATTTCAATTTTTCTTCTTTAGCTAAATATATTTTACTTCATTTTCATTACATTTTAATTAAATATAACATGTAATATTTCACATAGTAATGCAGGTCTGAAAAGTGAAATTTATTACATAAAAAACTAAACTAAACTAAAAAAAACAATCTAAAAATATAAGAATAAGTCTGTTAAAATTTAACAATCTGAGGAAAAAATAATTAAACTTTTGTAAAAGGTCTCAAAAGTGAAATTGATAATAAAAAAAAAACTAAACAGAGCACAATCTAAAAATGTATGAATAAGTCTCAGAGTAATATAAGTCTGTTAAAATTTAACAAGTTGAAAAAAAAATTTAACTTTTGTCAAAATTCATATATTACATGAAAATGTAATATTTTACATAAACAATCTTTCTAAAATGTATGAATTTGAAATATTATATGATACTCATGCAATTAAGCAATTTTCTGACAATCTAAATTCAGAAGTTTTTATAATATTTATTTATAAATTTAGAATTATCATAATTTTGAAGAGTATTTTTTAATTGTGATTGTGTATACTGATTGTTTTTGGTTAATTTGATAAACTATGATAAAAAAAATATCTGGGCTTATAATATGCTAATTTATATATCCAGCTGTCTAATTTTTTTCCAATATGGGATTTCTTGAATTTGTACTAGTAGAAAAAAAAATGTACAAGTATTGTTATTTTCCCCAAAAAAGTTGAATTCTACGATTATGATTCTTTTTTTTTCTGTTCTGTGACTTTTTAAAATTATTGTTAGCACATGCACTCATGGCATGGAATTACCGCCCCCTTTCTGAGTATATATTTATTTTCAATAAAATGTCTTTCTTATTTCATCTCTTTTCCCTGAATTTATTGTGGATAACAGTATATGTAGGGTCATGTCACTTGCTGTTAGCATAAGATTAAGTTAAATTAAGGAAAATGGGATGAAATAACTGGGACTATTATATACTGAGTATAATAGTCCCAGGATATAATAAAGAAATTTTATTGAAAATAAATACAAAAAATGTATGTAAACAGAAAGAGGATTAATTCATAAATTAAAATGAATTTTAATACAATTTATTAAGAAATAACAATCACAATATCGTTATTTAGGTAAATACTTATTAGACAGATTTTTTTAAAACTATTTTTGTCTTTTTAATTGATAACTGACCCAAGTTAGGCTTAATAAATGAAATGTGACTTAATGTGTTAATTAATTTTCATTAAAAACATACATGACTTCTATAAATTTTAATTTCTTATCTAATTTTTATCTTTTTATATGTAACAATAGACGTTTTCAGAAATCGGTGATTACCTAGTTATCATTCGTGGACACTAGGTGGCATTACTATTGTCCGCCATTAAGAAAGTACAACAATCGGTTGTTTACACTAGTTACGATTAATCAGTATTGTTATTTTATGGCTCCTCATGAAACTTTTTTTCAGATAAAGAAATTCAGATATTCAGATGTTTTAATTTGATAAAACTTAAATTCCTTTTCATCTTCAAAACAGATTCCTATAAAGAAATTGACCGACAAAAAGTTTTAATTTGTTTTACAATTTAACACAAAAAAAATAATAATAAAACAAAATAGAAAAATACACCTTAAGATGTCACGTTCAGTTTAAGGGGCATTAGCTACGATTTTGACTAAAAAAATTATATGTTTTGGAAATTGGTAAATAGCTTTAAAATGATGAAATACAGGTAACTATTTCACATTAAACAGCTAATCGAACCACTTTCCGCATTTTGAGAACGAAAATTACCATCGATTACTTATTTGTATTTTGTCGCTTATTAACTGCCAACTTGCATGGTTCGTTGTTAACAAACAACAAACAAATACTTTATTATCCCCAGACACTATACAGTGTACAAGGGGTCAAAACATCAAACAAATACATAGAAATCGACGACAGTAGTTAGACATTTACAAAATATAAATACATGTTAACTCAATACATTGAAATTGATAATAGCAGGTAGAAATTTACAACAATATACAAACAGGGTAGCTTGACTCGAACAACGTCACGTGCAGTGCAGTCCGTGGCAAGAGTGTAAACATTTATACTACACGTGGCAATATATACAATTATGTACTTTGTAAAGTGTTGTTAAGTTTTTATTTATTTGTGTGGGATTACATATTTTAAAGTATGCAGGGTAAGTGCTTTTTTGTTTTTTTATTATTAGTTTATAATTCCATGTTCTTGTCATAAAAGATACAATTATGGTGCAATGAATTATGCCTACACATATAAAATGTGCTAAAACATTGGAACCATTAATATAAAACTGAAAAGGATATTAGCAATTTACAAATATTTAATAATTTTTCTAATGAATCCACATATTTTACGATGTTACATCAAGGATTTATATACTATATAAATCCTTGGTTACATTATATAGTGATAGCATCCCTTTCGATTTATATAACGAATGATTTCTTAAGTAATATTCCGGGATAAATTTTGTTGTAGTTTACTAATTTGTGGATATGAACAAATAAATAAATAATGAAATTCATTTCCAATTTCTAGGTTACATAAATGACATTTCCTGTTTTGTTTCAGAATATTTGTCCATCTACCAGTTTCGATAGGAAGTTTCAAATTCGAACATCTCAGTTTACACATATATATTCTATCAGATGGGTGTAACCTAATAAGATAAGGTCCTAGCTTAAATTCGTTTTGAAAATACCATAAAATTCACCCCGTGAAGAACTATTAATCTGTTGAAACCAATGCTGAATATACTGGTCTAACAACTTTTGTTTTAGAACAGACTGTAATACATTTCTATTCATATGTATCTGATGATTCCAAATAAAACTAAGTCCACACTCATCAAAGATTGATTTGACGTATGTAATCCATTTAAAATGTATGGGATTGCTTTGATGAAGTTTGAACATAAGTCTATACATGATACTGGAAAGTTTATTATTATTACATAACATGTTATTCCAAAATGTAGCCATTCTCAACTTAATAATAATTTCAACAGGAAAACGGCCAATTTCACTGTAGACCATGAAATTTGGTGTACTGCTTCTTAAGTTTAGAATTCTTTTACAATATTGCAAATGCATTTTTTCTATGCCCTGTTTATTTTCAAATCCCCATACTTCACAAGAGTAAACTAAAATTGGAGTAATAAGTGAGTCAAATAGTTTAATTGTAAGTCAATCGGGATGGCTAAGTTTCTTATTTTTCTGTATAAAGCATATAATGCTTTATTGGTCTGATCAAGTAATTTCTTTCGAGCTGTACAAAAATGTCCATTATAATTAAATATAACCCCTAGGTATGAGTACGAATCTTGTAAATCTATAGCCTGACCATATATTTTAAAAACAACATTAGTTTTATATTTCTTTTTGCTGAACACTACAATTTTTGTCTTATTCGTATTTACAGTGAGTTTCCAAATGTTACAATAATCTTCAAAAGCTGATAGTGCCTCTTGAAGGCCTTCTGCCGATTCAGATAAAATTAGTGTCATCTGCGTAAAGTATTATAAATATTTTTAAATAACATGCAATTGTGTCTTGACATTTTTTAGATATTTGCTCAAGATCACTGATATTATTTTCCAAGAAAAAGGTTTCCAAGTCGTTCAAAAACAATGAAAACAGAAAAGGTGACATATTTTTCCCTTGTTTCACCCCTACCTCACTATTAAAAATACAGAACATTCTTCTCCTTTTCGCATACATGTTTTGATATTTTGATACATATTATAGATAACTTTAAAAATTTTACCCTGTATATTTGATTTTTGTAGTTTTTGCCACAATCCTAATCGCCAAACTGTGTCGAATGCACTTTTAAAGTCAACGAAAGAACAAAACAGTTTTTTTCCAAAGGAAAAATACATCGCTATTAGAGAGTGTAAAACAAAAATATTGTCTACAGTTGAAAACCCACTTCTAAATCCAGCCTTGTTGATACATGTACTTAACACTGACTAAAATTCACAAAATATAAGAAATAAGTGCATTGTTGTACTGATTTATTGACGATTCGACAAACCCCGTAAACAATGTTGATAATTAATAAGATGACGTCCATTTCTTGACTGATCTCAAAACACGAGCAGTTGCAGGCCTTTTCCCCGATGCGCGTACATTTCATAACATTTATAAGTTACAGAAACACGTTTTATTAAGGCATCAATCATATCTGATAGTTTTTATGGGTAACAAAAATTTACGATTTGGCAGAGAATGCCCCTTTAAGTTCTTTCTTATCAGTTAGGCACACTTTTTATCATTATTACTTCACTTTAAGACTTATAAACATAGATACAAAATGCAACTATTTTGCGTTTTCGATTTTCAAGCCATCTTCCAATTTATTTGTACTTAAAAAATTTATATATTTTTTTCTTATAAATGTGTATAAATATTTTCTATAAATTTCAATTTCTTATCTAATTTCTATTCTTATTATGTAACAATATGGTCAAGTTGTTATTTTCATTGAATGGCATCTCAAAATAGATTGCTTCACAGTAGGGGCCAGTCTTCCTGTATATTGGGTACATCCTGTATATTACAAGACAACCTAATTCCGATCACCTAGAAAATATTCCTATGTCATACATATTTTTTTTATAACCACAATGATCAACCTTGCAAAGGACACAACTTGAAGACGGCTTGAAATTCGAAAACGCAAAATAGTTGCGAGGGACAAGGATTTATTGCACGATTCTTTTCCATTAAAATTAATAGGACAATATTTATTACTATATAATAATATAATTTATATATTTACTTTTTAATTTCATACAAAATATTAATTTGATTACCCTTTTTTTCTTATGCTTGAAAAGCAAAAAAGAAAAAAGAAAAGGAAAAAAAAGTGCTTGCAGTAGAATTTATACTGATTTTGTATTGGGAAAATAACGTTAATTAAAAAAAAATAATAATACATACAAGGTAATTTATTTGTTGTCATTATATAGTATAACAGTATATTGTGACACCTGTACTAGAGAAACCATACATTAGCGTATCGATAAACCCCGAGAACATAATATTTTTGTATATTACTAATGGCGGACACACTCGGAAGTCGATAATGACCGCACCCATGTTTTTAAGAATAAAAAGGTCTATATGGCCAGGTTGATATTTTCATTGAATGGCATCTCAAAATAGATGGCTTCACAGTATGGGCTCTTCCTGTATAATCAGTATTGTTACTTGTATTTTACCCAAGAACTAATTAGTACATATACTGTATGTGATTTTTATAAGAATGTTTTAGTATTGTTGCATAACTAAATGTAATTAAGTTTAATGAACTTTAAGAATTATGATAAATTTTGTAGATGTGTATTGCAGAGACGTTTGTTTATTGTGCAATAACTAAACTATAATGGTTTTCCTCTATGAAAGAAATGCCAAATATGTATTTGGACAATAATTATGATTCTTTAAATAAAAACACAATTTCATTAAAACTCCATACCAGAACAGAAAAAAAAAGAATCATAATCGTAGAGTTCAACATTTTTTGGGGAAAATAACAATACTTGTACATTTTTTTATACAAGTACAAGTTCAAGAAATCCCATATTGGGAAAAAATTAGACAGCTGGATATATAAATTAACATATTATAAGCCCAGATATTTTTTTTATCATAGTTTATCAAATTAACCAAAAACAATCAGTATACACAATCACAATTAAAAAATACTCTTCAAAATTATGATAATTGTCAGAAAATTGCTTAATTGCATGAGTATCATATACTATTTCAAATTCATACATTTTAGAAAGATTGTTTATTTAAAATATTACATTTTCATTTAATATATGAATTTTGACAAAAGTTTAATTTTTTTTTTTTCAACTTGTTAAATTTTAACAGACTTATTCATACATTTTTAGATTGTGTTCTGTTTAGTTTATTTTTATTATAGATTTCACTTTTGAGACCTTTTACAAAAGTTTAATTATTTTTCCCCAAGTTGTTAAATTTTAACAGACTTATATTTTTAAATTGTTTTTTTAGTTTAGTTTAGTTTTTTATATAATAAATTTCACTTTTCAGACCTGCATTACTATGTGAAATATTACATGTTATATTTAATTAAAATGTAACGAAAATGAAGTAAAATATATTTAGCTAAGAAGAAAAATTGAAATGGTAAATTTAATGAGAAATGAAATAATGTATATTTTTTTTGTAATTAAAAAAACATATACATGTATATATATGAAGAAAAATTGAAATGAAGAAAATGACAAATCTATAAATAGTACCCATCTCCACAGTATCACCTGCGGTTCCAATATACAACAGGAAATTACTAATTACATATATGTATACAGGTAAAACCATCACTCATAGTTGACTTACCTTTGTATTTCATAAGATTATCAATTTCACTTTTGAGACCTTATACAAAAGTTTAATTATTTTTTCCTCAGGTTGTTAAATATTAACAGACTTATTCTTATATTTTTAGATTGTTTTTTTAGTTTAGTTTAGTTTTTTATGTAATAAATTTCACTTTTCAGACCTGCATTACTATGTGAAATATTACATGTTATATTTAATTAAAATGTAATGAAAATGAAGTAAAATATATTTAGCTAAAGAAGAAAAATTGAAATGGTAAATTTAATGAGAAATGAAATAATGTATATTTTTTTGTAATTAAAAAAACATATACATTGTACATGTATATATGAAGAAAAATTGAAATGAAGAAAATGACAAATTTATAAATAGTACCCATCTCCACAGTATCACCTGTGGTTCCAATATACAACAGGAAATGACTAATCACCTATATGTACAGGTAAAACCATCGAATTAGTACCAGATTGCCGAATCCCAGTTTGCCGATTCCCATATTGCCGAGTCCATTTTGCCGAATCCCATATTGCCGACTTTTGTTAAGAATGACAAAATTTCATTATATTATTTTTTATTTAAAAAAAATATTGGTGATGTGTACATATTTTATTGAAAGCAGTAATTTTTCGCGCAATTTTAATTAGAAAAACAATAATCATAAGCATACTGATTGATGAGTAGTAGATGCCGATACTCATTACTCAAACAATTGAAGAACAATGGAATTAAACTATAAATAAGTAAATGTTTATTCAGAGTTTTACTAAGTAAGAAAGAAAAAAGAAATGCCGATAATTGTCATTCAATAGCAAATTATTTAGAGCTGACTGATGATTTCGGTAATCTAAAAATGAACTAGTACTATACCAACAATATCCAAGCTTATCATAAGTGATTATGATAGATTTTAATAAATGATCGGCAATTAATTAACTTCAAACAAATTTGATTAATTGAAATAATGTATAAAAGTTCTTCTGTCTGCCTGCACAATCATTCTTTAAAAAAATCACCATGGATGTTCCTAACATAGTAAAGAAAGACAGAGGCGTCAACCTTCTATTCAATGGCTACTGTTATTCAAAAGATAAGAAAAACACAGATGATGTACAGTACTGGAAATGTGCCGTAAGGAGCTGTCCTGGCCGTGCAGCTACTTAAATCTACTTATCATGACCATGAACCTGATATGGAAGCCACACTTTCAGCTAAGATGAAATCAGATCTCTGCGAGAGAGCAGCAGATAACCCAACCATACCAATGAAAGAAGTGTACAACCAGTACATGTCTTCAGACGCACCACCCGTGGAAGATGATTTACTAGAACCACCACTCAGGTCATGCAAGAGCCAGATGTATAGGGCCCGGCGACGGAATATTTAAAATAAAAGATAATATTATGAAATTTAGTAATTTTTTACAAAAGTCGGCAATATGGGATTTGGCAAAATGGACTCGGCAATATGGGAATCGGCAATTTGGGATGCTACCAAAACCATCACTCACAGGTAACTTACCTTTGTATTTCATAAGTTATAAGTATAATATTTTCAGATGAATGTTTTCATTGAGAATAAGATTGGAAAATTATGCACAGAATAAAAAAAGGTTAGGGTTTATATGTATAAATTAATTACATTAAAAAAAAAA
>MJUT01060065.1:1218793-1235711 GCA_002080005.1 Gigantidas platifrons | reverse complement strand
CCAAAAAAATCGCCAGAAGCCGATTTCAGTCGCCAGTCAAGAAAAAAAATCGCAAATTGCGACATTGGCGACCGACAGCGCGATCCCTGGGTTCATACCTGTATAAACTGCCCTAAATACTAAATATGACATGAGTATCAATGTGATAAAACAATGAAATAGCAGGTGCACAACTTCATCTCCTGTAGAAGGTTATGGAGCTTATGGTGTTTAATGCCACTTTCAACAATATTTAAGTCATATCGTGGCAGTCAGATTAATTGATGGAAGAAACAGAAGTACCCAGAGAAAACAACTGAGCAGGATTCAAACTCACCATACGATCATGACCCGGACCCTAGAAGGTTATGTGTTTATATGTAAGTTTGGTGGTTTCTATTTAGTGGTCTAGGATGAGTTGTGGATAAAGGAAAATGTGACGACGACACATGACAACAAATAGTGATCCCTGTATATCATCTGCTATGAAGTTGACATAATAAAACCGGATGCTGTTGAAAAAATAATAACTTGCTTTTTTCAGTTTTTTTTCTCAAAAAATGGCAATACAAACTTTAGGGCAGGCACTATCAATTAAAATAAAAAATCTCTGTTACTTGTTACCGTACTGACCCATACGGTAACGAGAAACAGAGGTATTTTTTGGCCCTATTATTTTACAGCTTTCAACAACTATTACTAAGCAAGTTTATTTGAAGTGATAATTGGAGCCTATTACAAGACAATATTTTTCTACGCTACTAATTATCTCCCCTTGACATCACTCTGAGCGATAATTTTCAGTATTGGAGTTAATACTGATAGTATCTTTCAGTGAGATCAAAGGTAAAATGTATAAATTATCGACACACATGACTTACTGAATTACACTAATGTAAATTTCATTTAAATTACAGTCAAATTATGAATGACCTTATTACAATCAAACCTGTATTAAGAGGTCACCATTGGTACAAAGAAAAGGTGGTCTTATAAGACAGGTGACCTCTTAAAATAAGTTCAATTCATACAAAATTTTCTATGACAGAACAAGAAAAAGGTGATCTTTTAATACAGGAGATTGCTTAATAAAGGTGACCACATGGGCAGGTTTTATGGCTCCTAAGATATAATTAGCTACTTGATTAAACAAGGAGTTAGTAGTCATGAGTTACTGCAAGCATTCACTGACCCTGCTATTGTGACCATTTAATACAGGTGACTGCTTAATAGAGGTGACCACATGGGCAAGTCTGACTGTACTTGTACACCTACTTTTAATTTTAACTATCTTATTTCATCCTCTAGAGTATGGACCTTAGCTTCACACTGACCGATAATTTTCAGTATCAGAGTAGATACTGATAATATCTCTCGCTGAGATCAAAGGAAAAATGTAAAAATTACCGATAACATGCCTTACTGAAGTACACTAATGGGAAACATCACTTTTTTAATTTTAACTGTTTTATTTCATCTGCTAGAGTATGGACCTTAGCTTCTTTCTCAGCGACAATGATTTTTAGTTGCGATACAATATTATTATCATGTTGATTTTTCATCTCTGATGGGGGTTCGAACTCACAAATTTAGTGGTGATAGGCACTGATTATGCCTTACTGAATTACACTAATGTAAATATCATTTAAATTACCTGTACACTTACATTTAAATTACCTGTACACTTACATTTAAATTACCTGTACACTTACATTTAAATTACCTGTACACTTACATTTAAATTACCTGTACACTTACATTTAAATTACCTGTACACTTACATTTAATTTTAACTGTCTTATTTCATCCTCTAGAGTATGGACCTTAGCTTCTTTCTCAGCAACAATGATTTTTAGTTGCGATACGATATTATTATCGTGTTGTTTTTTCATTTCCATCTGTTTCACCTTTTCCTGCGAGTCGACCTCGTTCATTTTTCTCGTTTCACTCGTCTGTTCTAACTGTTTTTGTAACTGTGCTTGTTGTACCTGGAATAAAACGTAGATATCAAATTTAGTGCATACAATGCGTTACTGGAATAACTTTCATCAGTTACGCTCAAAGTTGAAAGATTGGAAAGACAAATAATTTCAAAGTGCTTAGGAGCAATAAAACCAAAGGGTCTAAACAGGATAGCCAAAATCGGCTACGATCACCTATGCCCCAGGGAGTATAACCTTAGTTTTAATAATAATTGCATTATTTAGAAAACAGACAATTTCATCTTAATCTCAAATCACATTATTATTGCTATGAAAAGAAAGAGTTTAAAAAGTGATGTTCAACAATACAACAAATATCATAAACATGGAAAAACAGACAATTTCATCTTAAATCTCAAATCTCAAAACACATTGTTATTTTTATGAAAAGTAAAGTTTAAACAGTGATGGTCAACAATTCCACCAATATCAACAAAACGAACAACCACCTCTCACCTCAAATCATTGATTGATTGATTTTTTGGTGTTTAATGCCACTTTCAACAATATTTCAGCTATATCATGGCGACCAGTTTTAGTGGTGGAGGAAGACGGAGTACCCGGAGAACACCACTGACCATGGGCAAGCAACTGGTAAACTTGATCAATTTCGGCTGCAAGTCGAGTGCACTCTTTTTTGTAATTTACAAAGCCGGGCACGAACCCACGCCGTATTGGTGATAGGCTTGTATGAGTTGTTAATCCAATTACCTAACTCATTGAGCCATCCGGGTCCCCTCTCAAATCATTGAACATAAAAAGATCATGGCATATGACATCTAAAATCCAGGTCATAAGTAAGTGAGTGATTGTTGTTTGATGCACATGCATCAATATTTCAGCTATATCATGGCGAGAACAAGTTAATTTTCAATGAGATGATGATGAGGTCGGCTTTGTACTCGACCAACACGCTTAGTTGGATTTTTATAGTGCAAGCTCACTGAAGCAACAACCCACTCGGACATATTATCCTGATTCCGAACCAACTCGTTTTTGCTCTTTCTCTTTATGCGGAGAAGCAACAAATACCATTTTAATAGTCTTTGATTTGACTCGATCGCGGCTCAAAATCAAGATCTCCCGAACTCGAGGTGAGCATGCTAACCATTACACCACCAATATGGTTTAATCTTAAATCACATTGTTATTGTAATGAAAAGAAAGTTTAAACAGTGATGGTCAATAATTCCACCAATATCAGCAAAACAAACAACCACCTCTCATTTCATATCATTGAACTGAACATAAAAATATCACGACATATGACCTTTAAAATCCAGGTCATGTGATAATATCATAATTAGCAAATCTATAAGAAAATAAATCAAATAAAAAAAAAATATTTAATATAATTGTATTTTTTGAAGATTTTCTCAATAACTTTAAATAATTTATTCCAAGGGAACCCTTAGGATACAAAATCAGAACCTAGTTCCTACAGCTAATCGATTAAAAAAATACAACCAGGGACATCAGCTGAACTTGTGGGACCTATCAATGCATTTCTTTATGTTCTTATTGTAATGATGTTTTTTTAATGGTATTCTCAAAGTGCCACAAAAATTCCATGATTGCTTTTGACAAGTAGTATATAAAGAATTTTCTGTAGTCTGTTTGACTAATGCAACTGTCATGACAAGTTATTTTTTATTTAAAGTTAAAAAAATGTCAGTTGTAAATTTTGACATGCTTTACTTCACATATACAAAATATACATATGAGGTTATCTATTTAAAGAAATAAATCATGGAAGCCTGCAGAATGTGTTGGGAGTTTTAACATGGATTGGCGGATATTAGTATTTTATCCCGAGCCAGAAGTGAGGGATAAAATTAAAGATTCTGATATGTCTAAGAGTACAAATACGGTAGTATAATTTGATTGGAAGATGGTAATTTATATTTAAGCTTGCGGAAAATGTAGCACATAATTTATGTAACTCGAATAATACTGCGCCCTCTATCGGCATTATTTGGGTTACAATTTATACTGCCAATGGAAAAGTCACATTCACTGGCGAAAGTGCTAATGAGATTATACCGAATGGATAACTGGCTCGTTTGTTAACAAAGCGAAAGAAGGAGGTCATGTTAGAATTAGAATACTGATTTTAATTTGAGTATGGTTATGGCATGGTTTTTAGAGAATATTTATTGACAAATAGGTGTTAGATCATTTTGTGCATTGTATACTACTAACCATTAGAGCGTCAATGAGTTCATCGTCATGTTGACCTTTCTGTGTCATTGCTTGCATCTGTTGTTTTAAAGTTTTTACATCTTTTGCCAATACAGAATTTCTGTAACAGAAAATATAAAATGTACTTTAGGAATCAGTGATTGTATTGTTAATGTTTAAGGTGGTACCTAACACTACAGGGAGATAATTCTTTAAAATCAGTTGAACGTTTTGATCATATGATGTTTGTATGCAGATTTCAAGCATCTCGGTGATCAAAACCACAGAGAGAAAAGCTGCTATGTGGCTAGTGAATTTATAGCTCTGAGTCTGTTGGTTGGAATTTGCAAAAATTTTGATATTTATTACAATGGATATATTCAAACACACTGCCAAAAAAATAAGAAAATTAAACGAGCAGATCAAATTTTACCTGAAGTGTATAGTACCACCTTAATGTAAAATGAGCAATTTTCCAGCCATATTATGGCAAGAGCAAGTTAAATTTCAACGAGATGATGATGATGTTTCCTTTGTACTGGACCAACACTAAAATTGGATTTTTATAGTACTAGCTCACTGAAGCATCAATCAACGGGCAGATATGTTGCTTCACTCCGACACATTATCCTGATTTTGGGCCAGCAAGTCTTTGCTCTTACTCTCTAATTCTGCATGCTTAGCAGAGAAGAAGCAAATACCAATTTAATACTATGGTTTGACCCGACAGAGTTCCAACCCATGATCTACCACACTGAAGGCGAGCATGCTAACCATTACATCACCCATACATTTAGCACAGAAGGAAGCACATCAGAAGAAAATTAATTATATGTTATAGTCCTATCACAGTTGTCAAGGGAGGTAACAGACTTTCCCCATGAAACAACAATTCTCGGTCTGTATTTTTGATAACAGCACATTTACCTATGTTCAATTCGTCTTTACCTCCAGTTGTTTGTAGGAGGGTCCACGTCTTATTTACGTTATTTGTGTTTGCTTGCGCATAGTGGTGTCCAGCACATATTGTGTTGTGTTTTTGTTTTGTTTTTCTTCGTCTTGTTGCCAGTTTCTCTGGATAGGAGTGTTCTTTTTTTATTGCCTTTTCGGTATTCTCTAATGTTTATAATCTATAGATAAAAAATATTCAAATCACACTTCTAAGAATAATAAAATTACAGATTTTGTATAAAATTATTTACTTGTAAATAAAAAAAACATCTTCCTAAAAGGTATAATGTACAAACCTTGTTTTAGCAGCTTCTAGTTTCTTCTTTACAGCTTCATGGTCTGCTTCTAAAGCTTTAAATTCTAACACTGCTCTCTACAATGATGTTCAACAGGATTACTATATGCCGTAACGGTACCTATTACATACTTAATTAAAATAAAGGCATTTTTGTATGACCAGTATGACTGGAAGTAAACTGTCCATATATTCACACCCCGGGAAAATAACCGGTTATTGGATTACTACAAGATCATTTCCATATCAGCCCGGGCCAATATGGGTCCATATCGGCCTGGGCCAATATGGGTGTCTCTTTTCTAGATGTCGGAAGTATGTAATAAATAGTTTAATACATGAGCATTTCCATATTGGCCTTGTTATCATCTCTCGACCCATATGGGTGTCTCGGGATGATAACCAGGCCAATATGGAAATGCCCATGGAAATGCCCATGGAAATGCCCATGTATTAATCTGTGTTTATTACATATTTGATATATCATCTATAAAGGTTTACGTAATTACATTTGAGGGTGTTTAATTTCGCTATTTTTTAACACAAATCTGTTACCTTTAAACCAAGATCACCACTAAAGTTGTGAGTTTGAATCCCCCTCAGACGAGGTGTACTTGATACAACATTATGTGATCAAAGTTTGTTAGTTACTTGCTGTAGGTCGGTGGTTTTTTCAGGGTACTCCAGTTTGCTCCAACAATAAAACTGACTGCCACGATATAACTGAAATATTGTTGAAAGTGTCGTTGAACACCTTAACCAAACCAAACAAATCTATAACGATTTATCTAATTACATTTGTTGGTGTTTAATTTCGCTATATTTTTAACACAAATCTATTACCTTACTAAGAAACTGACGTGAGTTTGACTTGATTTTGATTTTTGGTGTTTTAACGCCACTTTCAACAATATTTCAGCTATATCATGGAGACCAGTTTTATTGGTGGAAGAAGCCGGAGTACCCGGAGAGAACCACCGACCATGGGCAAGAAACTGGTCAACTTTATCACTTGCGGCTGTGAGTTGAGTGCACCCTTTTTTGAAATTTACAAAGCCGGGCGTGAATCCACGCCGTATTGGTGATAGGCTTGTATGAGTTGTAAGATCCAACTACCTAACTCATTGATGATGATGATGATGATGATGCTGATGATAAAGATGCCTGCTTTGTACTAGACTAACATGCTTAGTTGGATTTTTATAGTGCTAGCTCAGTTAAACATCAGTCTCCGGATAGACATGTCACTCAACTTTGACTAAATTATCCAGATTTTGAGCCAACTAGTCTTTGCTTTTAATCCTTAATGCTGTGTCCTTAGCAAAAAAACAGCAAACACCACTTTCATAGTCTACATCTGACCAGACCAGGGCTAAAACATAGTATCTACTGGACTTGAGGTGAGTACGCCAAGTTAACCATTACACCATAGTCTACATCTGACCAGACCAGGGCTAAAACATAGTATCTACTGGACTTGAGGATGTACGCTAAGTTAATCATTACACCATAGTCTACATCTGACCAGAGCAGGGCTAAAACATAGTATCTACTGGACTTGAGGTGAGTACGCTAAGTTAACCATTACACCATAGTCTACATCTGACCAGACCAGGGCTAAAACATAGTATCTACTGGACTTGAGGAGAGTACGCTAAGTTAACCATTACATCATAGTCTACATTTGAACAGATCAGGGCTAAAACATAGTATCTACTGGACTTGAGGCAAGTACGCCAAGTTAACCATTACACCACCGATGTGATAAGCTTGTGAATTCATGAATTAGGAACGATTTACAAATATTGAGAACCAGTTCAGTCAAAACTGCTTTAGTGACCACCTCTATTAAGAAATAACTTGAATTAAGTGACTTTAATTTTAATTTCCCTTCACAGAGCATTTAATATTAAATTAACCCTTTATTTAGCGACCATCTGTCGTATGTATCTATATTTCAATGTTCTCTTGGAAGGGAACGTGGCATTAAACACCAAAATCAAATCCCTTGGAGGGGAAAGTGCATTAAACACCAAAATCAAATCCCTTGGAAGTTCATTTAAGACAGGTTTGACTCTGCTGTTTAAATTTTTTTTTTTACACTGTTTATCTATAAAGATGCCTAAAAACAATTTCTTGTTCAAGCAAAAATTTTTTTTTAAAAGTTTGGTTGTTTACTTCAAAAATCCCTTATTAGGCAATCAAAACAACAACTAAATTCNGTTAAATTTTGATGATGATGAAGATGATGATGCCTGCTTTGTACTAACTGCAGAATCGTAGGTCTTTATGGTCCTTTTTTTTTTTTGGCGGACCAAAGGACCATAAAGAGCTATGGTTCTGCAGCTAGCTTTGTACCAGACTAACATGCTTAGTTGGATATTTATAGTGCTTGCTCAGTTAAACATCAGTCTCCGGATAGAGTCATGTCACTCAACTTTGACTACATTAACCAGATTTTGAGCCAACCCGTCCTTGATTTTAATCCTTAATGCTGTGTCCTTAGCAAAGAAACAGCAAACACCACTTTCATAGTCTACATTTGACCAGACCAGGGCTAAATACCCATTACATACATAGTGCGGTGGTACAAGACTTTGTATCAGGTCGAGTCTATTGTGTGAACCCCAGTATCACTACGAGTCACGATAGCGACGAGTTGTGGTGCGGTTAGTTCACTCAACAGGCAAGACCTGATATAAAGTCTTGTACCAACACACTATGTATGTAATAAGTTTATCTAACATTTCAATAAATACGAATGTTAAACAAATAACAAGGGTTGAATTAAAATTTGCACAACACTCTGAGGGAGACTACATTTTGTGCATGACATCACGTTATTTTTTCCGTTCATTCACCAACGTCAGGTTACTGTGTTTTGTCTCACATTCCAATGGTATGGCGTCATAACAAAGTAGTTCGACAGAGAACGTCTCGTGCAACGTCGCGCCATTCTTTTATCACCATAGTGTGGTGATACAACATCTTGTATCAGACAGGTGACTTTCGTTAATTTCAAAGGAAAACGTACATAATGTTAGATAAAACTACTGGACTTGAGGTGAATACGCTAAGTTAACCATTACACCACTGATGTAATAAGCTTGTGAATTCATGAATTAGAAATGATTTACAAGTATTGAGAACCAGTTCAGTCAAAACTGCTTTAGTGACCACCTCTATTAAAAAATAACTTGAATTAAGTGACTTTAATTTTAATTTCCCTTCACAGAGCATTTAATATTAAATTAACCCTTTATTTAGCGACCATCTGTCGTATGTATCTATATTTCAATGTTCTCTTGGAAGGGAACGTGGCATTAAACACCAAAATAAAATCCCTTGGAGGGGAAAGTGCATTAAACACCAAAATCAAATCCCTTGGAAGGTCATTTAAGACAGGTTTGACTCTGCTGTTTAAATTTTTTTTTTTTACACTGTTTGTCTATAAAGATGCCTAAAAACAATTTCTTGTTCAAGCAAAATTTTTTTTTAAAAAGTTTGGTTGTTTACTTCAAAAATCCCTTATTAGGCAATCAAAACAACAACTAAATTCAACCTTGCTGTTCAGAGACAGGAAGTCATTGCTTTAAATGGAATTATTTAGTATATAAGGGGCCATCGTGATGTATTTACAACTGACAATTCCTATCACCACTGATATTGTGAGTTCGAACCCTGTTCATGACAAGGTGTACTCAAAAAAACACTATGTGATCAAGTTTGTCAGTGACATGCAACAAGTCAATGATTTCCTCCACCAATAAAACTGATCGCCATGATATAACTGAAATATTGTTGAAAGTGATGTTAAACACCATAAAACAAACATTCTAATGTAGTTGTTAAATATCCCTGGTTTGTGATTGGACAATGCTGTAATTTTCATGGTATCAATTCCACGGTTGAAAATCATGAGATATTTTAGACGATTGCTGCTTACGTCATCTTGTCAACAATGTAGCAATACACATGATTACATTTGAATGGAGATAACTGAATTATATTTGAATATTTCACGTCATGAATTGTCAATTTAATGGTGTAATTTTCACCAATTCCGCGGTTGAAATAGCATGAAATATTTTTTTAAATTTGAGCTGATTACCACTTATGTCATCTTGTCAATAATACGGAAATATACATATATGATGTATGTATGTCTATCATACACATAATTACATTAGAATGGAGACAACTGTATTGTATTTGGCTAACACGCTGCCAGTAAACTCAATTTGTGACCATCAAATCTCCAATTGATGCCGTGAAATTTTCAAATACAATACAGTTATCTCCTAAATATTTAGTATATAAACCTCTTGAGCATCTTTTCGTTCTTTATCAATTTTTCTAAGCTGTTCTCTGTGTCTGTCGTCTCCGGTTCTCTTCCTGGCTGATGTGTTACCTAACATTTCTCTTTCTAAATCATACTCCTTTGGTGTAGAATTTTCTAACTTGCCTTTTAATTCCTCTACCTACAAAGAATGCTATATATTTATACATGTACAGTAAAACACGCCCAGGTGGTCACCTCTATTAAGCAGTCACTTGTATTAAGAGGTCACCTTTTTATTGTCCTGTCATAGAAAATTTCATATGAATTCAACTTCTTTTAAGAGGTCACCTGTCTTATAAGGCCACTTTTTCTTTGACCCAAAGGTGACCTCTTAATACAAACTTGACTGCAATTTAATTACAGATAAATTTCGTTGTGTTGAAGCTAAAAGGATCAATGACTTTACATCAAAATATACTACTCACGTTATCTGGGTAAATTAAGATAAAATTTACTATAGACAGTGGCGGGGGGTCATCATTCATCATCGCATGGTAGTTGGATTTACAGTTACCTATGCAATCAGTGCCTATCGCCATTAAAGTTGTAAGTTCGAATCTCACTCATGGCAAGATGTACTTGATACAACATTGTGGGATAAATTTTACAGTGATTTGAGGCAGGTCGGTGGTTTTCTCCGAGTATTCCGGTTTCCTTCACCAATAAAACTGACCACCACGATATAACTGAAATATTGTCGAATGTGGGGTTAAACACCATAACCCTAACCATAGACAGTGTACAGTTGTAAATTAATGGTATTAAAGAAGTAGTGTTGGACAGATTCTCATCCTGAATTCCTGTAAAAAAAAAAGTGCTTTTTCCAGAATCCCAAAAATTTTAAAATCACATACTGAAATGCTGAAATGAAGAAGTCCCACAAAATGAAATGTTCAAACCTGACATTCAGAAACAGGTCCTTTAACACCTTAATAAAGTTTTTTTTTAATTTTTGCAGAGTTCTTCCTCTTGCATTTATTACATTGTTAAAATATATTTTGTTGGTGTTAAGACTTACCTGCTGAGGAAGAATAAGCTGCCTCCCCCCCCCCTCTCACCAGTTTCTTTTTCCTACATTTTTTTTGGTCTTCAGACTCGCCTTATGACAGAAATAATTGTTTGCTGTGTTCTCCCTCCCCAGTTTACTTTGTCCTACGATTAAAATACATTGTTGGTATTCAAACTTACCTTCAGCTGAAGACCAATTATTTGTTGAGCTCTCCCTCGCCAGTTACTTTGTTCTACTATTACAATACATTGTTGGTATTCATACTTACCTTCAGCTGAAGACCAATTATTTGTTGAGCTCTCCCTCGCCAGTTACTTTGTTGATTCATTAATGATTGTATGTTGATGTTATCCCCTCCTAGTTCTTGCTGTAGTACCTGAAACAGTCAAAAAAAATCATTGCTGAAATACTGTTAAAAGTGGCATTAAATACCCACAATTCTTACCCAAAACATTTACCTTGACTTCACCTTTTTTCATTTCACTAAGAGGTATGGCTTGGGCCCATAAAACTACTTAAAATAATCCCATCACTTTTTATTGAAATGCCTGTACCAAGTCATTAAAGGGAGCGGTCATGTACAGGTGTATTAAAGGTATCAATTTTGCCTATGTGTCTACGATTTTTCAATTAGATTTTGGAATGTTCCGACAATGTCCGTCAATGTGGTATTTTTTGTTTTTCATTTTATTGAAACGATATTACAGAGCTTGCGGTTCCTATTATAAGTTCTTTGATCAGGCGTTGCTGCTAACAAGGAAGCTACTGAACCAAGGTTTCCTAGTGGTTAAGTTGAAGTCATCACGTAAAAAAATGTTCCCGTCACTACCATGACTTGTTTTATGAGTATAAAGTTTTCCTATGTTTCTACGATATTTCAATTCGATTTTGGACATGTCCCGACAATGTGGTATTTTTGGGGTTTTCCATTTTATTCATATATTTCAGATTTTGTTAACACATACAGCTTTATACATAACCTATCTGTTTACTAATACAGTCAAACCCGTATTAAGAGGTCACATTTAGGACGAAGAAAAAGTGGTCTTCTAAGACAGGTGACCCTTAAAACAGGTTCAATTCATATGAAATTTTCATGACAGGTCAAGAATAAGGGCAATGCAAAGCGTGGCGTATCCCCTCGCCTAAAAATTTCACCTGGTGACCTTGACCTTTCACCTTGAAAATCAATAGGGTTCCAGATTCTCTTAAGGACTAAGTATGTACAGTACCAAGTTTGGTCAAAATCCATTAAAGGATGTTGATTCTAGAGTGTTCACAAGGATGTTAAGGAAGGACGGATGGAGACGGTAGCGTTACTTTATCCCTTCGCAACTTCGTTGGCAAGGGGATAAAAAGGTGACCTTTTAATACATGTGACTGCTTAATAGAGGTGACCACATGAACAGGTTTGACGGTACAATGAAATATTACCTTTTGTGCTATTTTGAGTTCCTGCTTCAGTGTAGAACATTGAATTCTATACTCAGACATCTTGGATTCAGTATGTTTTAACTTGTCTTGCAAAGCCTTCACATCTACCTCATTTTCCTTCTGTAAATGACAAATTTAATCATTTTCCTTCTGTAAATTACAAATTTTATCATTTTCCTTCCATAAATTACAAATTTAATCATTTTCCTTCTGTAAATTACAGATTAAATCATTTTCCTTCTGTAAATTACCAATTTAGTCATTTTCCTTCTGTAAACTATAAATTTAATCATTTTCCTTCAGTAAATTACCAATTTAATCTCATTTTCCTTCTTTAAATTACAAATTTAATCATTTTCCTTCTGTAAATTACAAATTTAATCTCATTTTCCTTCTGTAAATTACAAATTTAATCATTTTCCTTCTGTAAATTACAAATTTAATCATTTTCCTTCTGTAAATTACAAATTTAATCAATTTTATTCAAATCAGCTGGTAAAAAAGGTTATCATTAATCTAACATCAACAACCATATGTCATCACGATGACCTTGGCAGAGCTGGGGCTATGATCGTATGGTAGTTGGATTTATAACTACATGTGCAATCAGTTCCTATCACGACTGAAGTTCATAGCAAGGTGTACTCGATACAACATTATGTGATAAAGTTTGTCAGTGACTTGCAACAGGTCAGTGGCTTTCTCCGGGTACTCCGGTTTCCTCCACCAATAAAACTGACTGCCATGATATAACTGAAATATTGTTAAAAGTGGCATTAAACACCATAAACCAAACCTAAAATCAGCTGTTATGATACGTTACCATCAACCTAATAAAACCGTAGATATCAAATTTAGTGCGCACGCCACATTTCTAGAATAACCTTCATCTGGTGACGCTCAAAATCGAAAGATTGGAAAGCCAACTAATTAAATGTTTTAGGAGCAATAAAACCAAAGGGCCAAAACAGAATAGCCAAAATCGTCTAAGGTCACCTAATGCCTAAGGGAGACGAACTTTAGTGTTATTACTAATTGTATTATTCAAGAACTGCAAACATCTGACAGAGATCGTCTAGAGGTCATGTCTAGATGAACTCAGGATTAGCCAATGAAAATTTTAAATGCCACTGGTATAATCTTAGCAATGCTTTTTATGATTTTTCAATTGCCACATCATAAACTTAAAGTTCTCTGATTGGTTGATTTTTTTTCATATTAGAAAGTTCATCTGGATATGACCTCTAGTGGGGGGAGGGGGGGCATCGTGATCCTGGCAAGGTGCACTCGATACAACTTTATGTGATAAAGTTTGTCAGTCATTTGCCACAGGTAAGTGGTTTTCTCCAGGTACTCAAGTTTCCTCCACAAATAAAACTGACATGTTGTAACTGAAATATTGCTGAAGTGGCATCAAACACCATAACTCTAACCCTAATTTGTGAAGACTTATCCGGTTTCAGATTAAACATCATCTGAAGCAAAATTCAAGCAAGTTCCATATTGTATGTATGTTGTATAAGTATACAGTCCTAGAAATGAAAATTTGAATTTACTGGTTCGAATCAAATTCTTTAATTTATTTTTATATAGTTCTTAAAGGGATATTAAAGCTCATTTTGGTAATTTTTTGTATCTTATGAAAACTTGCAATTGGTTCAATAAATGATATTTATGAAACATTAACCCGGTTTTTATCAATTGATAATTCTGTCATATCTTTGGCGGTCTTTGCCTTGAATTTAATTTTTGCTTCCTGGACAAAAATTCATTTCGACCCTTTTAAGTGATATTTTAACGATATTAGGGATTATATGGGTGTGCAAAGTATTTTTGGATTGTTTTTACAATTAAATTGAAAAGAAACAACCTTCGTCATGAATTGAAAAAATATATATGTTAAAACGAGCTTTAATATCCCTTTAAAACAAAACTGAAAATTTAACTGGTCCGAACAAATTTTTACCGGTCTTGGGCCTGAGGAATGGTGCTCATCGTGAGGACTGTAAGTATATTGGTTTACAGCAAATGTATGTTACAATAAAGATACACAACAATGTCAAGTAAATTTTCTTACATTCTCATCTGTCTGAGACCTCAAGCTAACAGCCGATCCCAGCATCGATCTCGTCTCTTCTGGAATATTAGAGATCTACAATAAATAATGCAAATATTATTTGACTATAAAAATTCAAAACAAAACGAGATAAACTGCGAGCTAGTGCTCACTAATGATACCCCCACATATATGTTCAATGTGTATAAAAACCAACTAAGTCGGCAAACAGGAAGTAGGAATCTGACGGGTCCAAAAATGCTTCCCACAATATGGCATACATATATTATGAAGCTTGTGACCAAATATCAGATTTCTGCCATCAACAGCTGCTGAGAAAAATGTGACGAAAAATATCTTGGGACGGACAGAAGGACAGACAAAGGTAAAACAGTATACCCCCCTCCGGTGGAGTGGGGATAAAATAATCATGTTTACAAATGTGGGATTTAATTATGAAAGTTTAAACTGATAATCAACAATTTTAACCAATATCAATAAAATGAACAGCCACCTTTCACTTCAAATCATTGAGCAAAAAAACAAAAAAATAAGATAAACAGTGATGGTAAACAATTCCACCATAATAACGAACAATCACCTCTAATATCAAATCATTAAACAAACAAACAAACAAAATAAAATAAACAGTGATGGTAAACAATTCCACCATAATAACGAACAATCACCTCTCATCTCAAATCATTAAACAAACAAACAAAAACAAAAAATAAGATAAACAGTGATAGTAAACAATTCCACCATAATAACGAACAATCACCTCTCATCTCAAATCATTAAACAAACAAAAAACAAAAAAATAAGATAAACAGTGATGGTAAACAATTCCACCATAATAACGAACAATCACCTCTCATCTCAAATCATTAAACAAACAAACAAAAACAAAAAATAAAATAAACAGTGATAGTAAACAATTCCACCATAATAACGAACAATCACCTCTCATCTCAAATTATTAAACAAACAAACAAACAAAATAAAATAAACAGTGATGGTAAACAATTCCACCAAAAGCATAATAACGAACAATCACCTCTCATCTCAAATCATTAAACAAACAAAACAAAAAAATAAAATAAACAGTGATGGTAAACAATTCCACCATAATAACGAACAATCACCTCTCATCTCAAATCATTAAATAAACAAAATAAAATAAACAGTGATGGTAAACATTTCCACCATAATAACGAACAATCACCTCTAATATCAAATCATTAAACAAACAAAAAACAAAAAAATAAGATAAACAGTGATAGTAAACAATTCCACCAAAATCATTATAACAAACAATCACCTCATCTTAAATCATTAAACAAACAAGAAACAACAAAAATAAGAACATAACATATGACGATTGAAATCCAGGACCTGGCTTGGGACAGGCACAAAAATATGGCAGAGTTAAACATTTTATTGCTCTTCTACATTTCAGTCACTGTAGAGGCTTCAACAATGACCATAACTCTTATGTTCTTTTACATCCATACATTTTCTTAAGATTGTTGATTTATATATATATGTTTATATCATACTTTATGTTTATATTTTCCCTATTTGTCTTTGTTAGCCAGCTGGTCCATATAACAGTATATAGACCGGGCCTGGTCCATATAACGTCTTCATTTAGATTCACCATTATGACGTCAAATTTATTTCCGGTTTCTTCGAGTTTTTATTTCGGGAGAAAATTGGGCTTGTTTTTTGAGGCTATGTATAATATAGCAAATAGTTCACGGCACTTTGGGCCAAATGGCAGTTTATGGACTAGTCTGTCACCCATAAAATACTATATGGACCTCAGCTTTGCTTTGGTTCATATAATATTTTGTGGGTGACATCCCGGTCCATAAACTGTCATTTGGCCCTCAGTACCATGAACTTTGTAGAAATACAAAAAAATGTATAAACATCCTTTTAGCACTTCACTAAGACGGGAGGCTTGGGTCCATAAAACTATTTTAACCCTTCCACTATTGATTGAAGTGCTTATACCAATCCAGAAGAGAAAGCTGTTGTGTATTTGTGTGTTAGGTCCTATCAATTTTGCCTCTAGTGGAGCAGGAACTGCTTACCCTTCCGGAGGACCAGAGTTCACCCCCAGTTTTTGGTGGGGTTCATGTTTTAATTTTATGTGCATGTTTTATAGATCATTGTTTGTTCTTTTTGCCATTGTGTTGTCTGTCCTTCTTCGATTTACAGTTTCTGATTACCCCTTTGGTATCCTCAAACTCTTCTATGATTTCCCAATTGTGTTTTTGTTTTTCACTTTATTATACCCCCGCTCCACCGGAGGGGGATATACTGTTTTATCTCTGTCCATCCTTCTGTCCATCCAAGATATTTTTCATCACATTTTTCTCAGCAACTATTGATGGCAGAAATCCGATATTTGGTCACAAGCTTCATATAGGTATGCTATATTATGGGAAGCGTTTTTGGACCCGTCAGATTCCTACTTCCTGTTTGCCGAGTTAGTTGGTTTTTATACACGTTGAACATATATGCGGGGGTATCATAAGTGAGCATTAGCTCACAGTTTATCTTTTCACATGGTACATTATTCAATTATTTAAACAAATGCTGGAGAAAATTGAAGGGGCAATCAAGAATGAAGAATCCAGAGACACATGAAACATTCGGCACAAGATAGAGAACAAAAACA
>MJUT01060065.1:1103280-1129120 GCA_002080005.1 Gigantidas platifrons | reverse complement strand
ATTTTTACTAGAGTTGTGCCCCTTTTTATACCTCAAAATTGCTAAATATTTGGTTTTCAGATGATAACTTGGGAACAAATAGCCAAATTGAAACTAGGTTTGGTATGTAAGTGTATCTCATAAATATCTAGGTCAAGTGCGATAGCGATCATTTTTCGACAAATCTTACCAGAGTTACTCCCCTTTTAAAACTTCAAAATTGCTAATATTTTGGTTTCCAAATTATAACTTGTGAACAAAAAGTCAGATTGAAACTAGGTTTGGTATGTAATTGTATCTCATGAATATCTAGGTCAAGTTCGATAATGATGATTTTTCGACAAATCTAACCAGAGTTACTCCCCTTTTTTTACTTCAAAATGGTCCTTGGATGGTCCCCTTTCAGAATTATGAGTGATACAGGCTCATCTGACCCTCTAGTTTACAGTAGTTTCAAAATTTTATCTTACGATATAACCTTGGCGTCGGGGGACCAGTGGCCAACAGCCTTTTATTTTGTAAAAAATTGTTGAAAATCAAAATCCATATAATATGCACACCTTCAGTGTTGGTACTAACTGTCTACAAAATATAAAAGGTCTAGCTACAAAACTGTAGGAGGAGTTAGCGAGACAAACCATGTTCCCTTTATGCAGCTAGTACGAAAAAAATGACTAAGTCCAACTACCTGTCATTTTGAGAATATTTGATGAAAATCAAAATCCTGTGCATATGCACACCTCCATTATGTGTATAAACATCCTACAAAATATTAAAGCTGTAGCTCCAAAACTGTAGGAGGAGTTAGTGGGACAAACTATGCATACTATAGTGTGACGAACGGACGGACGGACAAGGGTAAAACAATATGCCACCCGACTAATAGTCGCGGGGGCATAATAAGGGTAATAACAAAATTACCGAACTCCGAACATTCTTCCAAAGGGAAAGTCAAAACTCATAAATATATAAACAGACAAAATCAGCCAACAACCGAAAAACTAGGAAAACAGTAATGACCCTGACTTGGTACAGGCATTTCCAAAGAAATGGTGGGTTATGTTTTCTAGATGACATTATTTTGTCTATAGCCTTATGATGAAGCTACTTTTAAAGTGGACTGCATCAGTGGTGTAATGGATAGTGCAGTAGATCATGGTATTTGATGTTTCTCCACTAAGCAGTAAGAGCAAAGATTTGTTGGCTCAGAATCAAAATAATATATCTTCCTGCAGACTGTTCTGTCAGTGAGACTGCACTATAAAGATCCAACTAAGTGGGGGTTGGTCTAGTACAAAGTGGAAATCATCATTATTTCATTGAAATGTAACTTGTTCTCGCCATGATATAGCTGAAAAATTGCTCATTTGACGTTGAACAACTCACTTACTCTTTTTATGTTCGTAAATATAGACTTTCATGATAAATAATCTCCTATTTGAATATTGCTGTGAAAAAAGTATAATTTAGGAGTTCTAATTAATCGTGGATTGCTTACAGAAGACACATTTGTGGGTTCTTTGAATTTGTAATTTCTGTATCGTACCCACACACAAAAGAATATCAAAATATTCAACAAAATTGTGTGGGAGTCTTTAATTTATGTGTAACAGTAGAGCATGTTTTACCACTGAAAAATGCAATGTCCCCGATGGGATTCAATTCCGGGACATCTCGCATTGTAAGCCACCGCTGTACCAGCTGAACAAAAGAAATTCTCCATCAACACAGTTAGCAGAGATTGTTATGAACCTACTACAGTTCCTATAACCTTATGTAGGGGAGCATTCCCGATACCCATGGATAAGTTGACCCACAAAGTGCACGATTACTGGTTCCTCACGAATAAAGATGATTTTAAATTCTTTATACAGTCAATCCTGCTTTAGTGACTACCTCTATTAAGCAATAACTTGTATTATGTGACCTTAATTTTTATTTCCCTTCACAGTGCATTTCATATTGATTAGCCCGGGACTGTCTTATGTGACCATATTTGATTGCTCCCTTGGAAGGTCACATAAGAAGAGTTTGAAGATACCATAGGGGTAATCAGATTCCGTATATCGAAGAAGAACAGACAGCACAATGGTCAAAAGAAAAAAAGTACAAAAGGACAAACAACTATCTACAAAACATTCACATAAAACTAAAGATCGAGTAACACGAACCACACTAAACACCGGGGGTGAACTCAAGTGCTCCACTAGTGGCACCCGTCGTTTTAATCTTGTTACAAAAGACAGGTTTGACGGTAGTTAGATGCAATAAACTGCCATAATAATACTGATATGTATTTCCTATCAATTCAGGTATTACTGTGACAATGCTACGATGTCAGAATCTGCTATGTTAAATGATAAGAAATGTCCAGCTGGAAAATACTGTGTGGCAGGCCTCACCGACGTCACTGATGTCACTGACTGTTCTGTTGGGAAATACTGCTTAGAGGGTAAGTTACTGTAGGGAAATACTGCTTAGAGGGTAAGTTACTGTAGGGAAATACTGCTTAGAGGGTAAGTTACTGTAGGGAAATACTGCTTAGAGGGTAAGTTACAGTTGGAAAATACTGCTTAGAGGGTAAGTTACTGTAGGGAAATACTGCTTAGAGGGTAAGTTACTGTTGGAAAATACTGCTTAGAGGGTAAGTTACTGTTGGAAAATACTGCTTAGAGGGGAAGTTAGTGTTGGAAAAAAATACTGCTTAGAGGGGAAGTTACTGTTGGAAAATACTGCTTAGAGGGTAAGTTACTGTAGGGAAATACTGCTTAGAGGGTAAATTACTGTTGGAAAATACTGCTTAGAGGGTAAGTTACTGTAGGGAAATACTGCTTAGAGGGTAAGTTACTGTAGGGAAATACTGTTTAGATGGTAAGTTACTGTTTGAAAATACTGCTTAGAGGGTAAGTTACTGTAGGGAAATACTGCTTAGAGGGTAAGTTACTGTAGGGAAATACTGCTTAGAGGGTAAGTTACTGTTGGAAAATACTGCTTAGAGGGTAAGTTACAGTTGGAAAATACTGCTTAGAGGGTAAGTTACTGTAGGAAAATACTGCTTAGAGGGTAAGTTACTGTTGGAAAATACTGCTTAGAGGGGAACTTACTGTTGGAAAAAAATACTGCTTAGAGGGGATGTTACTGTTGAGAAATACTGCTTAGAGGGTAAGTTACTGTAGGGAAATAGTGCTTAGAGGGTAAGTTACTGTTGGAAAATACTGCTTAGAGGGGAATTTAGTGTGGAAAAAAATACTGCTTAGAGGGGAAGTTACTGTTGGAAAATACTGCTTAGAGGGTAAGTTACTGTTGCGAAATACTGATTATAGGGTAAGTTACTGTTGAGAAATACTGCTTAGAGAGTAAGTTACTGTAGGGAAATAGTGCTTAGAGGGTAAGTTACTGTTGGAAAATACTGCTTAGAGGAGAAGTTAGTGTTGGAAAAAAATACTGCTTAAAGGGGAAGTTACTGTTGGAAAATACTGCTTAGAGGGTAAGTTACTGTTGCGAAATACTGATTATAGGGTAAGTTACTGTAGGAAAATACTGCTTAGAGGGTAAGTTACTGTAGGGAAATACTGCTTAGAGGGTAAGTTACTGTAGGGAAATACTGCATAGAGGGTAAGTTACTGTAGGGAAATACTGCTTAGAGGGTAAGTTACTGTAGGGAAATACTGCTTAGAGGGTAAGTTACTGGGATGGTGATGTCAGCGTTTTATTAAAAAAAAATCTATTATCATAAAATAAAAAACCAAAAAAATACCACACTGTCAGAACAATTCCAAAATTAAATATCAAAATCATAGAATGGGGCAAAATTGATACTCTTAACAAATAAGTACATGACTGCACATTCTCCTGGCTTGGTACAGGCACTTCAGTAACAAGTGGCGGATTATACTAGTTTTATGAGCCCAAACCTGCCCTCTTATCCGATTTTGGCTAACCTGTTCAGGTACTTTGGTTACATGCTCCGAAAGACTTTTAGATTATTTGACTTTTCAATATTTTGACTATGAACCTGATGAAGGATATTTCAGAAACGTACTAAATTAGATATCTACATTTTCATTAAATAACCTTACACCTTAAGGGGGCCTGGGTGGCTCAATGAGTTAGGTCGTTGGATCTAACAGCTCATACAAGCCTATCACCAATACGGCGTGGGTTCACGGCACGCTTTGTAAATTACAAAAAAGGGTGCACTCGACTCGCAGCCGCAAGTGATAAAGTTTACCAGTTGCTTGCCCAGGGTCGGTGGTTCTCTCTGGGTACTCTAGCTTCCTCCACAACTAAAACTGGTCTCCATGATATAGCTGAAATACTGCTGAAAGTGGCGTTAAGACACCAAAAATCAAATCAAATCAAATCCTTAAACCATAACCCAATATAAAGTATACACATGTTTATTTTTCAGCAACGGTTGAAGAAACAAACTGTCCAGTGGGTACAATCAGAAAAACAGTTGGTGCCGCTGCCATTACCGATTGTGCTCCATGTGATGCCGGCCATTACTGTCAGGAGGGGTCGTCTGTTGTAACAGGGCCATGTGACAAAGGCTATTATTGTCCAACAAATATAACTAACACATACGGCTCTGTTCCGGCTTTGATAGGATCATATGGGCCACGTCACGCTCCGTGCCCGGAAGGGACATACACGGATGTGACAGGGACACCGGATGTAGGCAGTTGTAAACCTTGCTCAGAAGGATATTACTGTCCGATAGCCTCAAGTGCAGAAATGATATGTGACAGAGGATATTACTGCGTAGCTAATTCGTCTAAACCAGAACCGTGTCCTATTGGCAGATATGGGAATGTATCAGGTACGAAACTCTTTGTAAGGTCTTTTATTTTTTATTTGTTGGTTTACCTATCTGTCGGGGGCCGTCGTGGCCATGATCATATGGTAGTTGGATTTACAACTACATGTGCAATCAGTGCCTATCACCACTAAAAGTGTGAGTTTGAACCCTGTTCATGGCGAAGTATACTCAATACAACATTATGTGATAAAGTTTGTCAGTGACTTGCGGTAGGTCCACCAATAAAACTGACCACCATGATATAACTGAAATATTGTTGAAAGTGGGATTGTACACCAAAAAAATCTGTCGACCCAATATATGGGCAATGTTGGAAAAAATTAAAACGATCTTTTCAGAATACTTTTTGTGGACACATTTAGTGTTTTCATTTAACTGTAAAAAAAAATTTAAATGAGGTGAAATGAATGTCTTGTTCTGATTGTCTGAAAAAAAATTATGTCATTATAAGGGAGCTAACTGCAGATGGCAGTGCAAGGGAATTAAGCAAAACATTTCAACTAATGCAACCAAGGGTGAAACAGAGGGGAACTGCTTCGTAACCCTTGGCTAGCAAAGATGAACAACTGTTAATGTGACGTTAAGCATCAATCAATCAAATAGCTTACAATTCCTTACACATGGTACAGTATCCAATAAGCCATGGCCTCTCAACAGTAATCGTTGGGCCGTAGTGGTCGTGATCATATGGTAGTTGGATTTACAACTACCTATGCAATCAATGCCTATCACCACTAATGTTGTGAGTTCGAATCCCGCTCATGTCTAGATGTACTCTATACAACATTATGTGATAAAGTTTGTCAGTGACTTGCGGCTGGTTGGTGGATTTTCACCACCAATAAAACTGACCGTCACGATATAACTGAAATATTGTTGAAAGTGGCATTAAACACCATAACCCCCCGAACAGTAATCTACCGGTATATTGTGTAAAATTATAGCCATGATCATACATCATATACAATAGATAAATGTTGGAGAACACTGAAGAGGCAATCAAAAATGGACAATCCAGAGAAACTGGCAACATGGGTACACTAGACGAGAAAAAAAAGACAACGATAAGTGTTGGACACCACTTACACTTTGTTCCCTGTCTCCTCGTGGAGAATGGGGCCATGAACGAGTCCTCTCCATTTTGATCTGTCTTGCGCTTGTCTGGTTGCCTCTGCCCATGTGTTGAATCCTAGCTATTGGACACCACTATATGCAATCAAATACAAATAACATTAAAAGGACATGGACCCTCCTACAAACAACTGGAGGTAAAGTCAAACCGAACATCATTTTTATGCAGAAATCATAACGGACATCACAACATGGAACTCAGAACGTAAAGACACACCGTAGGACAACACAAAAAACTAAAAAGACGACCAAAAAGTATGTGTCTCGGGTTCAATAATCTTCCTTTATTAATCGTAATTAACGGTTATTAATGAAGCCACAGCTGTAATTGTTAAGTAAACAATTATCAGTCGGTAATCGGACATTTATCATTCCTTACTGTAAGCACGTTCAACCGTAACATGCACCTATCAATTAAATTGTGACCCCCACCAAAACTTATTTTGATTTTTATATTTTTAGGTCTGCCTTCATTAGAAAGTTGTCCTCTATGTGACCCAGGAATGTACTGTGATGCCCCCGGTCTACTTCAACCAAGAGCTCCATGTGATCCAGGTTACCTGTGCTATTCAGGAGCAACCAGCTCATCACCAACAGATGGCGTCACTGGAGAACTTTGTCCAGCTGGAGGATATTGTGTGCTTGGTAATGAAAAAAACCCATTGAATTTGACATTGGGTTAAAATTTTGGTTTGGTATATATATATATATATATATATATACCAAACCAAAATTTTAACCCAATGTATATAGGAACCGTCGTGGTCGTAGTCGTATGGTAGTTGGATTTACAACTACCTATGCAATTAGTGCCTATCACCACTGAAGTTGAGAGTTCGAATCCCGCTCAGGCGAGGTGTACTCGATGCAACATTATTTGATAAAGTTTGTCATTGATTTGTGACAGGTCGGTGGTTTTCTCTGGGCACTCTGGTTTCCTCCACCAATAAAATTGACTGCCACGATATAACTGAAATATTGTTGAAAGTGGCATTAAACACCATAAACTGGTTTGTTCTAAATTTATCTCATCTTTCTTGATTTTAGGACTTTTCCAACAGACCTTGTGCACATTCCCGGTTTTTTGCTTCTTTTTATACTCCCGCTCCTCTGGAGGGGAGGCGGGGTGGTATACTGTTTTACCTTTGTCCGTCCTTCCGTCTGTCTGTCCTTCCGTCCGTCCCAAGATATTTTTTGTCGCATTTTTCTCAGCAACTATTGATGTCAGAAATCTGATATTTGGTCACAAGCTTCATATAGGTACCCCATATCGTGGGAAGCGTTTTTGGACCCGTCACATTCCTACTTTCTGTTTGCCTACTTAGTTGGTTTTTATACATATATAAGTGAGCATTAGCTCACAGTTCATCTTGGTTTTTTTTTTTTTAGTTATTTCTCTTATGACAGGAAAAGTTATGCCCCTTCCATGCAATAGTAACGGAATAGAACAAAGAATATGAGTATAATTTTATTAAAATTTGTATATACTTATACCTTGTAAAAAATCAGATGACAATTTTATCGTAAAAAGAAAATTCACAAATTGTTTGAACATATAACAATAAAATTGTGTACAGATGATGAAAAGCATGTTTGTTAAGTATATTCAATGTGCTTTGAATAGAAAAGGGACCCTTTTGCCGTCATTAAAGGGAAAGAAGTCATATAATAATATATAATTTTAGAATGGGGTCAAATTATCTATTGAATGTACTCGGAGCAGGGAGAAATATCAGCAGGTGACCGTCAGGTCATGTTTGACTGTACCTCAGAAGCTCATGTTATACTGTTTCTTCTTTACAGGATCATATGTAGCAGCCCCTTGTCCGTTAGGGACATACAGTAATACCTCAGAAGCTCACGTTATACTGTTTCTTCTTTATAGGATCGTATGTAGTAGCTCCATGTCCGTTAGGGACATACAGTAATACCTCGGTAGCTCACGTTATACTGTTTCTTCTTTATAGGATCATATGTAGTAGCTCCATGTCCGTTAGGGACATACAGTAATACCTCAGAAGCTCACGTTATACTGTTTCTTCTTTATAGGATCGTATGTAGTAGCTCCATGTCCGTTAGGGACATACAGTAATACCTCAGAAGCTCACGTTATACTGTTTCTTCTTTATAGGATCATATGTAGCAGCTCCTTGTCTGTTAGGGACATACAGTAATACCTCAGAAGCTCACGTTATACTGTTTCTTCTTTATAGGATCATATGTAGCAGCTCCATGTCTGTTAGGGACATACAGTAATACCTCAGAAGCTCACGTTATACTGTTTCTTCTTTATAGGATTGTATGTAGCAGCTCCTTGTCCGTTAGGGACATACAGTAATACCTCAGAAGCTCACGTTATACTGTTTCTTCTTTACAGGATCATATGTAGTAGCTCCATGTCCGTTAGGGACATACAGTAATACCTCAGAAGCTCACGTTATACTGTTTCTTCTTTACAGGATCATATGTAGTAGCTCCATGTCCATTAGGGACATACAGTAATACCTCAGAAGCTCATGTTATACTGTTTCTTCTTTATAGGATCATATGTAGCAGCTCCTTGTCCATTAGGGACATACAGTAATACCTCAGAAGCTCATGTTATACTGTTTCTTCTTTATAGGATCGTATGTAGCAGCTCCTTGTCCGTTAGGGACATACAGTAACACCTCGGGAGCTGTTAATGATTACGACTGTACCGATTGTGACCAAGGTTATTATTGTTCCTCCGTCGCTGGTGGAGCACCCACAGGACTGTGTTGGGGTGGACACTTCTGTAATGGCAGTGCTAAAGTCCCCTACCAGTGGGAGACTGATCCAGGTAATGTATTCGCATTTTTCCAGATTTATAAAGTGACAAACAAAGAATAGGGGGGTGGGGTGGGGTAGGGGGGAGAGTTGCATCACATGGACCGTTAACTCATCTATTAAGATTTCTATTGTTTATTTCAAGACTTGAAATTTTAATAGCTGTTTTCCATTTTTCCATATTTTTAAAGTGACAAACAAAGAATTGGGGTCAGGGGGTTAGGTCACATGTGCCGAAATCTCCTCTAGTAAGAATTCTATTGTTTATTTCAAGAATTGAAATTTTAAAAGCTGAAGTTCTGGCAAACTTTAAAAACGAAAAACAAAAAAATACAGAATATGTAAATCTAGATCCTGTCTTGGGAAAGGCATAAAAATGTGGCAGGGCTAAACCAGGTATTGGAGCCCAAAAGCTTTCCTTACTTTGTAAATACATGTAGATCATCAGTGGTCAAACAGATATAAAAATCAATTAGATTAATACCTTTACAGATTAATTTCTAACTAAAAAAAATATGACATGGCTTTGATATATTTGAAATATTGGTGAATTTGATTTTATATAATATTCTAACATGACCTCCTTCTTTCGCTTTGTTAACAAACGAGCGAGTTATCCATTCGGTATAATCTCATTAGCACATGAATGTGACGGACTTTTCCATTGGCAGCATAAATTGTAACTCGAATAATGCCGATAGAGGGCACAGTATTATTCGAGTTACATAAATTGTGTGCAACATTTTCCACAAACGTAAATATAAATTACAGTCTTCCATTCAAAGTATACTACCATATTTGTACTCTTAGACATATCAGAATCAAACTAAATCATGGAAGCCAGATTGTGTTTTGAGTTTTAACATGTATTGGCGGATATTAGTAAATTGTATCCCTCGCTTCTGGCTCGGGATAAAATACTAATATCTGCCAATCCATGTTATAACTTCCAACACATTCTGGCTTCCATGATTTATTTCTTAAATAACCATAACCCACCCATAAATCATACATTGTGTCTGAGTTACATCCCCTTACTGGAATTCTTTCATGTTTTACAGTATAATGTAATACATTTTTTTTTTACACAATATTTGGTATATTCAGGTCATTTTGCTGTAAATGGATCCACAGCTCAGGAAGAATGTTTAATTGCAACATACATGCCTTTCCATGGTTACGCTGAATGTTTCGAATGTCCACCAGGTGCCTATTGCCCAAATAAGGCAATGACAGAGTTTTTCATTTGTCCTGCTGGAAAATATTGTGGAAATGGAACTTACGTGCCTGAAGATTGTCCACCAGGAACATTTTCGGATCGGTAAGATATTACTGTTGTCTTCATTGTGATTTTTTACAATCGCTTGTCGGGTATGTTGTGGTTGTGATCGTATTAAAACATTGTCTATCATTCCTAAAGTTGTGAGGTTGAATCCCGCTCAGACGAGGTGTACTCTATACAACATTATGTGTTTAAGTTTGTCAGTGACTTGCGACAGGTCTGTACTCCGATTTCTTCCATCAATAAAACTGATCATCACGTAATAAGTTAAATATTATTGAAAGTGGCGTTAAACACCATAAAACTGACCTAAACCATCATGGAGTTGTATTTATTAATGCAATACATTTTTTCTGAAGTTTTTACTTGAGTGTGCTAAAATTGTACAAAATGATGGTACTTGTTTTATTATATCTTGTCTTCTGTTCTCTTTTCTAGCCATTTCCGTTAAATTTCTCGTAGGTACTAGGAGTAGTTCTGCCTCTGTCGCCATTTCCCCCCCCCCCCACCTTTTTTTTTCTAAATGAGAAACAACTACAGTGGGAAATCAAGAGAAGCATGATATGAATATTCATGAGATATTGTCAAAAGGGCAGAAACAATTTTATTCTCGAAATAAATCACAGGAATAGGATCATTTAATATTTTTAATGCAATTTATTTGTTATTTGGATTTTGATTGATTTTTGGTGTTTAACTCCACTTTCAGCAATATTTCAGCTATATCATGGCGACCAGTTTTAGTGGTGGAGGAAACCGGAGTACCCAGAGAGAACCACCGACCATGGGCAAGCAACTGGTAAACTTTATCACTTGCGGCTGTGAGTCGAGTGCACCCGTTTTTGTAATTTACAAAGCTGTGCACGAACCCACGCCGTATTGGTGATAGGCTTGTATGAGTTGTTAGATCCAGCGACTTAACTCATTGAGCCACCCGGGTCCCCATTTGTTATTTATGTTTATATGGGACGAAGTCCCAACTATGGTAGGAATAGCAATTTTTTTCTATATACTAATGACTAAATTTTCATGCATCGGAAATGACATACCGGTAGTCAATACATGGTTAAATCTGTGCAGAAAATCGGATGCGGACGTTTCGTACCTAGATCGGGACTTAAAAAACGACGGAAGATTTGGGTCTGGGTCCCCCTATTTGCCCCCTCTTTTAAGAAAATCTGGATCCACTCTCGGTCTACTTTGAAAAAATATTATAGGTCCATATATCCGAGTTAATATTGTTTAAAAAAAAATATCGGACTTCGTCCCAAGTTAGGTAATACCTATTATCATATTAAGAGATACCATGTTAAAATAATTACAAATGTTAGTCGATAAAAAACACCCACCAAAATTGTAGAAACTACTATATAAATGTGTCTGTGTGTTACATGTGAATGATGCAGAATGACTGGTCCTCTGTATCATAAACTGTTTTATAGGGAATCAGGTGAGGATGTGCCCAAGAGTTTAACAGTGTAAAATGTTACCCTTTGACATGTGTTGGAATAGAATGTTACCCTAACATAAACCAATGAAAAGATTGGATTTTCACCCAAAGTATTATCCACTCCACGATACAGATGAGATACTGCTAAAGTTAACATTAAATACCAATCAATCAATCATAAATATCAGCGACGGTATAGCTGAAATATTGCTACTGTTTGTGTTAAGCACCAATCAATCTGTCATAAAGTATAATAGTATTCATTATTGTGGACTATACTCAACAAAGTATTAAATTAATCTTTCCAGAGAAAATATGACGGACATTGCCAACTGTACAGACTGTCCGGCGGGGTTCTATTGTCAAGATCGTGGATCAGTGAACATGACCGGACCATGTAAAGCTGGACATATTTGTTATGGAAATGCCCTCTCCGATGATCCTGTCTTCAACAATGACACTGCAGGAAATAAGACGGTCATAACTTACGGTGACACGTGTCACCCAGGGTACTATTGTCTGGCTGGAACGGCTGTGATGACACCTTGTCCTAGAGGAACGTATAATCCTGATAGAGGTGGAACTTCTGAGCTTGCAGCATGTAAAAAGTGTGATCCAGGAAAATTCTGTAATGACACGGCACTGACGGAAGTATCAGGTAAGTACATTTGATGGTTGAGTTATGGTGTTTAATGCCACTTTCAACAATATTTCAGTTATATCGTGGCAGTCAGTTTTATTGGTGGAGTATCCAGAGAAAACCACCGACCTGTTGCAAGTCACTAACAAATGTTATCACATGATGTTGTATCGAGTACATCTTGCCATGAACCAGGTTCGAACTCGCAACTTTAAATATATTTGTATTTTGCCTTTATTTTATTGTAGGAATATCTCGGATACATTTTTTTGACAGAATTATTCATAAAAAAATCATAAAAACAAAATTAATAAATTGGCAATGTTTGTTAACATCAAACTAATAGTTTACTATCATAAATATCTTTTAAATGGCTGCACTGATGTGCTAATGTCATAGTTCAATCCTAGACATTAAAATAATTGATTGACATAGTCAAATATTACAATCTAATGACTTATCTACAGGGCTTTCAATATTTATCAAGTCTACCAGTACTTCACTATTTACAGGCAGTACTTTTTATTGAAATTCAAACAATTTAATGAATATCTTATACAACACTCTTTAAAATCAGACCAAAAAGACCATATTAGGCAGGTAAAAATACCTGGTACCGCCCCTTCTTGAAAGGCCTTAATCTATGTCCTAATTGTGTTTTTAAACAGGTGATTGTAGTGCAGGATATTACTGTACGGGTGGAGCATGGATTCCCGACCATATAAACAGTACCGAGGGTGATAAGTGTCCTTTGTATCACATCTGTCCAACAGGAAGTGATGCTCCAGTACAATGTGATATTGGTTACTATGCCAACAACACCGGACTGTCGACCTGTAGTCTATGTATAGCAGGGTATGTTTGTTATCCTGGCGTGGCTCCAGTACTATGTCCACAAGGTAGGAAGTTATTCCACACTTTTATTAGACTTTAATCCACGGTCAAACCTGTATTAAGAGGTCACCTTTTAGACAAAGATGAAGTGGTCTTCTAAGACAGGTGACCTCATAAAAGAGGTTCAAATCATATGAATTTTCTATGATTGTTGTTTTACACCAAATGAGCTATTTGACAGGAAAATTGCAGCCACGAAGACTCTTATTGATTCACAAATAAAAACTTTGTACCTCTTAACATACAACCAATAATTTCCACAACATTAACGGAAATCTTTCTGCTTTCTTTTATATAATAGTTACTTATGTAGGGCATTTCCATGATTTATAGGCTGTCCGAGGGACAGTAGTATTGACTAAAACATTTATAATGCCTAAGCCGAAGGAAATAAATCTTTTTAAGTACCCTCTGCCATGTTGGTTTACATTGACAACTGCATGATCTTTGTTGTGTTTTAAAAATAGGAAGCAGCTCTAAAACCTCTAAGCAACTATTATTTTTATTTCATTGAAATAAATAAGATTTTCTAAATCATTTTGCTAATTTTAGTATGCTCTCCGTTGCATTTTAAAAAAGGTATGCAACTCTAAAACCTTGAGCAGTCAATAATATGATACAACGAAATGGCCATGGTCATTATCATGTTAATGACTGATGGATTTCTTTAATGCATGACACATGACCATGTCTACACCAATGAAAAAGTCGAACTTAGAACTGATATGAAATAACATTGTTTTATTTTACATAATTGCAGAATAAATGTTTTTATTACCTATTACTGATATGTTTAATATGTGAGTTATTTATAGCTTATATACATGATGTATTGTAGGGTATTACTGTCCTGCTAGTACTAATGCTCAACCGTTACGTACACCTAAACCTTGTCCTGTAGAGACCTATGGTAACCGTGAGGGTCTAGAGGCTGAATCAGACTGTACTACATGTGATGCTGGCTTCTATTGTGAAACGACAGGTAAAGATAAGTTAATGTTATGTAGCAAAGGGGACAGAGGAGAACTTTTTATAACCTAGGTGAACTCATTACTGTTGCATAAGGCATATTGGTGCATTATGCGCACCCCCTCTTGGCCTTGAAAATCTCCTGAAAACACTAGTTCGTGTCTATAATGCGCATAGACTTTTGAACAAAATCGTGGTCGGAAATGTAAGAATTATATGTCAATCTTATATATTTTTCAGTTTTACAATTTATGATAAAGTTTGTCAGTGACTTGCGGTAGGTCGGTGGTTTTTTCTGGATACTCCATCAATAAAACTTACCACCGCTATATAACTGAAATATTGTTGAAAGTGGCATTAAACACCATAAACATAACCCTTCCCCTTTAAATCATAAAAAATGTTGTATTTTTCAGCTCTTGTCAATGTAACAGGACCAATAGCCGCTGGCCATTTCTCCAAATCTGGATCTGGTGTAGCCAATCCTGGTGACGACCCCGGTGTTATTTCTGGTGTTTGTCCTAAAGGTCATTACTGTCCTCAACAAAGTGCAATACCTACGCCATGTCCAGCTGGAACCTATGGGTAAGTCATCTCCCTTGTTTTACCATTGCACTATTGAGTGATTTATTGTTGTTTAACGCCAAGTGAGCAATTTTTCACCCATATCATGGCAAGAAGAAGTTACATTTCAACGAGATGATGATGATGATGATGATGTTTACTTTGTACTAGACCAACACGCTTAGTTTGATTGTTATAGTTCTACCTCACAGAAGCAACAGTCTACAGGTAAACGTTTTGTTCCACTCAGACACAACTTTGACTACTTTGCTCACTCCAGAAATATAGTCAATACTGTGCATACCACCGACCTACACTTTGGAGTGAGTGAGTGATTGTTATTTAACGCCAATTCAGCAATTTTTCAGCTATATCATGGTGAGAACCAGTTAATTTTCAATGAGATAATGATGAGGTCCACTTTAGTGCTAGCTCACTGAAACAACAGTCTGGGGGTAGACATGTTGCTCCACTCGTACACATTATCCTGATTCAGAGCCAACCAGTCTTTGTTCTTACTCCTTAATGCAGCAAGCTTAGCAGAAAATCGGCAAAGACCAATTTCATAGTCTTTGGTTTGACCTGACCGGGGCTCGAACCCACGATCTACCACATTCAAGTAGAACTTCAGAAAAATGTCTTACATTTATTAATACAGTTCCATGAGAGATTTGATATAATAATAGATATTAAATATGTTGAAAAAATAAATTGTATAGTTTTTTTTATAGATTTGATAATTGTTAAATATTAGTAGGTTGTCATGAAAATCATAATTATCCTAATTTTGATATTTCAGATTTTCGATCAAGCTTACAGCAGTAGGTGGTTGTACTTCCTGTGATGGTGGGTACTACTGTCCAAGTCAGAATATGACAGATAAAGGTTCACAGTGTTCAGCAGGGTATTATTGTAGTGGAAAATCTCCAGAAGCCACACCCTTAAATCAGACATATGGTGATATTTGTCCTGCAGGTTAGTATTAGATACAGTACATACCACATATTTTTACAGGTCCTAGCTTGAGACAGGGACATAAATATGGCTGAATTAAACCTGTTAATGAGATCCCAACCCTCCTCTCTTGAAAAATGGACGGCAATATACAATATATACAGTCAAACCTGTCTATAAAGGGCACTCAAGGGAACCTGAATATGTGCCCTTTATATACAGGTTAAATTTATATGCACTATTCATTAATGGGAAAAAGCAGGCTGCCCTTTATAGACAGTGATTTGCTATATAGAGGTGTCCTTTATAGACAGTGATTTGCTATATAGAGGTGTCCTTTAAAGCAGGTTTGACTGTATATATATATAAACAATAATAAACCTGCACAGTGGAAGAAATATTTATTGCATTTAATGGTGTAAAAAAAGGGTTTTTGATTTAACAGGCATCAATGTATTCTAAAAATAGCTCCATAGGAATTCACTAAATATTCCTTATATAAAAATATTCATGAAATACCTACAATGTACAAATCAAATATCTCATTCTCCCACCATTCACGGATACTGATATCAGTAAAAAAAAAATTAAAATCCACATTTATTTATAAATTATGCTACCATCATATATATAGGAATAGGGTTATGGTATTTAACACCACTTTCAACAATATTACAGTCATATTGTGAGTGTCAGTTTTATTGATGGAAGAAACCAGAGAAAATCACAAATATTACAGTCATATTGTGGAGGTAAGTTTTATTGGTGGAGGAAACTGGAGTGCCCTGAGAAAACCACCGACATGCCTCAAGTCATGGCAAACTTTATCACATAAATGTTGTATCGAATACACCATCCAATGCAGGATTTTACCTCACAACTTTAGTGGTGATAGGCACTGATTGCACAGGTAGTTGTAAATTCAACTACTATATGATCACGACCATGACGGGCCCTTTTAAAATCATGAAGGAAAATTACGTTATAGTCTTGTTAATTCATTGCTGTATCAGTGATATTAAAATTTTGATAAATAATTAATCTATGATTAACCAATCAAATTATACTATTATGTAAAATAGCAGAACTGTAACAAACGAGGAAAGTGAGCGGTTCATTATGTGTTGATTTATTAGTGATATAAAGTGTGACATACATTTTTATTTTTTATTGATTCTAAAGTAGTAATAATTTACATAATTTATATTTAATATTACAGGGTCATTCTGTGTGATAGGATCACAAGTGCCGACCCCATGTGCTGCTGGATACTACACCAACCAGACAGGAATGTCCTCTTGTTTCAGTTGTCCTGCCGGTCACTATTGCCTAGTTGGAACATCTGACCCAGAACCATGCCCCATGGGATATTGGTGCCCTTTGAACTCAGAATTACCACATGCAAATCCATGTCCAACTGGGAAGTACAACAATAACACAGGACAGAATGCTGCTGCTGATTGTGTAGCTTGTCCCCCAGGGTAAGGATGCAATTTACAGAAGTCTCCCTCTTATAAGGCCACTCTCACCAAAGGCCACCTCTTTTATAAGGCCAGATTTCAAATGCACAGATAGTAATGCAACCACTAAATTGTCTCCCTTAAGAGTGGCCATCCCTCTTATAAGGTCAGGTTTCAGATACACTGAAATATTAATGCAATGCTAAATTGTCTAACTCTAGAGTGGCCACTCCTCTTATAAGGTCAGGTTTCAGATACACTGAAATATTAGTGCAACCACTAAATTGTCTCCCTCAAGAGTGGCCACCCCTCTTATAAGGCCATTTTTTTCATTGAAGAAAGGGTGACCTTATTAGAGACGGAGTACTGTATTTATGTGTATTGAAATTTGTTAATTTAAGAAAAGTTTGAAGATGCCAAATAGGTAATAAGAAGCCATATATTAAAGAAGGGCAGACAATACAATGGCCAAAGGAAAAAAAAGGACACACATTGATCTACAAAACACTACACACAAAGATTTAGATCAATATGAACCCACAAAAAACAGGGAACGAACACAAGTGTTTTGTAAGGAGAGGCAATTCCTGCTCCACTAGTGGCACCTGTCGTGTTATTATTCAACTACACGAATACCATATGATATGGAAATCATATTAGACACTATTATAGGTAAAAAATCCATAACATAAATAAAACAAAACAACGAATAAGGAATAAAGACGAAGCAAACATTGTTTTTTAAGATCAAAATTTTCATTTTTTATCCCCGCTATTCCATTTTTTTTATATTATAATGAAGCTAATTTGTAATGTTTGCTGTTTCTCAGGTATTACTGTGAAACCCAAGGACTGGCCATGCCAACTGGTGAATGTAATGGAGGCTGGTACTGTATAGAGGGATCAGAGTTTGCAGAACCAACTACAGCCGGGCAGGGTGGAGAATGTCAGGCAGGAAACTTCTGTCCCAATGGTAGTTCTAGTCAAACGCCATGTACACCAGGGTACTACTGTGAAAACAATGGTAAGTTAAAACTTCTGTCCTAGTGGTAAGTTAAAATGTCTGTCTCAGTGGTAAGTTAAAATTTATGTCCCAATGGTAAGTTAAAACTTCTGTCCTAGTGGTGAGTTAAAATGTCTGTTCCAGTGGTAAGTTAAAACTTCTGCCCCAATGGTAAGTTAAAACATCTGTCCCAATGGTAAGTTAAAGCTTCAGTCCCAATGGTAAGTTGAAACTTCTGTCCCAATGGTAATTTAAAACTTCTGTCCCAATGGTAAGTTAAAGCATCTGTCCTAGTGGTAAGTTAAAACTTCTGCCCCAATGATAAGTTAACTCTTCTGTCCCAGTGGTAAGTTAAAACTTCTGTCCCAGTGGTAAGTTAAAACTTCTGTCCTAGTGGTAAGTTAAAACTTCTGTCCCAGTGGTAATTTAAAACTTCTGTCCCAGTGGTAAGTTAAAATTTCTGTCCCAGTGTTAAGTTAAAACTTCTGTCCCAGTGGTAAGTTAAAACTTCTGTCCCATTGGTGAGTTAAATCTTCTGTCTTAGTGGTAAGTTAAAACTTCTGTCTTAGTGGTAAGTTAAAAATTCTGTCCCATTGGTGAGTTAAAACTTCTGTCCCAGTGGTAAGTTAAAACTTATGTCTTAGTGGTAGGTTAAAACTTATGTCCCATTGGTGAGTTAAACTTCTGTCCCAGTGGTAAGTTAAAAATTCTGTCCTAGTGGTAAGTTAAAACTTCTGTCCCAGTGGTAAGTTAAAACTTCTGTCCGAATGGTAAGTTAAAACTTCTGTCCCAGTGGTAAGTTAAAACTTCTGTCCCTGTGGTAATTTAAAACTTCTGTCCCAGTGGTAAGTTAAAACTTCGGTCCCAGTGGTAATTTAAAACTTCTGTCCCAGTGGTAAGTTAAAACTTCTGCCCCAGTGGTAATTTAAAACTTCTGTCCAAAAGATATTTTAAAACTTTTGTTTTAAGTGGTAGCATAAACTTCTGACCCATCAATGGCTATTCATAATTGTTCAAGAGTATATGATTTATAAATAGCCTTTAGGATCAGTAAATTATAGATAATTTAAGCCTAACATAAAAGTATAAGAGTTTTGTTGAATAAACAGAAACCAAAAATATTTTGTATTTCAGGATTATCAAATGTGACTGGACAATGTTCTGCAGGATATTATTGCAGTGGAGGATCACTGACAGATACTCCTGTTGGCCAGGCATATGGTATTATGTTTATTATAGTATACAGGCATATCATTTTAAGATAATTCCATTTTAATTTGCATATTGTTGTTTTCTTGCATTTCATTGGACAAAGTAGCAAAAATTAGAAAGTTTACACATGGATAATTCCATTCTGCTAGAGTGTGTAAGAATTAAATATGATTTTGTATGAGTTTATCTTTGTTTAAGCTTGACCTTTCACTCGCTAACTTTACATAAAAGTCTTTGGACTTTATTTAGTTTGTAAGTGACTCGTCCACATCGATAAACTCCTACATCATATTTAATCCTGTACTATATATATCTTGTGACAAAGTAGGGAATCTTTGAAATTTGACCTGTATTAACCAAACACCTGTCTATTCCGAACACAAAAGTTTGTCCCAAGTAGGTTCGGCTTAGACAGGTTTCATAGTATATTGTTTTGGAATAGATCTCTTCTGTATATACTGTATAATGGGATATTTTAAAAGATATCCATTTTCATGATTTGTCATTTGAGTTTCTAATCTAACAAATTTAAAAGTTGATGTTTTCAAAACTAAATGTGTGCCGTGATGAAATAAGCCTTTGTATTAAAGGATCATTTATTATTAGTAAATTATACATTTTTTCTTTGATCTCGCTGACTAATATTTTTAGTAACAACAAACTGACTGAAAATTATCGGTCAGTGTGACATTAAATGTGTTGTCGTTGCGTATTGGACTCGCTTTGATACTAGGGGTAATGTCTGTTTTGATCTTCATAACTTGTCGAGATTCTATATATATTTATGATGCAACTCTGTACTTCATAAATGTTCATGTCTTTTTATTGTATTACAGGTGATTTGTGCCCCATGGGTCAGTATTGTCCGATGGGTAGCTCAAATGGTACTCTCTGCCCACCAGGGACATACCTCAACACAACAGGAAGTACAGACCTGACAGACTGTCATACCTGCCTACAGGGATATTATTGTGCTGGCTATGGTAACCCAGCAGCATCAGGGCTGTGTACTGTGGGATTCTATTGTCCTTCAGGAATGAACATTACGACACCTGGAGAGTACACCTGTCCTCAAGGTAAATAAATTTTGCTCACGTTAGATTTCTAGAGAGAAACGGGCACTCACGTTCTACACCAAGACATTTTTTTTTTTAAAAGGTGGCGAAGTTAAAATCTTGAAATTAACCATTGGTTACTTTACAAGGTCCAAATATCTATAAATTTTAACAAAATTATACTAAAAAATGTTCTCCTTTCCATTGCTCCTGCATGGAATGGGACCCATTGTGTCCTACATAAAGGAACTAACTCAAATACAAAAACAAATGTCAATAGTGTATAATTTTAGAATCAAGTCAGGAACTGGCAATGATCTGTTTGTGTCATTGATATTATAATAGTGGGTAAGGAAAAACCTTTCTTATTAAAATTTTGTTGTGTATTACAGGCCATTATTGTCCAACAGGAAGTAATCTGCCAATCAGATGTGATTCTGGTACCTACCAAGATGAGACAGAACAGGGAACCTGTAAGACATGCCCAACTGGTTACTTCTGTGACAATACCATAGCACCAGTAGTACTGTTCAACAGTTCTATATGTCCTGAGGGTTAGTATAGAAAACATGTACTGGGTTGCACAACCCTTAGTTAAAGTTAAGTGTCAGTTAATGCTAAATTCACATTTAAAATTACTTCAAATGTACATGATTTTAATTTGCACTTAAGGTTTAAATGAGACTTAAATTTAATTGATATTTGTGCAAGCAAGTCCTGGACTGGGTTACACAAACTTTAGTTAAAGTTAATTGTCAATTAATACTTAATTGGCACTTAAATATACTTAGATTGTACATGAAATTAATTTACACTAAAGGTTTAATTGAGACTTAATTATACCCCCGCTCCACCAGAGGGGGGTATGCTGTTTTTCCTCTGTTCGTCCGTCTTTCCATCCAAGATATTTTTCATCGCATTTTTCTCAGCAACTATTGATGGCTGAAATCTGATATTTGGTCACAAGCTTCATATAGGTATGCCATATTGTGGAAAGCGTTTTTGGACCCGTCATATTCCTACTTCCTGTTTGCCGACTTAGTTGGTTTTTATACACATTGAGCATATATGCGGGGGTATCATAAGTGAGCATTAGTTCACAGTTCATCTTGTTTTAATTGATGTTTTTTTTATTTATATATATACATGGTTTTATAGTGTTCAAACTATTTGCTGGTATTTTTATGTGTATTTTTTTAGCATTAAGTTTCATCCATGTCAGTTCGTACATACTGTATTTGGTTTCCACTACGTAACTTAAATTACCCTTTAAGGGATATTAAAGCTCGTTTTAACATATATTTTTTCAACTTTTGACGAAGGTTGTTTCTTTTCAATTTAATTGTAAAAACAATCCAAAAATACTTTGCACACCCATATAATCCCTAATATCGCTAAAATATCACTTAAAAGGGTTGAAATGAATTTTTGTCCAGGAAACAAAAATTAAATTATTCGCAAAGACTGCAAGATATGACAGAATTATCAACGAATTATGTCACTTTTACAAAGTTTCATTGATAAAAACCGAGTTAATGTTTCATAAATATCATTTATTGATCCAATTGCAAGTTTTCATGAGATACAAAAAATTACCGAAATGAGCTTTAATATCCCTTTAAGGGATTGTCTCAAAATGTGACAGTTTTTTTCAAACGAAGTTAGTTTCATTTGGTAGGTGGGTGGTTTTCATCTGTCACATTTGGAAAAACAAAAACAAAATCACACATTGAGATTTGTCAGTAAATCTTTAAAAATGCACTTAAAATTGAATTCTGTTTTTCACACCTTCATTTAGAGGGGGTGGTGGGTGGTCTGAGCCAAATGAAACTAACTTCATTTGAAAAAAACTGTCACATTTTGAGACAATCCCTAAGCAAATCATTTGAACTTGTGACACAAGGTCAGGGACCATATAAGGAAGACCAAGATGGATTTCTGACTTTGCTACCTATTCCATTGTGGAGTTATGTTCCTGTTTTAGCAGGAGGCAGAGGCATCCATGTCCTATGGACACATTTTTGTAATAATGAAACTATTTTTATGCCCCCGCGACGAAGAGTCGGGGGAATATTAATTTACCCCTGTTCGTCCATTTGTCCGTCCGGATATAGATACGTGGTTTGTCCGGCTATCTACAGTTTTGGAGCTACAGCTTTAATATTTTGTATGATGTTTATACACATAATGGAGGTGTGCATGTCCACAGGATTTTGATTTTCATCAAATATTTGATAATGACAGGTAGTTGGACTTAGTCATGCCCCCGCGACGAAAATTAAATGTGCTATATGTATACAAGTTGAGTATGATAGAACATCATACATAGTGTTAAAAGAACTTTTGACTTGTTTATAATTTCTTATGGTCAGGCGGGGGCATCATTTGAGTCTTACAGACACACTTCATTTTTTGAAAATCACTCCTAACAAAACAACTTTGTCCATAATTATTAAGTGCGGGGGCATACTTCTTTTCTAGTTTATAATTACATTTGTTCTCTACGTACTAACGTAGCATCAAGCTAAAAAAGAAACCGAAAACTAAATCAGTCTGCGAAACTTTCATGTTTTATTCAAAATAAAGGTAAATTACATTACAAAATGTCTGATCTTTACAGATAAGGTAACACCAAGGAAGTATATAATTGGACATTTTTTAATTGTTGATGTATTGATTTATTTTTGTTGCTAGGTTACTACTGTCTGAGTGGCACCAAGTACAACACTGAGTACCCCTGTCCCACAGGAACATACAGTAACTACACCGGATTACAGATGGAATCAGACTGTCTGTCATGTCCTGGAGGGTATTACTGTGACCAACAGGCTCAGACAGATTACACAAAGATCTGTGATGCTGGGTAAGTATTGTAATCCCCTGGAGTGGGGGATTACAGATGGGTCTGGCTATATGTTAAGTCCGGGAGAGTATCCCTGTGACCAGCAGTGTAAACCGGCAACCATCTGATTACGTTATTGAATAAAATGCATAAAATTTCATAAAAATCAGTATTGTTAATAGACATTAGCATTGCAAGCTCAGAAACTTCAAAATGTTTGAGTTGCATGTTTTGACTTAAACATTGAGAGGGGGTAGGACTTGTCGCAATGATCGTATGATCATTTTATGCACGTCTACATTTACAATCCAGGGTCTATCACCACTAAAATTGTGAGATATATTGCCGCCTGTGGCAAGGTGACTTACGGCAGGTTTCGTCCTATAAAGCTGACTGCCACAATATAACTGGTATTTTTTTTTTTTACATTTTTTCCTTTGATCTAGTGGCACTCATCAGTTTAAAGGTATCAACACTTTACCACTAGACTCTGTGTGATATATACTACCGATAATGTGTGTCTTGACCTTCATATCTAACATTATTTTATACATATTGTTGAAAGTGGTGTTAAACATCCATAAATCTAAGAGCCGTCATGATCCTGATTAAAAACATGGTAGTTCTATTTACAACTACCTAACCTATGCAATCAGTGTCTATCACCACAAACATTGTGAGTTTGAATCCCACTTATGGCGAGATGTATGCAATACAACATTATGTGATAACGTTTGTCTGTGACTTGTAGCAGGTCTGTGGTTTTCTCTGGGTACTCTGGTTTCCTTCACCAATAAAACTGACCACCATGATATAATTGAAATATTGCTGAAAGTGGCGTTCAACACCATTACCTTAACCCTAACCCATAAACCGTACTTAAACTTTGTATTGGGGATGGTGTATTGTTATGTTAATGACAGAATTCAACGAAATGACAGGGCTGCTGTTTGTAAAATTCGCATAAGTGCACATTCTTTAATGATTGAAAGAGGAAGGTACATTGTACTTCAATATCAATAAAAATGAAAGACATTGTCCTATGTGGATAACAGGACAGATAGAAGATGAAAATCACTTTATTTTTAAATGCAAAAGATTTGAACAAATCAGACTCAAATTTTATGACAAAGTGTCGAAAACACTGAATGCTAAAAATTTTAATAATGTTGAGAATAAAATGAAAATTTTATTAAATAACAAATCATACCCCATTTTAAAACTTACTTCCTCTTTCATCTCAAATTGTTTAATAATAAGAAAATCTTTATTACTGTAATTCATACTCCGTGCAGATAATTTGTACAACAATAATTATTCATGTTCATTTATTTACATATTCATGTATTATCATATGTATAATTATTCATGTTCATTTATTTACATATTATCATATGTATAACTTGTATCTCATCTTATTATGTAATTGCACTATAACCATATCCTGTTGATGAGTTTGTGCCAATATAAGAATTTGAATTTGAATTTGAAATTTGTTTATTTTTTAGATACTACTGTAGACAAGGTGCCAAGACTGGAACTCCAACTCAAGATAATGATGCTAATGAATGTCCAGTGGGGCATTATTGTCCTACACAAACATCTGAACCAAACAAGTGCCCCAAGGGAACTTATTCTAACACTACCAAGCTCACAGCTGAAAGTGAATGTACAAACTGCACAGCTGGTAAGTCAAATCTGAAATAGATACTCCCAATGGAGCTTTTCTTAAATAACAAATCAAGACTGTACACCTATCAGTTTGTCGTGAAAATTAGCAAGAAAGGATATGGATCTAAATGAACATGAGAGACTATCCAACATTACGCTTAGACAAACATTCAAGTAAAGGCAAAGCAATTTTATTGCTGTTCTTCATTTCATAGTCATAGTAGGGTCTACAAGCTCATGCCCTGAAATGAGTGTGAAACGGCCCCTAGCCTACAATTGAACGATGCTCTTGACTTCTGTCGAGAAACGCTACATCTGGGCTTCTTTATCGTTTCAATGTTATTTGATATGTTTAATTTAATATCACAGATTTGGGGCTATCAATAAGATTTGTTATTTTTCCTTATTTTTGTGATATGGGTGAAATTTGATAATAAAATATGACATTATCGTTTTGCTAATTAAATATTTAATTATTGATGACCTATTGACCTTATTATATTGATGACCTATTGATCTTATTATTGATGACACATTAACCTTATTATTAATGACCTATTGATCTTATTGAATACATATTGACCTTATTATTGATTACCTATTGACCTTATTATTAATGACCTATTGCCCTTATTGATGACCTATTGACCCTATTATTGATGACCTATTGACCTATTTCAGGTTATTATTGTGAATCTCTGGCTTTACTGGAACCAGAAGGAATATGTCAGGAGAGATACTACTGTCCAGAGAGTGCTACCAGTGCTATGTTTCTTGATTGTCCAATGGGAACCTACTGTCCAACAGGAAGTGCTATACCAACACTATGTCCAAATGGTGAGTGTAAACATGGAAATTTTATAAAGTTTGATGTTGGATAGCTTTGGTTTTTTTTGTAAATAATTTGATTTTGTAAAATAATGGATAGAAAGGTAGATATGTAATTTAGTGTGCATAACATTTCTGGAATAACTTTCACCAAAGTCAAAAGATGGGAAAGCCAAATAATTTTAAAATCTTTGGCAGCTAGTAAACCAAAAAGCCTAAACAAAACTTAAAATCTTTGGCAGCTAGTAAACCAAAAAGCCTAAACAAAACTTAAAA